>PVLC010000579.1:0-100323 GCA_004027655.1 Graphiurus murinus
GTACTGGGGATTGAACTCAGGGGCATTCTACCTCCGAGCTACACCCCCAGCCCTATTTTTTTATTCTTTATTTTGAAACCGAGTCTCACTAAGTTGCGGAGTGCCTCACTAGGTAGCTGAGGCTGGCCGCGAACCCGGATCCTCTGGTCTCAGCCTCCCGAATGCTGGGATTACAAGCGTGCGCCACCACGCCCGGCTGCCCCTGCTTTTATTTTGAAACAGGTGCTCACTGAGTTGGCCAGGCTGGCCTGGAACCAGTGAACCTGCGATCCTCTTGTCTCAGCTTCCCAAGCACTGGAATTATAGGCATATACCACCACACCCAGCTCATACTTTTTCTTATTTGTCTATTTCCCCTAGCTAGAATGCATGCTGTATGAGGGCTTGGATTTTTTTCTTCTCATTACTATATACCCAAGTGCCACTATTCCTGGTATATATCCTGAATACCTGAGTGGCTACATTGAACCCATTTTTGAAGTATACAGTAAGCAATATACTTCAGGAAGTCACAACATTCATTTTTCTTTATGGACAAAGAACTGATTAAGACCAGTTTTTGAGCATTTTCCTGACTTTCTAGGTAAAACAACAATTTCTTTTTATTATTTATAAATTCCAGGAGTCGTGATTTTAAAAAATATCTGAAAATTAATGTTTGTTGAATAAATTCTAGAATAAGTGGCAGTGGGAAAACTAATAGAGTTATGGAAGTGTGCTTTTTAGTCCCTTACCCATACCATCAATAAGATTTATATGTAGGTTGGGGACTAAAAAGCACAATTTCAGAATTATTTTTCCCTATTTTTTAGAGACTCAACTATTAGAGATTTGGGGTTTAGTATTTACGAATACAGAAAAACTATGGATACTAAACTATTTGTGTACATGTTGGATATTTGGACTTTTAAAGTGAGTTCAGTGTCTCTGACATAATTTATATGTATTCCTTATTAAGCAGTAGTCATTGTTCTGCCTTTTCTCTACTGACTTTCACCACCCCTATGAGGCACAGGTACTATTATTTGTCCCATATAATATTTGGGTGTAATAGTGGTTCAGAGTGATTAAGTAACTTGCCTGGAGTCTAACAGCTTGTAGTGATGGAGCTGTCGTTCAGTCTGGACCATGCAGAAGGTTGTGGTAAAATACACACAACTCAGAGCCTGAGTTACTGTTTTTCAAGTTAATCCTAGCTTATGCTGTGTCTGGGCTTTGGAAACAGTGAGGCTTGGAATGGGATCTTGGCTGCCTTACTTACCAGGCAGAAGATTTCGGCATTTCTCTAGATCTCTTTCCTTGATGGTAAATACCTCTACCTCATAGAGTTATGAGTAGCAAAAGACTACTCAAAATTCTTGTCTCCCAACCTTCATGGTGAGTAGTATGTATAAAACTTTTGCTTCTAGGCCTGTTTCAAGGTCCAATGTTTTTCTGAAGTGTCACTCCAATTGGAAAGGACAAGAGTTAAAAAATGGGCCCGGTATGGTGGCATGTCTGTAATTCAGTGCTTGGGAGGCTGAGACCTGAGGATTGCAGGTTGGAAGCCAGCTCCAGCAATTGAGCAAGACTCTCAGCAACCCAAGGAGACCCTGCTTCAGAACAAAAAATAAAAAGAGGGCTGTGGTTGTAGCTCGGAGGTAAAATCCCTTGGGTTCAATCTCCAGTATCTGCCCCCACCCCCGAAATGAATAGTGGTTTTGGGAAAGGTGGGCTCTACCGAGAAATAAAAACTCGGGGTAATAAGCTGGAGAGAGATTAGCTTTTGTTTCTACTTCCATCTCTTTGGAGCACGCAGATCTCTTGGTATATTATCAGTTCTTAGAAGATAGAAGTTAGCCAGGCGTGGTGGCGCACATTTGTAATCCCAGCATTTGGGAGGCTGAGACGGGAGGATGCGGGTTCCCGACCAGCCTCAGCTACTTAGTGAGGCACTCCGCAACTTAGTGAGACCCTGTTTCAAAAATAAAGAATAAAAAATAGGGCTGGGGGTGTAGCTTGGAGGTAGAATGCCCCTGAGTCCAATCCCCAGTACAGCAAAGAAAAAAAAAAGGGAGTTGAGGGTGTTGGCAGTGTCCAGCTGTCTAGGATCAGAAATGCAACAGGCTGGCTGTGTACCCTTGGGCAAGTTACCTCAATGTGCCCCAATTAAGAATTTGCAAAACTCTCTGGGGACAAATTAGGACATTTTAAACATAAAATGTTAAAAGTCTATTTAAAAGATAAAACGAATTGATACCACAATCTCAGGTGTCACTACTCAGCGGGGTCCCTCTGCTGGTAACACCTTAGATTTCCTCTGGTTGGCCCCAGAGATGCAAAGTGGGGGTGGGGAGGCCATTTCCACCTCTTCGCTACATCAGCGAGAGGGGAGGGAGTTTGTTAGTTTAAACTCCTTAGACCCAGCTAGTCTCCATGATGTGAAGGGAGTGGGAGAGTGGACATGAAGCCTCCCAAAAATTAGGGGAAAAACGTGCAAAGACAAAAATTTTCCCTCTTCCTGCATCCAGTGTAACAAAGGTTCTGCGTAGGGGCGCCTAGGCTCTGGGGCTGGGCAGGTAGGAGCACTGATTCTCAGACTATACTGCAGGCTGGCCTACTGTCCGCGGAGGTCCTCCGGCCGCCCCTCCCTCGCTGAGCTGCAGAAGTGCAAGCCCATCTGTCTTCCGGCTTCTGTTCGTCGGAACCTAGGACCCGGCGGCCGCCCGGCAAGCCTGGCCCCGCCCCCTCCGCACTTCGGCGCCCGCGACTGGCTCCGGGCGGCGCGGCCCCGCCCCCGCCATGGCCGCCGCCTGCCGCCGGCGTTAGGTGGCTGCCCCAGCGCGGGTGTCCGCGGGTGTCCGCGGCTGCTGGCGGGTCGGCTCGTGGCGCATGGGCCGCCTCCGAGGCGGGTCCGCATGCGCTCGGGCCATGGCGCGCCTGGGCGCGGTGCGCTCTCACTACTGCGCGCTGCTGCTGGCTGCGGCGCTGGCGGTCTGCGCCTTCTACTACCTAGGCTCGGGCCGGGAGACCTTCTCCAGCGCCACCAAGAGGCTGAAGGAGGCCCGCGCCGGGGCCCCTGCCATGCCCTCGCCGCCCGCGCTGGAGCTGGCTCGGGGCTCGGTGGCGCCGGGGCCCGGGGCCAAGGCCAAGAGCCTGGAGGGCGGCGGGGCCGGGCCAGTGGACTACCACCTGCTGATGATGTTCACCAAGGCAGAGCACAATGCCGCGCTGCAGGCCAAGGCCCGCATCGCGCTGCGCTCGCTGCTGCGCCTCGCCAAGTTCGAGGCGCACGAGGTGCTTAATCTGCACTTCGTGAGCGAGGAGGCCAGCCGTGAGGTGGCCAAGGCCCTGCTGCGGGAGCTGCTGCCGCCCGCCGCGGGTTTCAAGTGCAAGGTGAGCGGGGGCGCAGCCTGGGGGCTCCCAGTGGGCAGTCCATACCCGGTCTATGCGCGCTCCCGGCAGCACTCCAGGGACCCGGTCCGGGGAGCCGGACAGAGCCCTGCTCTGTCCAGGTCTAACGCCTAAATTCTAACTCCTCCTAACACCAGACATGCTCTAGATGTTCACAGCTGGAGGCCTGGTCCCGGGGGTGTGTCCGGATGGGCTCAGATGGTGCAAAAATGGAGCTGCAGTATTAACTGACCATCGAGCTTCTCTCTCCCATTCAGTGCTGACCGCTGGAAAATCGGTGCGCCCCCATTTTGCAAGCCTTGCAGAGTTTAGCAGTGCCTTCAAAGTCTGCACCTCTATTTATGTTCTTTGACTTCTGAGAATGGAACTGGTCGTCTGAAGGCACCAGTAGTCATCCAAGCAAGGTCCGCTGGACAGAGTCTTGGTGAGGCCTCTGGAAGTGTCAAAGTTGCACTGGCAAGATATTCAAATCCCGTGTGAACCATGTTATGACCACCCTGTGCCCCCTTCTTCTTCTGCCCCCAAGGGTCATGAACTCATTTAGAGATGGTGTGGGTTCCTCCCAGTTAGGGAGAGAAAACTCTAAGAAGTACAGATGTGATCTGGTGAGAGCACAGTTAGCTGTCTTGTTCCAGGCTGGACCACCTGCCTCCGTGGCAGCTCTCACCCCTCCCCACTTCACTGGCTCTGCCTATCTGGGATTGGTTTCTGTCCTAGTATGTGTTGCCTCCATCAATTTACTTAACTCCTTTTGTCCTAATAGTCGTAGACAGGAGCTCCAAAGTCTGATTTTTGGATGGGAGTAGTAGGTGATCTTAAATGATGGAGACTGGTTTGGTGGGGGAAAGGCAGTGTGGCGAGAGTAGTGTTGATCCTGCAGGGTTCAAGGGTCTGCAGTGGCTCCTTCTAGCTTACAGCATCAAATCCCAATTCTTTTTTTTTTGCAGTACTGGGGATTGAACCCGGGGGGGCATTCTACCTCCGAGCTACACCCCCAGCCCTATTTTTTATTCTTTATTTTGAAACAGGGTCTCACTAAGTTGTGGAATGCCTCATTAGGTAGCTGAGGCTGGCCGTGAACCCAGATCCTCCGGTCTCAACCTCCTAAATGCTGAGATTACAAGTGTGCGCCACCACGCCCAGTTCAAGTCCCAATTCTTGGGGCTGCATTGTGAGCCTGGCTCTCCTCTCTGGTCTCCCCTCTCCTTCCTCTTAAGTGCACCTTATATCTTAACTGTATTGAATGTCTTTACTCAAGCTGTACCCTTTGCCCAGGATGTCCCTTCTTCCCTCCTGGGCCCTTAGTCACTCTACTCAGCTTTTCCTTCCCCTAAAAATGTCCCTATACCTTGGGGACAGTCCATGACTAACCCTCCATAGTTCTCTATTCCTGCTTCCCACAGCATTGAAGGTCTGTGCCCTGCACAGGAAAGATGAGTCTTTCAGGACACTTCTACTCACTGTAGAAGGCCAAGAATCCTGGTCCTGGAGCTTGAGGCTCATGATACCTTTTGCTCCTACTGTCTGACCTTAGGTTTGGCTTGGAGCTCATCCTGATTTACCCTAATTAGAATCTCTGGAGGTAGGGAAACCTGTTCCAGGTGATCCTCAGGACTTTGACACTTGAGAAGCCTTGTATTAGTGCAAAGGAGAAGGTCGAGGGCCCTTGGCCATAGGGCCAGAATGGGCAGCTCTCGTATCTGACCGGGTCCAGACATTACCCTGAAGACCAGTGCTGTCATCTCTACCTGCCGAGTCACAGTAGCACCTGGGCCTACTGCACACCATCGCCAGGTCTGAGCTCCAGCTCTTGTTGCACACACAGTGCTCTGCAGCCTGCGGCCTCTGTTTATGTCATTCCCACTGTTAGGGGACTTTCTTCATTTCAAGTTCTGTCCAGCTTCAGATACCACCTCCTCCTTGGAGCGGTGCAAGGAGCCTGGCTGAAAGGTATGTTTTCCTCCTCATCCCTCTTGAACTGCCCTGGTGCTGTGACTGTGTCATATCTTCTCACCTGTCCCTAAATATGATGTCTGGAACATAATTGGCATCGGGAGGCAGCTGCAAATAGCCCGAAGGAAATGCCCCCCCCCCCCTGTTAAGGCACATGGGGAGAGTCAGGAGCTTCTAGCCACATGGCAGTGGGCAGGTAAGGGTTTATCACATTACTGGGATCACATTACTCCCATTACTTTATATTTCATATTTTGAGAATCTGTCTTGTGTTTATGATTAAAAGTGCTCTTTTTCTTTTTTTAAAAATATGTGGTCCTAAAGGCTTGCTTTAATTTATTCTTCATAGCTTCACATTGCTTTTCCCTATACCATGAACAACTTTACACAGACCTTTCCTTCTGCTGGACCTGAGTATCCCCCTTCACCACCATCCTTTTTTTTTTTTTTTTGGATGTGGTACTAGGGATTGAACCCAAGGGTGTTCTACCTCTGAGCTACACCCCCATTCCTATTTTATTTTTATTTTGAAACAGGGTCTTAGTAAGTTGCTGAGGCTGGCCATGAACCTGTGGTCCTCCTGTCTCAGCCTCTTAAGTCCTGGGATTATAGGCATGTACCACACTATGCCTGGCCCCGTACTTTAACTGGTATCTGGCTTTTAGGTCTCAGCTGAAGTGTTCTTTCCTTGGTAAACCTTTCCTGGCCCATTACACCCTCTCATAACTCCGAATACTTTTCCTTGATAACATCACAGTGGTATTTATGTAATTATTAAGTTAATAATTTGTTCCTTGCTAGACTAAACTCCTTAAAGGCACTGACCCTGACATCTCTTAAATACTGTGTTTCCAGCATCTAACACTATGCCTAGAGCGTGTGAGTGACTTTTATATGGAAAGAATTATTTTTTCAGTTAGGAAGAAGGAAACAAGAATTTCTCACCAGGTTGCATCAGAGCTGGAAGGCATCTTCAAAATCATAAGCAGCCAGGTGTGGTGGGTGCATGCCTGTAATCCCAGTACTTGGGAGACTGACACAGGAGGATTGCAGGTTCAAGGCCAGCCTCAGCAATTTAGCAAGACTCTCAATAATGTATCTAGACCTTGTTTTAAAATAAAAAATTTAAAAAAGGGCTGGGGGTATAGCCTGAAGGTAGAATACCTCTGGGTTCAATCCCTAGTAACACACATACACACACACACACACACACACACACACACACACACACACACACACAAAATAAAGAGTAAGAAGGAGAAAAAGAAAGAATAAGTATATAACAAATCAGGTAAGGACGTTTGCCAAAGCTGCTAAGGAGTTACTGACCTAGTTGGGGCTGGGCCAGTGTCCTATGTCAATGTTTTTCTCTCTCTGCCATCTTTTCCTTTTAAGAACACTTCTTTCTTGTAAGAAAAGGTCCAGAGAGTAGTTTACTCCTGAAGTGTATTGGGCACGAGCACCGTAGGCAGGGTAAGGCAGTTCCTTGGCACTCAGCCATCTGGAGACAGGCTGAGGGCTCTTTTTCCCTGTGGCTGGGCTGTGGGACTCTGCTTTGTCTGCAAGATTCAGAGCAGGGCTGCCCTGAGCTGGCATATTGTCCCATACCCAGGAATTCTTTCTCAGGCCATTTTCACAAGTGATGCAAAAACACCTGTTAGCTGAAATAGTTGCAGAAATAGATTAGAGAACATTATTAGTGACCTTCAATTATATTTTGATGAATTAAATAATTGATTATATTCTGGTTAATTAAGTATTAGCTAAAACCATTTACATAACCAGAAATATCTTGATTTGGCTGTTTTGGGGGGATTTTCCAAAATCAATTAGTTTGTTATCTCCTAAAAGGCTGGAGGTATTTGTGACAAACATTGAAACCTGCTATATTCTAGGTACTGGTATAGGAGCTGGGCATACATAGCCTAGAATCCATTTGCTACTTGCTTCAGAATCACCAGGAGACACTTATTAAAAGTAGAGTGTGCCAGGTGTGGTAGCACATGCCTGAAATCCGAGTATTTGGGAGGCTGAGAAAAGATCACAGGTTGCAGGCCAGCCTCAGCAATTTAGTGAGACCCTGTTTAAAAATAAGATAGGGTGGGAGGTGTAGCTCAGAGGTAGAATGCCCCTTGGTTTGATCTCCAGTACCATACATAGACACACACACACACACACACACACGCACACACCCTAGAGTGTCCTGGACCATGCCTCAGCCTGTGGGTTAGAATCTCTTGGTGGGCCTGAAAATCTGCATTTGGATGGAGCTGTGCAGGCAGGCACAGGAGTGCTTGGTGCTCTCTTGCTGACCTCTCAAAGCAGCTCAGGCCTCCTCTTCTCTGAAGCCTGCCGTGGGGAGGTGGGGAGCCCAGGCCCCACACACAGCAGGCATCCTGTGCTGTGCTGTGCCCTGGCTCTGCGGGCCTGGGGAAGGCTGCTACCCTCACCTTGCTAAAATGCTGCTTATATCACATCATTCCCATTCAAAACCTCTGGGGCTCTGGGCTCCCTGTGGACTCAGAGAGAGCCTTCCAGCCTTCTAGACCTCTAGCAGAGGGCTTCAGCCTCCACATACAGCCTTTCATTCCCGAGCTATAGGAAAGAGTCCTTTCTTGAGGAGCTTCGCTTTTGAACCACCTGCTATCTCAAGTGGAATCCCACACATGTGGATTGTAGATCAAGACTTAACTCTTCCATGAACCTTCCTTGATGCATCAGGTTATGCAGAATATACTGTGAGAACCCCACATAATTTTGACTAAAGCAAGCATGAGCTTACTTCTCATCTAAACAAAGTCTAGTGGGAAGCATTCCTGGTTGGCATGGGGCCTCATGAAGTCATCAGGGTCCTAGGCTCCTTCTAGCTTGCTATTTCACCATCTTGAGGGAGTGGCCCTTGTCTTCATGGTCCAGGATGACAGCCAAGACTTCAACCATCACATCTGTGTTGCTGTGCTGTGTTTAGCCTGGTTTAGTTCAGTGCTGCTGTGGCTTTGGTTCTGGACAGAGTTATAACATGGTTCTGCTCTGTTGACTTCTGGGAAAATAAGCCCAGTGAGCAGGCCTCAAGGAACCTCCCATGTCTCAGCATGGACGGGACACTGTGGTCATCTCATCCTGTGTTCTGTGCAGTCTCTCTACTGGAACAATATCTACATGAAAGTAGAGACCTTACCCAGTAGATAAGGAATCCCATAAATGTCATCTCTATTTCTGAGTTAGAAGTGATAGACATAGTACATAAGTGGCCCCCTAACCTGGAACCAAGAAGCAGACAGACTTCTGGAGGGATGGGTTGCTTGGATAGCCACCACTTCCTGCAGGGACGGGCAGAAGAGGAGGGAGGGCCCAGGGCAGACAATGCCTCCTAACTCACCCATCAAATTCACTTCTCTCACTTTAAGGAGGAGTCCTGAGAGTTGGTTGTTGGGTAAGGGAGCCAGGGTTGTAGGTCTATTGGTGCATCCCCTGGTGGAAGTAAGAAACAATGGAAGTGGAGGTGTGCTCTTCCCCATCGCACTGTAGTCTCCGCCCCTTCCTGGCTTGTTCCTAAGTGTTGATATGTGGACCTACTGTTAGCTATATGGATGAAACCCCAGACATCCTAGAAGAGTTCTCAGTGATCTGCCCATCTTCTGTCAAAGCTCAGCCTCTGTTGGCCAAGGCTGGGTTGCACAAGCTCAGGACAAGTTAGGAGAAGAAGAATGTGTGTGTGTGTGTGTGTGTGTGTGTGTGTGTGTGTGTGTTCCCCACTTACAAGTGGCTGCTGGATTCCTTCCAGGGGCAGCAGATGCCTAAAGTCACTGGGAGTGACCAGACAAGTTAGAGCTTTGTGACTACATCCCAGAGTCCTTTATTGCAAGAAGAACTGTGAGTGACTTGGACTGGGGGCATAGTTCTGGCAGAGTGCTTGCCTAGCACATGAAAAGCCTAGATTTCACCCTCAGCACCACACAACAAAAACAAACGAGTGAGTAGCTTCAAGAAGCTCCTAGATGGGGCTTGAGAAAAGCCTGAGTGTGATGACCCTGATGCTCACTGTCTCCTTGAGGAAGCTGAGGACAGAGGACACTCAGACTGCTGTTGATGCTCCAGCTTGTCACAGCAGCAGGTAGCTTACACCTGTGAAACCATTGGTGATGTTATGACATTCCAGGAAAGAGATGATCAGAGACACATGTCTGCAAGTGAGAGGTTCTTTGAGACAAGGCTGCCATTTTATGCCATTTTTTACCAAATGCACTTAACAGAGAAATTCTTATTTTTAATTAATTATTTTTTGGTACTGGGGATTGAACCCAGGGGCATTCTGCCACTGAGTTACACCTCCAGCCCTTTTTTTTTTGCGGTACTGGGGATTGAACCTAAGGGCATTCTACCTCCGAGTTATCTCCCCAGTCCTATTTTTTATTCTTTATTTTGAAACACAGCCTCACTAAGTTGCAGAGAGCCTCACTAAGTAGCTGGGGCTGGCGGTGAATTTGGCTCTGGTCTCAGCCTCCCAAGTATTGGGATTACAAGCGTGCACCACCACGCTTGCCTTCCAGCTCTATGTTTAATTTTTACTTTGAAACAGGGTCTCACTAAGTTGATGAGAGTCTTACTGCTTGCTGAGGCTGTCCTCAAACCTGTGATTCTCTTGACTCAGCCTCCCAAGACTGGGATTACAAGTGTGGGATTACAAGAGTTTGGCTTCTTTCATTTAGCATGTTTTAAAGGGCCACAGTATAGCAAATGTCAAAACTTCAGTCCTTTTTATAATTGGATAATATCCCATTGTATGGATATGCCACAGTATTCAAGAGGCGATGAACTTTTGTGTTTCCACTTTGGGGCTATTAGGAATAGTGCTGCTGTGAACATTTATATTTTGTGTGGATGTATATTTTCATATCTCTAGGGCATAACCCAGGAGTAGAATGGCTGGGTCATATATTAACTGTCTCACCCTTTGAGGAACTGCCAGACTGTTTCCAGATGCTGTACTATTTTATTCTAACCGGCAGTGTGTGAGTTTCCTATTTCTCCACACCTTCAGCAGCACTTGTTATTGTCTCTCTTTGACCATAGACATTATAGTGGGTATGAAGTGGTATCACATTTTAGTTTTGATTTGCATTTCCTAATGACTAATGATGAAATGATCATATATTAGTAAGGGCAACTGCATGAATGTGTGCCGTCATTTGGACATGTGTGTCCTTTCTGACATGTCTTGACGTGCGTCACTTTAGACGTGTCATTTCTGATGTGCATCACTTTGGACATGTGTGTAGTGTCATTTTTGATGTGTGTCGCTTCAGACGTGTGTGATTTCTGTCACTTTGGGTATTTGTATCACTTCAAACATGTTTGTCATTTCTGATGTGTTTTCTGTTATGTGTCATTTTAGACATGTGTGTCACCTCTGACATGTGTGTCTTTTCTTTTTTTAATGTGCTAGGGATTGAACCCAGAGGCAGTCTGCCTCCAAGCTACACCTCCAGCCCTTTTTATTTCTTATTTTGAAGTCAGGTCTTACTAAGTTGCTGAGAGCCTCACTAAGTTGCTGAGGCTGGCTTTGAACCTGTGATTCTCCTGTCTCAGCCTCCCAAGTACTGAGATTACAGGTGTGTGCCACCACACTGGTCCATGGGTGTCATTTCTGGCATGTGTGGTCACATGTGGGAGCAGGAAGAGAGCTCCCAAGTTCCCAGCACAGCATCCCCGCTGAGCTGGCAGAGCTAGGGCTGGAACCAGCTCAGGCCCTTCCCTCCTGTGTGAGAGTTAGGGTTATGAGCAGCGCGGGGCCCTTTTGGATGGGTGGGTTGAGAGCCAGCAGGCTTGGCAGGGCACCTGTCCTCTTCATGGGGGAAGGCCCGCCTGACCTCCTGGAGGCGGAATCTGCCCTGGCGCTAGCTTTCCAGCAGCCCGGTGCCTGAGACGACCGGTGAGTCGGTACTGGGGAGCTGTAGGCCTGGAGGACATCACATTTGTCTGCATCGGAAGTGAGCTGGGGACCTCGAGGGAGGATCTGGGTGGCTACAATAAACCTGGGCTCCGGTGGTTGAGGAAGAGGAGTTGCTCCGCACAAGCTCGGCTTAGCTTCCTGAAGTCCGGGCTGCTGCAGCGCCGCCGCCGGGCAGTGGCCACTAGAGGGCGCCGCCGCACCGTGTTGGAAGCGATGTTGCACCTCGTCCTCTTAAGACCTCCACAAGCCACAGAACAGTGCTCACCAGTTCAAAGGCAAGACCCTGGTCAAGATGGGTATGCGGAAAGGCAGTCGGGAGACTTCCAGTCCTGCAGGGTACCCCAGAGCGTGGGTACAGTCAGTGGCAGCCAGCAGGGCTCCTCCAGCCAGTGAGCAGAAACGGAGGCCGTCACTGGGATGCTCTGGATGGGCCTGTGAGGCGGACCCCAAGCTCCCACCATGAAGCCACCAGGCCTGCCAGGGCTGGAGGGAGGGTCAGCGCCCAGGCGCACTGCACCAGGCCTGCCTCTGAGACTCGGGCCAGCGCCCCACTAGCGCCAGGTATCCAAGCCACTCCACCTTCACGCATTGAGGGCCAGGCTCCCAGAGCGCGTAGGCGATCATTTCCTTCCTGTGCTGGTGTAAACTTACTTTGATGAGCTCCCTTGGCAAAGGTGCTGGACTGCAGCTGGCCTGGTTGGATCTAGTAGCACAGGCTGAGGGCAGAGTATGGAAGGGGGTAGGGGGCTCTCCTCTCCTTTCTCAGTCTATACCTGGGCCCCCTGCCGGGCCCCCAGCGGCCTCACAGCGCCCCCTGGCCTGCTGCCCATCTTCCCTAGGGGGTTCCATTTCCAAATGTAGGAAATGTGTGTTAGCACTGCGTGAAGGTGGAGTGACTTGGGTACCTGACCCTCGTGGGAGCTAGGCCATGGCAGGCCTGGTGCAGTACACCTGGGTGCTGGCCCTCCCTCCAGCCCTAGCAGGCCTGGTGGCTTTGTGGTGGGAGCTTGGGGTCCCATCTCACAGGCTCATCCAGGAACACAGGTCCAGGGGAGACAGCTACTGCTGTCTCTGTTTCTGGTGGAGGGATGCCCATTGCTGGGCAGGCTGCTGCTGTCTGTTGGAGGAGCCAGACCCCAGGCTTCCTGCACCTGGGCTCTGGGATACCAGCAGGACCCAGAGTGTCCCTGCTGCCCTTCATTGTTTGTCCCTCCTGTCCAGGGCTTTTGCCTTTGGTCTTGTGGATTGTGGAAGACCTGTTAAGAGGAACAATATTGCTTTCCATCCCTCTTCCCCAGGCCATAATGGCCTTCACCTAGAGGCTCTGACCCCAAGAAGCAACTGTCTGTTGTGGGATGCCTGCTGTTAAATTAAAGCCACTTATTTCATTTGTTGGGGTGATTACTGTTAAGTAGCCCAATTAAGCAATCCTCTGCTGGTCCCTGAGTGTGGCCCCCGTTCCCTGCTCCCTCTCCCGCCTCCCCTTCCTCTTCTACTCCCCAGTCCTGAGACTGAGAGGACTCTTTCTCACCCTGGTCACTGCCCTTCCTGCCTCTGGCAGAGTCTGTCCCCAGTCAGCCAATGGAGATGCCCCAGGGCAGGAGCAGGTGGCTTAGCGCCTGAGGCCTGGGCTCGTTTGGGAACTGTGCGGAGGCCATGGTTCCTGGGTGTAACCCTTCGGAGCCCCTGTCCTCTCCCTCGTGACCTTACAAGGTGGCCAGGAGATAAAGAGGAGGCAGCTCAGGGCCTGGCATGTGGCAGGCGGCTAGAAAGCGTTAGCTGCTACTAATAGAACCCAAGTAGGTGTGTGGGGGGCAGGGACCCTTTCCTTAGCATTCTAGACAACACATACTTGTTGATTCAGTTGAAGGGCAGAGCAGCCAGCTTGCAAAACAGCATTCTGCACAGGTTTATTTCAAGGTGGCTTCATATTCTTTAGTGTCCTCCATGATTCCCCAAACTAGTGTTCTCCTCTGCCCCTTCCTTGCCTCGACAACGCCAGGAGTGCCACTGCTTGTCCCCCCCCCCCCCCCGGGTGTGAATACTGTTCCTTGTTTGATGTTTGGTTTTATCCCCACTTGTACTCTTCCACTGGAAGGAGGAGGCCTGCTCTTCTGCCTCCATTGTCCGCCCAGCCTGGCACTTGCCTGGCACTTGCCCGGCTCTGGCTCTGGCTCTGCCGTTCCATGGCCGGTGCCTGGAACAGTGCTGCTGTTTGTTGTCAGGATGGTAAAGCTGGAGCCTGTGTGCTTGGTAGACTTTTCTTTTTTAAATCTGTAGGCAACAGGGATGGTCCTGCTGCATCTTCTAGGGGATGGAGTTTTCTCTGTGAATGTTTTAGTTTCTAGGAGGTTCCAATTCAAACTTGGTTAAACTGTGAGCATTTTTGATGTTTTGTTTACCTCTTCTTAATGGTTTTCTTGCTTGTTTTCTTGGTCTGATTGCACACAATTATTCATATTCTTTTTGGAGGATTAGCCAAGTGTAAATGTAAATGATTTAACAGGCCAGGCCACTGGAGAGACCTATACGTCCCACCTGTTACAGTTCCACCCCCTCGCAGCTGTGCCACGGGCTGGGGACCAAGCCTGCACTGCATGAACCTTTGGGGGCACTTATCCTAATGGTAGCAGGTGGGTTGGGGACATTCCAGCTTGGAGTCTTATCTGTCATTCTCTTACTGGTGTGTCTAATGTAGTGCTAGGAAGTTGCGAAGCACATGTCCTTCCAGACCCTGTCCTTAATGGGAGGTGAGAGATGGGGGGGTCTCAAAGCCGTTGTTCACCTCTTTATGAGACAGGTCCTGGGATGGCCCTGACCACCTTCTCCTTGCTGATCTCCAATGAGATTCTGGTTCATTTATTGGCCCCTGCTGCAAGCCAAGGTGCACCTTGGTCCTGAGGGGGAATTAGAGGTGAGGCATGTACAATCTCCTGAGCTCTTTCAGACGTTTGTCATCAAGAGCAGCAATTGAGCCATTGAATGTGCTCCTGAGTGGCAGACACCATGCTAGATCCTACTTTTGTCCTCCCACTCAGTCCTCAGAGCTGTCACCTGGGAAGGAGGAGTCATTTTCCCTCTGGACAGAGGTTGCACAGGGGAGGATCCTGGCCCAGACCATATAGCTATGAGTGGCTGAGCCAGGTCCCTCTGACTGGTGAGCACTGTGCCTTAAGGCCTGCCATGCCTGCTTATTTTGGTGGTTGGTTCTTGTCCTCTGAAACAGGGAATACTATGTGAGAGCTGGGGGGTTCCCCCCAGAACGAATCCCATGGTGCCTGTGCCTGCTGCTCACGGGTCCTTGCAAGCTTGTTCTAGACCCTTGTCCACTGGTCCAGGGTCTCCAGGTGGCGCATGGAGAGCAGTGGGGTCCCAGAACCTGCATGGGGCAGAACTCTCGTCCCCTCTGCAGGTTCTGCTCTGTGGAACCAGCTGGGAGCTCTCTGTGGTGCGTTCACAGGACAGACGTTTGGAGCCCCCCTTCCCTCATTTGGTAGCAGGTCACAGGAGATCTGAGTTGGGGGGAGTCCAGTCCCTGATTTATTGTCCAGTCTCTTCATGTTACCTGTGAGGAAACTGGAGCCCAGAGATGTTGGGCAACTTGCACAGGGCCACACAGCTGTACAGGGGCCTGAGACGCCTGTGTCCCACTACATCCCAGCCTACTTTGCCTTTTGTTGGTTTCTGGAGCCAGTTGTGGGTGGGCTTGTCTCTGTGCAATTGTCTTCTGTTTTTGTTCTTAGCTGGACACATTTTCTGGATCACATTCACCACAATAGCCACCTGTGTTTTGTGTACATCGAATGGCTGTGCTTTATGTCCCCTGAGCGGGGGTTCCACAAACTGAAGGGGCCGCCTCAGATGCAGGCTCAGGGCCATTCTAAAGGGCTCTCCTGGCCCTCTTCAGCCCACCTGGCCTTGGGCTTCTTCTGAGGTTGAGCAGGAATCCCCTGCTGCCTCCTACCTGGTCCTATACCCTGCAACCCCAGTCCTGCTGTGTCTCTTGCAGGGATCTGTGAGCCCATTTTGTGAGCTAATTTCCACCACACACAGTAGGTATTCCAGACACCCCCCTGTCTGCTGATTCACTGTCTGGCTCAACCCCTTCCCACCCCCCCTGGAGCATCTACCCCTCTGATGGCCTGCTGCCTTTCTGGATCTCCCTGATGCTGTTGTCACCTCTGCTCTGACTCCTGTGTTGGTGATGTTGCTAGGGTGACTGGGAGCCTCGAGGGGAGAAATCAAGTCTGGCTTCTCTCTCCCTCCTGGTTCAGCCTGGCCTTGTGTAGGAGTGGATATGTGTTTTTTGAATAAGTTCGGTGTTGGCTGTAAGTGGGCCTGGGTCAGGTTCTGGCTGTGCCTCATCCCTCTGGGAGGTGATAAGTGGTAATTTACTTCTCTGAACTGCCTCCTCATCTGCACAAGGGCACAGTAATGTCACCTACCTGAAAACATGGATGCGGGGATGAAATCAAATGAGCAAATGTGTATACAGGACCTGTCTGTGCCCAGCACATCCTGGATGTCTGATGAGGGCCTTAGGTATGGCTGCCTTGTCTCCTGGAGGTCCCCCTGGTCTGTGTCCTGCTCTGGGGTGGCTCTACCCATCCCTAGCATGCCGTCACATAGCCCTTCTCCACCGGCCACCTCTTGTTCACCCTGCGTCAGCCTGGACCCTGGAGCAGGTGCCCATGCCTAAATTGGCTGTATGGACCGGTGCACAGCTGCTCAGGTGTGTCTTTGCACAGGAATCCCCCTGCCCACATGCTTTGCTGTGTTCTAGGCCAGGGAAGACAGAGGTGGTACCTGAACCCAGGGGGCAGCTGAGCTTGTTCCTCCCTAGATGTGTCAGTGGAGGAGAAACAAGCTCACAGCTGGGGTGAATGACTCCAGAGGAGACGGTAGTGGAGAATTACCCCAGTGGGGAAGTGGACCTGTGTCCTGGGGTCAGGGGTAAGATGTTTGTTGTCTTGAAAGATGGCTCCCTGTTGTTGGTACCTCATGTGTCAATTCAGGCGGGGACTTTGGTCCCTGGTCCTGGGTATGGCTGGTCATTGCCGACATCTGTATTGTAGCCAGGGTCCTGGGTCCCTGATTGCCCACTGGGGGCCTGGCTGTGCCTTCGAGCTTGCTCCTGAGGGGCTCATGGTGTGGGCCTGTTCAGTGAGGAGGGGGCTGATAGGCAGGGCGTGTGGGGAGCCCTCTGGGACACATGCTGTCCAGCCTCAGGGACACCGGCCACCTGAAGTCTGTCTCAGAAGATGCTTCCTGGGGTGAAGCTCCTCCTGGGGGCCTGGGGAGTATCAGGGAGTGTCATTTCCTTCCACATTTTACAGCTGAAGACTCAACCCTGCTAGGTGAAGAGTGAGTGGTGAATGATCGTTAGCTGAGTTTGGTGAGCAGTTGTTGCAGTGGACTTAAGACTGTTTCCTTCTTGGTTCTCTAGGCGTTTGCGCTGAACAGAAACAGGAGCCTGATGTTATTCCCTCACTTGGCTCTCTTGGAGAGTTGGAAGACTTGTCAGAGCAAAGGCAAACCAAACATGTTTCTTTTACTTAAGGCAAAGCTTGATCTTGAGCAGTTGGCTTTGGGAACTGAAATCTGACCTTGCTGTTTAACCTCCCAGTTTCTGGAACTGTTTGCTCCTGAGCCCGCTTCGGTGACATGCACAGCATCTGGACTTGATTTATGGGACTCTCTAGGGGATTTGTTGCAGCCTGGGAATAGGAGATGGCAATCCCACTGGCCCATGACCGTGCTCAGATTTGAGATGTGGCCTGGCCCTGGGGTGGGGGTGGGTTGTGAGAACTCGGGAGGAGGAGAAGGTGCTTGGAGAGAGGTGGGCAGGTGGGGACAGGGAGGGGACCCCATGGACGGCCCTCCTGATCTGCTTCTACAGGGGGTGTGAAGCTGTAAGTCACCTTCTTACACACTGTCTTCCTTTTCCCACATGTCCCTTGAGTCCCTGTCACTTACAGGCCTTATTTTGGTGTGGCAAGGGAATTCTGTCCTCTGCTTACTTAATAGGGGACCCACACGTGGTGGTGTAGGTCACACTGTTTACTATCTTGCTATCTTCCTATCCTGTCCCGTGCTTATTGTGCATGTGGCTATAGCATAAGATATTGTCATTTTTCTTTTGTAAGCCATTCAGTGAGTTTCTGGGGGTTTTGCATTATGAATAAAACCACAGAGAATGTCTTTGTGTGATTTTTTTTCTTCTTTTGAATTGCTCTCAGGAGCTCTTCCTTGATTCTTCACAAGGAACACTTTATAGCTCTGAATGGTCCCTCCCTACATACTAATATGTGGAAATCAGTCCCCAGCAGCAGTGCTCTTCCATGCTCAGTCTCTGGGCTTACAATCCACAAGGAGCTTTGCCTACTGCCACATACTGAGCAGTCCCACTTTCTCTCCTCTTATGTAGTATTTATTTTTTATGCATTAAAATTTTATATTATGAAGCAAATAAAAGCAAAAAATTGAAAAAGAGTATAAGGCACTTATTTTCCTACTATATAGCTTAAATAGGTACTAGAATTTTGCTATATTTCCCTCAGATTCTTATTTTAAAGAAGTAAAACATTATAGATACAGCTAAATCTCACCCCGTCTTCCCTGTCTTCTACCTAGCGATATTCACTCTCCCACTCAGGAAGGTGGTGTGCTTTGTGGAATTTGTTTTTGTACTTTCAATATATATATAGTGCCATACATATGTATGTGTCATATATAATATATACATATACAATATTATGTATACACATATAGTATGCATTGTATTACGTATCTATTATTGCATTGTATGTTTTAAGCAGTTATGTAAATGTTCTTATATATCCCTTTAATTTTTTTTCACTCAACATGATGGTTTTGAGATATTTCTGTTGATACATGTAGATCTCATTCAGTTATTTGAACTACTGTGTAGTATTCATTAGAACAAACCTCAGCTTACCCATTTTATCTCTGAGAGTTGGCCAGGCAGTTCCCACTTTTTTGCTCCCCCAAACATTGCTGCTGTGTATGCGTGGGTATATATCTCTATCTGCAGATACCCTTGAGCCTCTCAGGTTGCACACCTAGGAAGCGTTAGCTGACCTGGGCATCATGATCAGTTTTACGGGACACTGCTGTGCTCCTCTGCAGTGCAGGGCCCCCTTTCCTGGCCCCATTCCCACTGTGTTCTCTCTAGCACTCGGGCTGGACTCCCTTTCCTCCTCTTTTTTCACAAATAGGACTTTTTGTCACTATTAAAAATCTGAACGTTAAACAGGTTCTTGGACTGGTGGTTGATATCCATCAGCTCGTTCAATTTTAGCGCCTGTCTCATCCCCAGTAGCTTTTCCAGAACTACTACCTTCACCATGAAGCTCCATGAGTTTTCCCAATTCAAACTTGGGCTTCTTCAGTATTTTTAGTTTTCTAGCAAAGACATTATGAAGAGGATAAATAGACTGGCAAGCTTTTTCTGTGTCCTTTCCAATGCTCTCAGGAATCAATTTATTGACCACTTCTTTTAAGTCATTTGTCTATACCTCCCAGGTCATGATTTCCATCATCATCATCTTCTGGATTAGGCAGACCTGTTGGTGCTGAATGTCAGAGGTTTTCTGTATCTGATTGTTGCATTTTTTAGTGAAACCAACATGGAACAGACACAGCAAATAACCATCAGTAGTCTTGACATCAACATGAGCTTCAATCATGGTCTGCCATTTTTTGACCATGGAACACATCTTGGTGCCTGTAAGATCCATGCCATGGAAGTTAGTCAGACAGTTTTTGCCCTGAACATCCTCAGTGATTAGCTTGAATTTCGTAAATGCAACTTCATCATTCTGCAGATCAGCAAGGCTCACTTCCAACACATGACCCTTGAGGCCGTCATATGTGATTTTAGTTCCTTGACTCCTTGTGACTAGTGTTTTTCTAATATTTCTTATATTGAACCTAGCTAGTGCTTCACACTGTGCCAGTCTTTCTTAGAAAATGGATCAACCACTTTCTTCTTGGCTCCCTTCTTGCTGCCTTTAGTAAGGTGCTTGTTCTTGCCAGCCGCCATGGAGCTGCTTGGAGAGCCAAAAGCTGGACTCCCTTTTCTTGATGTGAGGTCCTGCTGCCTTTGAGGCAGGAGGCAGAAACATGGGGCAACTCTAAGAATAGAATAGGAGGAAAACTTTGAGGGCAAGCTTGCATGTCCCATTAGTGCCTCTCCAGTCTGGGGCCAGTCTCCCCAGAGTTTTCAGAGTCTCTGGGGTAAGTGCAGTGAGGAGGGTGCCCAGCTGAAGGTGGAGTGGCCTTTTACTCAGGCTTTTTATTTTAATACTTTTATTGGTGCAGTCTAGTCTCACGTCATAATGCAGTTCTTAGTGAGAGTGACATACATGTACACAGTCTTGACTCTGCATTCCAAGCTACAGCTTCCCATTGGCCAGTCCTGACCACACTGGTTCCAGGCACAGAGCTGTGAGGAGAAGGCCCTGGGGCCTGACTCTGGGGCCAGCTCCTCCAGTGACTGGCCACACAGCACAAAGTTCCTTTTCTTGTCTGCAATAAGAGTGTGGGTGGCCTCTTAGTGACATACACGGTGCTCACTCACTTTGATTTTTGCATTTAGCAAGTGGTCTCTGCTATCCTGGCTGCAGGCGGCTCTGCCTGAACCCTGTGAGGCCAGCAGAGAGGGGGGGGGGGGGCTGGCTTCCAGGGCTGTATGACCTGCCTGTCTCCTCTCTGTGGCACAAACCAGCTGTGCTCAGTTAAATGGCCTGTGCTTCTCTGTAGCTTGAGGGAATGTCCTCAGACCCAGGGGTTAAAGCTAGTGCAGACTTTTGCTGACAGGGAGAAACCTAGGGCTGCCTCTGGCCCCTGGGGTGGGTGGTTCACTAAGGCCAGAGACAAAGAAGCACTTCTTTCTTAGAGAAGTGAGCTTTTAAGGTCCATTTAACACCTTTAAACTCCAGTACTGCTGCTATCCCAAACCTTATTCAGCTAATGCTTACTGGGTGCCTAATGTGTGCCAGGCACTGTCCCAGGAGCTTGGGTATATCGACTGATGAAGAGACAGAACAGGTGAAAAGTCTCTGCTCCTGTGGAGGCAGGAAGAGGATTTAATGAGCTACTAAAAAGCTGTCTTCCTTGTTACATGGGAGAAGTGAAATAGGGGCTCAGAAGGGTTAGGTTTCTTTTCATCCTTTTGATCCACGAAAAGCAGATGAATAAATTATACAGCATGCCAGCAGGTGAGTAAATGATACAGGATGTTAGCAGTGCAAGAGGGATCAGGAGTGCGGGGCGTTTGCAGGTGCTAATTGG
Source organism: Graphiurus murinus (assembly GCA_004027655.1). NCBI lineage: Eukaryota > Metazoa > Chordata > Mammalia > Rodentia > Gliridae > Graphiurus > Graphiurus murinus. The sequence continues at coordinate 20,615 of PVLC010000579.1, forward strand.
AGGGCAGGGAAGGTGCCCTTCATTGAGAAGTAGCACTGAGCACAGGAGGGAAGGAGCTGGCAGTGGCTAGGGTTGGAGTGCAGGTGCCGGTTGGGTTGGGGGAGCACAGTGGGCTGGCAGGTCGGAGGCAGCAGGCAGCCGGAGGTGTCTAGCCCCAGCTGAGTGAGGGGAGGAGAGACACTCTGGCCTTGTGTGGGGTGCAGTGGGAAGGGGGACCCATTTGGAGGCAGGTGTCCAGCTGGGGCAGAGAGGTGGAAGCTGTGTGGTGGGGAGTGGTGGAGGGATTCTGGGTCCATCCGGGAAAGGAGTTGTGAGTGGGTTGAGGTGATGAGCTTGTTTACACCAGAGTTGATTTAAACGCACACTTGAAGTGTGTGGCAGCAGGAGTGAGCGAGGGTGATCCCCGCTGACTAGGAAGGCCTGGGCCTGGGCTCAGGCAGGGCTCAGCCACCCTCCCAGTCGCCTTTGGTGACTTCACCCCTCCAGCCCGGCTTCCTCCTGCACAGAGGGCACAGGTGTGGCGAGGATTGGCTGAGCTCATGTTTGTCTACCTTGCTGCCTGACACACATTCTGTTTTAGTTTGTTGTAGACTCATGCAGGTGCCCATGTGTATGTGGCCATCTCATGCTGTGTCCCTGATGTGAGCTGTGTGCTTGTCCTGTGCCTTGTCCCTGATATGCACACGTCTGATGCGAGCTGTGTGCCTGTTGTGGTGCTGCTTAGAGAAGCAGCGCGTCCTGGACACCGCCTGTTGGCGTGACCTTCTGAGGTTAGAGGAAGAGGTTTACTGAGGGCTGATAGATGTCAGGTGGTTCTGGTTTGATGTCAGTCAGCCATGTGTAACCTATGGGAGCATGGGGAAGGCAGAGAACTCAGTCACTGAAATACCTCCTGGCTGCCACTGCTGTGCTTGGCATTTTAAATACATCGTCTCACCCATGAAAGGAGGTGATAGACAAAAGCATTGTCTCTAAGATTAAGGCATTTAAATATTTCCTTCATAGTTTTTGCCAATACACTAGATTGGCTTGCAGTATCATTACCTACTTAATGTAGTTTGTATGTGTGTGTGTGTGCGTGTGTGTGTGTGTGTGTGTGTGTTAGTTACTGGAGTTTGAACTCAGGGGCATTCTACCTCCGAGCTACACCCCCAGCCCTATTTTATTTTGAAACAGGGTCTCACAAGATGGCTAAGAGTTTCACTACTTGGTGAAGCTGTCCTTGAACCTACAATCCTCCTGTCTCAGCCTCCCAAGTACTGGGATTACAGGCATGTGCCACTGTATCCTACTTTAAGTGGGTTTTGATTGACTTGCCTTTTTTTCTTCTCCTTACATGATAACTGAAATTAAAGTTCTAAAATGTTTTCACCATGTTGTTTAGTATTGTACACGTCAAAATAATTCTATAATATTAACACTGTTGGCCTGTGTTCCCCTTAGGTTCCCATTGTACCCCTCTAAAGGTCTGTGTACATCTTGGGGAGCACTGGCCAGAGACTTTCATGATCTTAGGGGAGCAGGCAGCCTCTGGCCTGGGCCTGATGGTCTGAGCTCAGCAGGGTGCTCTGGGGGCCATGGATCCTCTGCAGAGCTCCCCATCTCTGAGAGCCAGGAGAGGAGTAGGGGGCCAGTTGGGACTGAGGCAGTACCTTCATACAGCAACTTCCCTAAGCTGCTGAGGCTGGCCATGAACCTGCCATTCTCCTGTTTCAGCCTCCCAAGTACTGGAATTACAAGCATGTGCCACTACGCTGGGCTCAAAGAATTCCTTTTTAAGCAAACAGTCCTTGTGTAGCGGATATAAGTATTCCGTAAGTTCCCTGTTTTATAAATCATGAGGTCTTGCTTTTTTTTACATTAAGTAGTAAATTTCCGTGACAGTAGGGACAGTTTTCTTCAAAACAATGTTTTCCATCCCCCCGAAAGGATGGGAAAAGATGTGGGGGGCAGGAAGGGAGAAAAGCAAGAGAAGATGCTAAGATAGAAGAAGAGGAGACACTGTGAAGTGTGTGGTGAGCTGTGGCTATGGTCTGGTTCTGAGATGTCCCCCAAAGTCTCACATGTTGAAGGCTGGGTCCCCACGTAGCGATGTTTGGGGGAGCTTCTGGGAGAGACTGGATCTTAAGGGTTCTGACCTCATCAGTGGGTTAATCCATTGATGGAGCCTGACTGGGAGGTGACAGACACTGTAGGAGGTGGGGTCTAGTTGAAGGAAGTAGTCACTGGGGGTGTGGCCTGGAAGGGTAGGTATATCATGTTGTGCGCTCTCTCGCTCCTCTCTCTCTCTCTCTCTCTCTCTCTCTCTCTCTCTCTCTGCCTCTCTCTCTCTCTGCTTCCTGGCTGCTATGAGCTGAGCAGCTTCCCTCTGCCACGATATTCTGTCTAGCCTCAGATCCAAAGCAACAAGCCAGCTAGCCATGGACTGAACCTCTGAAACTATGAGCCAAAATAAAGCTTTCCTCCTTTAGGCTGTTTTCTCAGGTATTTTTTTTTTTTTCCAGTGACAAAAAGCTGACTAACATAGCTATCATAGTCTACTTACTCACCAAATTGTCTGCTTATAGGTCTGTCTGGTCTACTTCACCAGATTCTTTGACTTGTTTTTTTGTGCGTGAGAATCATCCCATGACCTATAACCTCCAAAGAACCCTGCAGTTTTACAAGTGTCACTCAAGAGCAAGCGCTGCTTTAACCAGGCAAGCAGGTAGCACCTCACCGGAGGTACTGCCCACTCTCCCACACCCTAACTGGAAGCCTGAGACACTTGTCTTCCTGGCGGGGTGGCTATGTAAGTTGAATGGACTGTGCTAAAGGAATTATGGAGGTGTGCCTGTGGACCTCTTCAGCTATGCCAAGCACATCTGGAAGGAATTGTGGCCGTTCCTGATGTCACAGTTAGCGGGCCACGAGCACATGCAGAGCCCACAGGATAACTCTGGACACCCACCCCTACCCTGTTTCCTTTGGTCGCCTTATGGTCAGCCATAACCAGGCTGCAGGGGTGTGTAGGACTTACCCCTTCTGTGTTCCTCATCACTCCTCCCAGTGTGTTCCTCTTCTCTTTTCCTCTGACTCCTCCTGATGCTCCAGGGACATGGCTCTTCTGGTGCTCTTGGTGGTCACCCTGGAGAATGGTTTGGCAGGCTCAGGTGTTTGAGGATGGACAGAGTAAAACACCCACAAGACAGACCTACCCTGTTCTTTTTTTTTTTTTTTTTTCCTGCGGTACTAGGGATTGAACTCAGGGGCATTCTACCTCTGAGCTATACCCCCAGCCCTATTTTTTATTCTTTATTTTGAAACTGGGTCTCACTGAGTTGTGGAGTGCCTCACTAGGTAGCTGAGGCTGGCCTCGAACCCAGATCCTCTGGTCTCAGCCTCCCGAATGCTGGGATTACAAGCATGCACCACCATGCCTGGCCCTACCCTGTTCTTGCTTATTTATACAAGCACAGTTTCTGCACATTGTTATGCTGATAACATCTTCAATTCTTGATCCACCTGCCAAAGACCCTCTTGCCCTTGGGGGTGAGGAGGTCAAAGACAAGAATGGGATGAGAGAAGAGTTGGTGTGGAGCCAGGTGCAGTAGCACATGCCTATAATTTCTGTAATTGGAAGGCCAGCCTTAGTAATTTAGTGAGACTCTGCACCTTAGCAAGACCCTCAGCAACTTAATGAGACCTTATTTCAAAATATAAAATTAAAAGGACTAGGGATGTAACTTCAGGGTAGAAGGCCCCTGGGTTCAACCCCAGTACCAAAAAAAAAAAAAGTTTGTCTAGCCACACTGGGCAGAGAGAAAGCATGAGACCTAGGTCTTTAGCCTGGACGCTTCTCTTCCATCCTTACAGGGTTTCATTTTCCCTGGGACTGATGCTTGATTGTTCTGTTAGGGGCTTCAGAATTAACAGCAAATTGAGACTTTGAAAGTGGGAAGGGGTTTATCTCAGTCACCATCCTCTCCTCTGTACAGGCAAGAAAACAAAACATGATGGAATCTAGAGCGGGCTAGATGGAGAGGCTGAAGACAAGGACTGGCATCCTGGCCTCTCCCTCCCCTCACTAGCCAGGGTCTGGGGCCACCTGCAGCACAGTCACGTGGGCTGGCTTATGAATGAAGACTCTTGAGCCTCACCCTAGGCAGGCCTTGGCTCAATTTCTGGGGGCAGGTCCCCGCCATCCATGTTTTAGCAAGGCTCCCCATGAGACCCTGTGTGCACTGAACCTGGAGTTGCCGACTCTGGCACTGGGGAAGCCAGCAGGCTGTGGATGTTCTTTTTCAGGTCCGCTTCCTCTGCATCCTACCCTGCCCTGGTCATACAGAGGTTTTGGAGAACTGTCTTTGCTAAAATGTTAGGACTCTCATCCAGGTCTCAGAGCATTAGTTACAGTAGATCTGGTTACCTGGTGCAGCAAGTGTAGGTCAGAGATGAGGGCTGGAGGAACCCACCGCATCTCCATACTTGGATATCCATAGGGAGGGGCATGAGGGCGAAGGGAGGGGCCGGAGCTTTTGAACTCTTGTACAGTGGGTCGTGAGAACAGCTCTTGGAAATTAGAAACTGGACCGACAGGCTTCTTTATTACTCTACAGCGGCTTGCACTTCAGCCTGACAATTAAACTCCTTGTAGGACATCTTGCAGAAGTGGTGAAAGTCACATGAGGGAGGGACTCAACTTGTGGCTCTGTCTTTTCTCATAAAAACTGCATTTCAATTTTTTTTTTTACCTTTCCCATTTAAAACTAATACAGAGCTTTTTTCATTTATCTTGGGAGATCTTTGTTTTCAAAGTGAGTTAAAGTTATTGGAGAAGGCCACATACAGCCACAGATAACCGATGATGTTTTTTGGACCTGTTAGGGGTTTAAAAAGAGAAATTGATAGACCTGTTGCTCAGCCATTCAGTGATTTAACTATTGCTCTTCGGTCCAGGGAAACTTCATTTAAGGAAACACCTTTGATATGAATTCAGACATAAAATTTAAAAATAGAGCACAGTTACTCTGGAGCAGCTTGCAGACCGGGTACAAAATTTATTAGACAACACTTACAAAGTGAGATATTGGAGCCTGGCTCTGTTAGACATTCTGACCAGCAGATTAAAGGTGAAAAGAAAAGCCATGTTCCTGAAGGTGTAGGAGAAGTCCCAGGTAGGAGAAAGTTCTCTCCTTTGGGTCAGGGGTAGGGGAGTGGGGGGAGTCCTGAGATGGGAAGGAGTTGCTGAGTGCTTGGGTCCTTCCAGGAACAGGTCCCTCGGGGCCACCACTCGGTGTTTTGGAACAGTCCTCATATCTCCCCTCCGCTTGGGATGCTTGCATCTCTGCCCATACATTTGCTCATTCCCACATCCCGCAAGCATTTGCGGAGCCTCTACTGTGTGTTACATGCTGTGCCTAGAGCTAGATATACAGCAGTGAGCAAGACAGACAAAGTCCTGCCCTCAGGATGTCTTACAGGCTGATGATGAACTGGAGAAAGGTGGGCGCTAATGACTGAACACTTAAAACTTTAACATGGCAGATGGTGATAAGTGTTATGGAGAAAATGAACCTGGTAATGCAGCAGCCAGAATAGATTGTGTGTTTGTGACGTGTGTGTTGTGTGTGTGGTGCACATATGTATTATTGGTATGGGGGGGTTGCTACATCTTTTGTTGAGGGAAGATCTCAGGAGGTGACATTTGCATTGAGACCTGAATGCCTAGAAGGACCCAAGCACAAGAAGAAGATTTGGGAAGCATGCTCTGAATTGGGGGGTCAGGTGGGGGAGGGCGGCCAGTGAAGGGCCCTCAAGTGTACAAGTGTTTGGCATGTTTGTGGGATCAAATGACTGCCACTTTGTTAGCAGATTTTTCTCTCCCTCCTAGGAATAAATCTTCATGTTCATAGAACAGATCAATAAGAAAGCATCCCCTTCTCACAAAAAAATATTGTTGGGACTACTAAGATCACTCAGTAATGTGTTTGTGGAGCTTCCCAGTCTTGGGAGGGTTGTGGGGGGAACACTACTAGCCTGCAGTGGGGCCCACGCTGTCCCGCTGTCCCCTCTTGCTGCCTTGAGAGCAAGTCATTCTAACAGAGGACCTGCCCTCACTCTGAGAAGGAATAAGCAGCTCCTCTTTGGGAATGTGCCAAGTGCTTGTCACCAGGACAGACCCACCTGCTTCTCCATGTCCTCCCTGGTGTCCTACTAGGCTGAGGGAGGCCGAGAGCAGGGGACTGGTGTGGGGAGGGTATTATGTCCCATTTTGGAGCAGATGTCCCTACTTAGTGACTTTTTCTGATCCATTAAGACCTCTTTCAATTCAGAATAATGTCTAATCTACCTATGGGTTGGATTGCTTTAGCAGTGCTTTTAGAAGCACTGTTTGCAAATAAGCCTTTCATGCTAAATATGAGTGTAGAAGGGCTTTCTGTTGGGCCTGGGCAGATTCTAGCAGAAGCAGGATTGGGGTGAGGGCTGAGCATGGTAGGAGGGGTACCCACTTTCCGTTAGGTCAGAGCAGAGCTGGTTACTGCTTGTAGTGTCTTGGGACAACAAAAATGCAGAACATATTCTTTTCTTGAATGTAGGTATTCTTATATGGAAAAGGCATTCTAACTCTATTATAGTGGGGTAGTAACAGTTCCAGCTGTCTTTTATCTAGTGCCCACAACATTCCTCATGAGCGCCCCGTCAGACAGTTATCAAGCTTCTTTTGCACTTTGAGGACAAGCTGGGTCATTTGAGTATTTAGTTTATTTGTTTTTTGATTAATTTTTATTGTTACATTATAACTGTATATAATGCTGGGATTCTTTGTGATATATTTGTACATATATATAACATAATTTGGTCTATTTAATTCCCTAATATCTTCCCTTTCCTTTTCCTCCTTCCTCCTCCTGATTCTCTATTGTTTCCCTTCTATTTTCATTAACACCCCTCTCTTCTTCCCGTTTTTCTCTCTAGCTTCCACATATGTCTGTTGACTTTCTGAGTCTGGCTTATTTCACTTAACATGATGTTCTCCAGTTCCACCCGTTTTCCTGCATATGACATTTTTTGTTCTTCTATTTGAGTATTTAGACCGGATTGCCAGGTACCTAAGTAGCATTTTAGCAACAAACCCATCGCTTTTACTAGCGGGCCATTCTGCCTCTTGAGTCTATGGCTGACTCCCTATCATGGGAGAGATTCCAGCCCCAACTGGGTGTGGCTGTGTGGGATGGTAACTGAGGGGGTAAGCCTGCCACCATTGGTGGGCATTTCTTTTCTTTTTTTTTTTTTTTTTTTTTTTGCGGTACTGGGGATTGAACTCAGGGGTATTCTACCTCCGAGCTATATCCCCAGCCCTATTTTTTTCCTTTATTTTGAAACAGGGTCTCACCAAGTTGCGGAGTGCCTCACTAGGTAGCTGAGGCTGGCCACAAATCTGGATCCTCCGGTCTCAGCCTCCCAAATGCTGGGATTACAAGTGTGCGCCACTACGCCCAGCTGGCATTTCTGTTGATAATGGCATGCTTTCTGGCTGAGTGCAGATGTCGCCCCAGAGAATCCTTCCTATGTGTGCATGGGCAGCCCTCAGGACAAGTTGAGAGTGTGTGCCAATCCTGCAGGAGATGGATCCAGGCATTTGGCGGGGTGCACCAGGAATGGTAGCTTTCCCTGAGGTGTATGCTGTCACTCTCTCCTCCGGCAGCTCTTCTGGGGACAGCTGCTGGCTGGCCCATCTGGGTACCACTGCCTACAGCTGTAGGACTTGCTGTTCTTCAAGCTGGCTGTGGGCTTTCCTGAAACATGGTGTCTTCCTGTGCTTGGGGGCAGTCCTTGCCACTGCTTTCTTGGCTTTGGGAGCATGGCCACCACCTGACTGTCAACGGGGCTTGCCAAGTGATAAATGAGTTTTCCCCACTGTGACCTTACGGCTTGGCATCGCTTTAGGTCCCCAGTGAATATTTCAAGGAGCCATGGCCTGGCTCCTCTGGACTCTCTGTATGAGTGAGCACTGGGCCAGGTTGGCAGAGATACCAGCTTCTGCCTGGCACCAGGCTCTACTCTGGTTGGTCTCTGGGGCCTTCAGAGACCAGAAGTGTCAAAAGTGTGTGGTGCATGGCAGGATAGGAGGGGAACTCCCCATTCTCCCTCTCCACCTCCCTCTTTTTTTTTTTTTTTTTTTTTTTTTTGCGGTACTGGGGATTGAACTCAGGGGCATTCTACCTCCGAGCTACACCCCCAGCCCTATTTTTTTATTCTTTATTTTGAAACCGAGTCTCACTAAGTTGCGGAGTGCCTCACTAGGTAGCTGAGGCTGGCCGAGAACCTGGATCCTCCAGTCTCAGCCTCCCGAATGCTGGGATTACAAGCGTGCGCCACCACGCCCGGCTTCCACCTCCCTCTTTTGAAAACTGTCATTTTCAAAATAATTGAGTCCTTCCTTTCTTTCTCCTTCCTTCCTTCCTCCCTCCCTCCCTCCCTTCCTTCCTTCCTTCCTTCCTTCCTTCCTTCCTTCCTTCCTTCCTTCCTATACAGGGGATTGAACCCAGGGAATTCTACTGCCAAGCTGTATCCCTACCCTATTTTATCTTTATTTTGAAACAGGGGCTTGCTAGATTGATGAGAGTCTTGCTACTTGCTGAGGCTGTCCTTGAACCTGCGATCCTCCTATCTCAGCCTCCCAAGTACTGAGGTTGCAGGTATGTGCCATCATATCCAGCTAGAATTAAGTCTTTCTAAAATCCCTTATGTTACATAGCACTTTCTCAATTATATACTTTATTTTGAAAAACAAAATATAGTTTGACACCTTAACCAAAAAATAAAAACAACAACAAAAAAACCCACAAAAATCTCTAGTTATTACTGAATTTGGATGTTTCTAAAAGTTCCTTGATAGAATTAATTAAAAAGAAAAGGAGGCAAAGAAGTTTAACAGATTTGTTATTCCTCGTGGGGGGCTGACCTCATAATTATGAGTGTGAAATACTATTATAAACAAACATTTTAGAGATCACTGATAAAAGGAAGATTAGCAACTATATGATTGATGCAAAAACTTCAACTATATGATTGATGCAAAAACCAGCTGCCTTGCTGATATCACATGGGGACCACTTCCCCAATAACAGCCCACAACCAGTGTTGTGGGTGGGGGACCACTTCCAATAACAACATCCTGCGTGAGTTCAGGAGCTGTGTCCCCTCTTCTGAAAGGGCTGGTGAGGGCCACGTGCGCGGGCGACTCAGCCTCGCTTGGTAGGGCACATATGGAGGGCATGAGGGAGAAATTATTTTTCAGGCTGGGTGCAGGAAACGTAGTGTTTATAGTTATTAGGGTTTTTATTTTAAATATGTATATACAGGTAAATGAATAAAGGTTACAAAGGTGATCTGACTTCTTTGTCTACATCCCTAAAAGCCACATATTCAAGTTGGCACACGCCATTGCTTTGACACTGGCCAATCGCCTTCCTTCCGGGAGGAGCCCCTTCTATATTCCTCGTCTCCTAGGTTATATAATTCCTCCTGTAGCACGTGAGGTGGGGACAGGGGTGTGTGCGTGGCCTTTTTTCTCTCCCTACCCTCCCCCTTTTCTCTCTCCACTCTTGCTCTGCTGCTCCTGGCCAGGCACCGGGCCCTGGGAGATCCCAAGTGCTCAGCCCCTGCGGCTGTCCTCAGGCAGGCCCCAGTTTGCAAACCTGTTAACCTGTTTCAGTCTTTGGGAGGACTGGGCATTTTGATTCACGCTTGCAGCATCTGTGGATTGCTTCCTGCAGCATAAGCATATTCCATGGAACATATTAATTTATCTTTAAGGAGATTTATTATATGAAATATTCATTGGAACAGGCGCCACAGTACAGCTCTTGGAACAAATGTACTGAGTACAGTTTGTCCTCATAAATCCATTAATGCTGATGGGATACAGTTGTCGCCTGTGAAGCTTTGGGTGATCTGGGGCCGGTTGGGGAGTGAGCTGGCCGCCCGCACCTCTCTGCCTCCCGAGCTTGACTACGGCTCGGCAGGCCCTGCTCCGAGTGGATCACACACACATATCCATTCTTCTCTCTTAATGAATACAGAGGCTCCGCTTCTGAGAGAGCCCTTTTGTCAGCTTCCAGCCTCTTGTCTAATTCCAGCTCTCAGCGATGATTTGGAGGTGGAATGAGGCTCAGAAGGAAGAGCTGGCTCAGAAGCAATGACTGATCTGTGAAGGGGTTCAGGGGACCAGGATGGGGGCAGGGCCAGGATGCTGAGGCTTGGACGTAAGAGCAGTGTCACCCCTGAGCTGGGTGCTTGCCTCAGGAAACCCTAATGGCCACCATAGGAGGTAGGTATTGTCATCCTGTATTACCCATGAAGAAATCAAGGTTCAGAGAGGCCTAGGAACTTGTCCAAAGTGTGGTTCTTTTAGTTTAGCAAATCTGTATTGATGGCCTGGCATGTATGTGGCCAGGGGCTGGGTTCGGCACAGAGCAGCAGCAACCCATGGCCTCAAGTGCTCCTCTTGCAGGTACAGAGACAAAGACCTGGGATGTGATTGCAGCAGGGTCAAGGAAGCCCTGCATGAGATGGGGTGCAGGAAGGGCCTGGTGGCTTGTGAGAGACCATGGGAAGACTAGACAGGAGTTACCAGGCAGATGAGGCTGGGAGAGGGAGGCCTAGGTGAGGGAAGAGCAAGGACAGGTATACAAAGACATAGGATCTAAAGGTGTGGCCAGCAGACAGAGAGATGTCTGGTTCAGTTCTGACCAGGCCACGAGAGGGATGGGAGAGGGATGGAGACAAAGCAATAGAATTTGGATGGTCACTGAGTGAGGAGCCCCTGGAGGTTTTGAAGCCAAGTATTTCAGTCTACATATTCACTGCTATGATCCAATACCCAACACACACAAACTTAGAGGGAAGATTTATTTGCTTACTGGTCTGATGATTTCAGTCTACATATATATAGTCCACTTATGCCAGCTTCCAAGCAGGAGCCGGGGCTACAAGTCCTCAGTACATGATAGATGACAGTAGGGGGCAGAGAGAGCAAGAGGAGAGGGCGGAGGACATATATGGTTCCCAAGGCCACACCCCTAGGGACCCACCTCTGACCACAGCTACCTCCAGAGCATGAGGTCCAAGGGACATTTTACTTTCAAACCATAACACCAAGGGAAGAGAAATGAATTTGTGTATTTGGAGAATGTCTGTAGAGGTACAACAAATTCTGTTTGGAGGGGGATGAGGCAAACCTAGCAGGGAAGTCACAGGGCAGGGTGGAGGCAGCAGATGGTGCAGGAGGTGCCAGATGTAATTTGGGGCTTATGTTGGGAAATTGCAGGAACTGGTCTTGACTCCCTATTTCAGGCTGAGAGGCTACACAAATGGAAAGGTCAAAGTTAAAGGATAAAAGCACCCAGAACAAGGACAAAGGAAAACATTACCTTAGAAGATAAATTTCCAGAAACTTTAAAAAGGCTTTTATAAAACAATATAGGATTTAAAGTTACATAAAGAAAATTTTAGCTAATTACAAGGCACAATATGGTACAAATGTTTTTTCTAAGTTTAAAAGTGTTTTAGAAATTTAAGGAAGTCCAAGGAGAAAAGCAGACTTGTGAACTAAGAGAAAAAGGTTAAAGAGAAATATAAAATTAAGAAAAAAGATATCTGAGAAATACAGGCCAAAAGCAGGACCCAAAGTAGGAGCAGCAGATAGTTGGTTACCACCATTCAGGTCTGTGACATGATGACCGAAGGCTCTGGACAAACAGGAGCTGCAGGAAACCTGAGCAGGCTCGAGGGCAAGGACAGAGGTAGATGGCAGAATGGAGGCCACCTGTTTGAGAACTTCCAGGCATCGCCTACATCTGTCCTTTCTCCTGCTAGCAGGGTTACCACCAGCATAAGTAGGCTGGTTGGAGGCACACATGGCTTCTCTTTTTGCTGCTCAGGTGGGTCTTTGGGCTGGGAGTTGGTGTAGTGGTGGAGCAGTCAGATGGCATCTGGTAGCCTTTTCCTATCCTGTCACCTATCAGGGAAGTGGGCGTTAGGAGGAGGCCACCAGAAGATACCCCAGAAGGGTGGAGGGAGGAGGAGAAACATCCAGGCTCTGGCTCGAGTGCCTGTCGTATGCAGTGGCATGATCTGGGTGCACGTGGAACAACAGGAAAAACCTGTAAGACAGAAGTGAGCACAGCACATAGCATTATGGTATCATATGAGGATGAGGCTAGAGTGAGTTGGGCTTCTGTCCTTTTGGAGTAGGGTCAGACAGGAAAACCAACTCAGGGTTCCATTGGTACTCCTGCCTACTGTAATTACTGGTTGTGTTGATGTCTCTCTCCTTTGCTGGTCACTGTTCAAGAGAGGCTGACCTCCACTGTGTTTATAGTGGAAGGAATGTGGGGCTAGAAATCTGGAGACTGGGGTCAAGTCCTGATTGTGCTCTTGTTAACTATGTGACTGGTAACAGAACTTCTCTGGGCATTTGCTTTCTCATTTGTAATTTGGGGTGGGAACAGTGATCTCTGCCTCATTGAAGTCCTGGTTGTTATGGAGACCAGAGTGCATATGGTGGAGCATCTCATGAGCTGTAAAGCTCTGTGCAGTGGCTGGTGGCACATCTGGGCTTTTGAGTGCACAAGGAGAGTGGCACCTGCTTATTTCTCACACCTCTCACAGCACCTCTAGATTGTTGGGACACTCAGAAATGCTGATGGAGTTGGTCGATGAGTTTACACTTGGCATTTTCCTGCTTCTGTTTTCTGGTGGCCGGGTCCTCTCACTGTTTGTTTGTACTCTTGGGCAAGGGAGATAGAGCTGGAACATCTGATGGACCTTTGGCACACAGGCAGTGGCCACTAGGAGGTGGTGATGCCCAAGCATTGTGGACTCCGAGCCATATTGAGGATCCAAGTTCCAGGACCAGGTGCTTTAATGTGGCTTCCTGTCCCAGGCACAGAGCTAGCTAGCTTCAGAGTGGCTGGGCTTGAACTTAAAAAGCAGAAAGCATACTGGGAGCTGTTCCCATTCCCTGTCCTCCTCCCACTTCTCTTCTTCTGCATCCACCATGCATGGTGGCTCTTTCCCCATAACCAGCCTCTGCACTGCCTAGACTCTGATTCCTTCCTGTTCCCCATGTCCTTAGCTCTCAGTTACCCCTGCACCCCACCCCACTCTCTTGCATGAGGACCCTGGAGAGACCCTGTCTGTTTCTGCCTCCTGGGCTCAAGTGTGTGTCAGATGTCTGGATTCCAGGGCAAGAGCCGATTGGCTGACAGCTGAGGTTTTCCTGTTCCTGCAGGTCATTTTCCATGATGTTGCTGTGCTGACGGACAAGCTCTTCCCCGTCGTGGAGGCCATGCAGAAGCACTTCAGTGCAGGCTCAGGGACCTACTACAGCGACTCCATCTTCTTCCTCTCGGTCGCCATGCATCAGATCATGCCCAAAGGTAACCTGGACTGAGCAGCAATGGCCGCAGGGGATCTGACTGTGTTCATTTCCCTGGCTCATGCATAGCCAGTCCCCTGTCTCAGAAAGAGCTCTGATGAAATGTGAGAGAGGGTGAGGAGCCAGCCAAGTCCTGTGGGTGACAGGGTTTCCTGCCCTGAGAATCCAGGGCAGGCTCTGGGTTGCATAGCTCCTGTACTGCAATCATAAGGACACATTGTGAGTTGTGCAGTATGGTGTCCCTGGCTTGCAGCTGTGAGTCTGCCCCTTGCTCTCGGCGCCCTTATTCCTCAGAACTTAGTTTGCTCATCTATAAAATGGCAGGTTTGACTAGATGATCCTCTATCCAAATTTGTGATCCTATTCTACTTTGAATCTGTACTTATCTGATTTTAAAAGGTCAAATTTGGATGTGAGAGGTGCAAATCATGGACCTGGTAGAATTCTTTTGTCATAACTCCATTACACATTAAAAGGAGTTTCTGGGCTTCTGTTCCTCTAGGGAAGAAGAGATGCAATCATTTGATCTGTGATAGGTGCAGCTTATGAGGAATTGCTGGCAGGTCTGCTCATCCTTGACCAGAAGCCTTGGAGGGGTCTCACTTGTGGAGTGTCCCTGGTTTCCTGATTCTCTTCTTAGTGATCCTTGATTGGTTCTGGAGCCCTGGATGTCACCCAGTTTCTGGTCATGGTGAATCATGACCCAAGCATCTTAGGGATGAGAAGAGGTGTCCTAGGGCCTCGGGTAGCATTTATCTGAATTATGGCTGGTTGACTTGTCCAACAGTTTCCTGGCCAGGCAGGACTTGATAGCCTAAGGAACAGCCAGGACCTCAGTAGAGATGTGCCGCTTTGGCCCAGCAAAAGTGAAAGAGGAGTCAAGAGCCACCACCCAGCAGACTGGAAGGGGCCTGATCACCCAGGGACTCAGGCATCGGAAGTTGAACCTCATCTCCTGTTGGCAGGAATTGCATCACAGGGAGGAGCAAGCATTGGTTTGGTTGAGACTGTCTTCACAGGCATGTTCCAGCACCACAGAGGCCTCTGAATGTGGCCTTAGTTACAAATCAAAGGCTCAGGGAATTCCACTGAGCAGGAGTCTGAAGGAGAGAGGAGATGAGGTTTTCCAAAGGGCACAGGGAGAAGAGCTGACAGTTGTGATCCTTTATAGAAAACCAGATGCAGCCCTGTCAGCTCACCAAACCCTCCCCAGCTCTGAGAGGCGACAGATAGAGCTGACTGAGGACTTGTGGCACTTGCCCAGGGTTATGGCCTTTTAAGGGGCAGAGATGGGATTTGAACCTGGGTCTGTCTGGCTTGGAGTCCTGCCTCTCCAGATAACAGGTACTTCTATCCCATTGGGTGGCCCATATAGGGCCCCTGAGCAAGCCCAGCACAGGCATGGTGGGCAACTCAAACTTGGGGAGGGCATGGTTCCTGTTCGCTTAGGTTCTAGATGGAAGGCAGATGTAGGTGCTGGTCCTAGCTCTGCCACCGCCATGTGTGTGCCTTTGGCAGAGCTGTATGTACAGTTTCCCCACCTGTAAAGTGAGGAGGCTACACCAGTGAGCTGCTTCAGGTTGCATTCTGAAGATCCAGGGTTTATAAGTGTTCCTCCAGGTTTTGTATAGTTCTGGGGAGTCCAGGAAAGGGGAGTTGTACCCTCATCCCACCTCTGGCACATCCTACCTGACTCCTAGCCACTCTGTCTTGATCTGCTGTGTGTGCCAGGCTGTGACATTGGATTCTGTTGGGTCAAAGGATTTCATGGTTAAACAGGTTTGAAATGGCTCAACTAGATGGGCTGTAAGGGTCTAACCAGCCCTGTTGTCCTAAATGCCAAAGGACTTGGCTTTGATACCAAAGGACAGCAGGAGGTCCAGGAGGAAGCATGCTGCCCTTGCTGTCCCTTTGTCCCTTCGTCCTTCCTCTTCACTGCTGGGGTCCCTGCCCACTGGGTGCCCAGCTCTAGGCCAGGCTGTGCTTTGGCATGTCCAGTGGGAGGTGAAATTCAGCTCCTGTTTGCAGGGAGGAGGAGATGCTTCTGCCCCAGCTGTGGGGAGAGCCAGGCAGTGAATTGAGAAGGGCCAGGTCCCTAGCCAAATTTCCTTTGGCCTTCCAACCAGTGTGAAGTGTGAGCCAGGAAGACCACCCTGGCCCTGCCCCACTTTGCCTTCCTGGTAGCCTGGACTGCTGGAGGACCATGCCTTCAGAGAAAAGGCTTCGAGGGAGCTCTGCTGTGCATCAGTGGATGAGTTAGGTTGGGTCCTCCCAGGGTGGGCCTTGGCCCTCTCAGGGGCTTGCATGGGGACCTGGAGGGAACTGTTTTAGCACAAACACCCAGTCTTGTTTGACTTCTGTAGCTGAATGATAGTACACTTCCAGAAATTCATTTTTGCATATGTCTAAGATCTGCTTCCTATGAAAGGAGTTACTAAAACTTGATAGTCATAAAATGAAACGAGCAATGCTGGCGCTTCCTGTGGCGTCTGGGGCGTGTTCTGCAGGAAGTCTGGCTGCAGTTCAGCACTTGGCAGAGTTGGGAGTTCCTACTGGGCAGGTCCTTTGGAATTTCTGCAATTTTCGGAAGGACGCTTTGTTTTCAGACAACATTAATGCTGTCTTGAGTTGGTGGGTGGTTCTTTTTTTTTTTTTTTTTTTTTTTTTTTTTTTTTTTTTTTTTGGTACTGGGGGTTGAACTCAGGGGCATTCTACCTCCGAGCTATACCCCCAGCCCTATTTTTTATTCTTTATTTTGAAACCAGGTCTCACTAAGTTGCGGAGGGCCTCACTTAGGTAGCTGAGGCTGGCCGCGAACCCGGATCCTCAGGTCTCAGCCTCCCGAATGCTGGGATTACAAGCGTGCGCCACCACGCCCGGCTGGTGGGTGGTTCTTTATTGCTGCCTTTTTTGTATTCATTTGCTATCTTAGAAATGACTCTTGTTTTGTGCTTTGGTTGATGGTTTCAGTCTAGTGTAATTGCTGCATTCTTGCTATTTGGGTTCTTTTGTTCCTTTCCTGGCAGTCATTCTTTTTTTCCTCCTGGAAGTTAGGATAGGGTGGGTGGGGCCTGAGTGCTCAGTCTTGCTGGGGAAGGTGGGGTCAGCAAGCAGGTGCTCCTCTGAGTTAGGACTCTGGAAGTCCTGTCTGGAGTCCAAAAATGCAGAATATTTCTCTGTGTCTGGACCTTTCTCCCCTTCCCCCTTTGTAGAAGAGTCACCTTTCTGTAAACTACTTTTAATGTTTACCTCTTATGTTTCTTCCCCCCCCCCCCCCCTTATGCTGGGGATCTAACCCAGGGCCTTGTGTATGCTAGGTAAGTGCTGTACCACAGAGCCACATGCCCAGCCCTGTTTACTTCTTTTTCTATTTTATTTATTTAGTACTGAAGATTGAATACAGAGGCATTCTACCTCTAAGCTACACCCCCAGCCCTATTTTGTTTTTTATTTTGAGTCTTGCTAAGTTACTGAGGCTGGCTCTGAACCTGTGATCCTTCTGTCTCAGCCTCCCAAGTACTGAAATTACAGATGTGCACCATCACCATGCCCAGCTTCTTTTTCTATTTTAAAAGTAACATTCTTCATAAAATATCTGAGAAAAGTATTAAAATGGAAAAAAGCAATTCTCTGCTTTTACTATATAAACATCATTATTGTTAATTCCTTGATTATCTTACAGTGTTTTTCCAGTACATAGCATTTGAAAAATTTAGGCAAAGTAGGAATTATACTTTATAGTCAGGTCATTCTGAACCTTTTATATATCAAGATATGAAATCAAACTTTCATTTCAACTCAAAAGAAATGGTAAAAGTAAAGCTATGTCATGATTTTTCTAATTAATGTCACATATCACCATTTTCTTTATCATGATAGCCTTTGTAAAGTTTTGGAGTGGTTCCATTGAATAGATGAAGTTTAATTCATTTGATCAGTTCTCTGTTCTCAGCTAGCTGGATGCTTCTTATTTTCTTTCTGATATCATAAATTAAACTGTGATGACTATCTGTATGCATAAAGACTATTTTCTCTCATTAGGATTATTCCCTTATGACATCTCCCCAAGGGTAGGATTAGGACAGAAGTCATCCTCAGGGTGCCAGGTGTGTCAGCTCCCCATGTTGTCTGTTGGCATGGGTGGGTTTCTGATCTTTCATGGCTCTCAGGCAGCTGTAGACTGTTTCAAGTCAACTGAAAGGGAGAGGACAGGAATGAGGAACTGAGAGGCCACTTTTCAGAGTCCTAGAACTAGCTGCCTTCCTTCCCCCAACTTCTAGTCCTTGCACATGCCCATTCTGATGTTCACACCTGTAGGAACTTGGCCTCCACATCTCTCTTCCTGCCCCTTGCTGCAGATCCAGCCTGGTTGGGATAGGGTTGGGGTGCGCTCTCCCATGCCTGGTGCCATGACTGCCTCACTGGGAGCAGTATTACCCAAAACCACATCTGCAGAGCAGTGCCCCGGGAGGATATGCTGGCTCTCATTTGGCTCAGGGCTTGTTTTTCTTTCTGTTGCTCATTGGAGGGTCACTCTTGCCTCTCCTTGTGCCCGCCATGCACCCACAGCTACTCTGCTCATCACTCACATCTCCGGGGCTTTATTCTCTCTTGTCCATGGTCTTAAAGTTTGTCACCATGGGAAAGAAGAAGGAGAAGGAGAAGGAAGAGGAGGAGGAGAAGGAGGAGGAGGAGGAGGAGGAGGAGGAGGAGGAGGAGGAGGAGGAGGAGGAGGAGGAGGAGGAGGAGGAGGAGGAGCATTTTTGCTCAATTAGAGCTGGAGGAAGCAAAGAGCAGTTCCTTAGGGACTGCCAGCTTCCCTGTCCTGTGGCATAGGCCCTGAGGAGCTGTGGGCTCCTACCTAGTGATGTGGTGTGGGAAGGCAGTCCTTGCTAGCTGAGCATGGAGGTGTGGTCTGTGGTTTAGGAGACCTCTTCCCTGGCAGGGCAAACAGTCATCAGACAGTCAGCAGTGCCTTAAACCAGCTACAAGTCTCCAGGAGACCTTCCTGTGGTCCTTCCTACACGCACCCTAGAAGATGCTCTGTCCCTTGGTCAGCCTGTGTCAGTAGCTAGCCCTGTCTGGGGTCTGCTTCTTGCAGGGCCAGCTACTCTGGGGAGGTCTCAGGGAGCTTTGTCGGCCATGCCATGGCCCATGCTGGGTGGAATGGAGGATGACATGGTCCAGCAATTAGGTCAGATGACAAGAAGAGCTGCACACTGCCTGGGAGTTCAGAAGAGGGTGAGTCACAGGCATTTGGCAGGAAGGAAGAGACTGTGTGGAGGAGATGACACTAAGATGGCCCTGCAGGATGATGAAAATTTCACCCTGTGGAAAAAGGGTAGTGAGGGGTTTGGGTTTGGGTAGACAGAACAGTGAGCTAAGATGGGCGGTTGGGAAAGGTTGTGGTGTGTGTGCTTGGGAAATAGTGTGCTGCCTGTTGTTTCAAGTGCCATAGGGCACATGTTGGGAAGTGGAGAGAAGATGGGGAGGAAGGCCGGCTTCCAGGTGGAGGGCATGGCCGGAAGCTTTGGTGGACATTTTTTATAGGCAGACGTTTGATGGAATCTATGCTTTGGGAAAGCTGATGTGTCTGCTAGGCATGGATATTGGAGTCCAGTGTCCTCCTGAATGTCTGCGGCGGGGCCAGGGGTGACACTGTGGGCATCCACTGTGAGATCCACAGGTGGACTCCTGGCCTGAAGCAGCAGGCCAGGCTGAGAACGCATGTGCAGATGTGTCCTGCACTTCTTCTGAACACTGAGCCTGTACATGTGCAGGCGAGCTGAGTGCTCTGTGAGACCTGGCAGGCACCCTAGCTTTCCAGGAGAGCCCACCTTAGGGGGTCTTGCACCAGCTGCCACAGGAACAGTTATGAACTAACTTGCAGGTTCTGAATAAACTGTGCGTTTAGAACCTCATCCTGCCTGTACCTGGGAAGGGTCAGCTGGGGTCACCCTTGGGGTGTGGGAGCCATTACTCTGGGTGGTCTACACTGAAAAGAGAATATTCGAAATGAAGAAAGTGTTCTCTGCCTGTCTGGGGACAAATGTCATCAGTTATAATTCCTCATCTTTAAATAATTTAAAGAATGTTCATGTCCACCTATCAGAGAGGAAGAGCAGGTGCCTCCATCCCCTATTTTCAGATAAAGGATCTGGCCTCCCAGCCAGTTCTGTCTCAGGTGGCTCTTGCTACAGGGCTGTTTCCTTTTTTTTTTTTTTTTTTTTTTTAAGGGGCTGGCCCAGCCTCTGGGACAGCACAGGGAGGTTGAGCATTTGTGGAAGCTGCTCTCTATTGCTCTATAATCAATCAACCAAAATTTGAGGGCCAGCTTTGTTACAGTTCGGGTCTTAAATGTCCCCCAAGGTCCCATATGTTGAAGGTGTGGTCTCCAGGGTGATACTTTTGGGAGGTGGTGGGACCTTTAAGAGGTGGGGCCTAGTGGGAGTTCCATAGGTTGTTGAGGTCACACCATCAGAAGGACCCTTCTTCCTTCCTCCTTTTTCTCTTCCTCTTTTTTGCCCCCTGGCCACGAGGGGAGTGATTTTATTTCTCTATGCACTCTTGCCACACTACAGATTTGAAAGCAATGGGATGAATCAATCATGGACTAGAACCTCCAAAACTCTTCTCTTATAAATTGATTATCTCAGATATTTTTTTCCCATAATAACAGAAAGCTGGCCAACACACACCTAAGGTCCTGTCTCTGTTTCAGGTTCCCATTCAAGATACCACATTCCATTTAGTTGTCATGTCTCTGTAGGCTTCTTGTGGCTGTGAAATTTATGGCCTTGACGATTTTGAGGAGACTCAGACAGTTTGTAGAGTGTCCCCCCGTTAGGATTTATCTGATATTTTTTCTCATCATTAGACTGGGTTATGGGTTTTTGAGAGGAAGGCCACAGAAGTAAATTGCCATTTTCCTCACATTGCATTGGGCACATGACATGTCACTGTTGATGTTGACCTTGATCACTGGGCTCAGGTAATATTTGTCAGGTCTCTCTACTGGAAAGTTATCCCCCCCTCCATGCCATACCCTTTGGAAGGAAGTCATTATGTTTAGTCTATGTTTAAAGATCCCAGAGATTTTTAACCACTGCTTCACCAGAGGGTGGGCCCCATTTTTCTGCATGAGTTGAACATAACTGTGTCTGAGCTTCCTTGATTTCTAGGCCAGAGTTTTGGAGGGAACAAACCATATTTAAACCAGGGCATAGGGGGCACAGAAATTCTCTGTATAATATAGGGCAAGATGGGTCACTGCTTGTCCTCAGGTAAGAACTGCCATCTCTGACCTGCCTCCCTTTCAGGGCCATGTGAGTCTGAAGTGAAATAATGTGACTTCACCCCTCCCCTAAGACCTTTCTCACCAACTCTCAGAATCCAGGTTCCTGAAATCTGCACATGAGTATTACTGCCATCTGCCTTAGTCTGTTCATGTTTCCTAAGGAGATCTATAGGGGTACAAAGACCAAGCACATGCAAAATGTTGTAATAGCCCTAAAAATGTAGGCTTGGATCCTAAGCCTTCTCTGCCACAGTCATTTTCTTGAGACTTAGTGTGGCTCTTGTTGTGGAAAAAAATGTCAGAGCCAGCTGATGATGAACTGGAGTGGCCCAGTCCTGCTCCCAGCCCTTCTTTCCCTGCCATCTTGGGAGCTGTCACCCCTAGAGTCCTTATTTCAACAGACCGCTTGGGGGCCTTGTTATCTTGAGGCTAGAGGCAGACAACTGGGCTCTGTCAAGGACATTCATAGGTCCACTCTGGGTCAGTAGGGTGGGATGGGAAAGGCTGGTATAAGGCTTGGTTAATTCAAACCCAGGTGCCTCTTAGTGTAGGTTCACAGGCCTGCGTGAGAGACAGTTGAGGCCTGAAAGCCTGCAAGCTGGGGGCAAAACCCACCTGGGGAAGTCCAGACTGGCAGCTCTCAGCAATCCGTCTAATCCGTCCATCCAATCCGTTGGTTCCTGGCCTGAAACTCTGAGGTAGTGTGTAGCCCTTTTGCAGAAAGCCTTTAAATATTCTTTCCCCTTAAGTGAAGTTCAACAGATGTAGTAAAAGCCATATTTAATGTGGATTTCTTTGTTCTGTGCTTTTTGTACTTTTACTGCCATCCATGGGAGGTGTTTCGTGTTCTTCATATCAGCTTTGTGGAACCAGGGAAAGCTTTCTTTTTATAGTTGGTAGCAGGGTTTTAAATTTTTTTTCTTTCCTCTTTTAAAAAAGCTTTTATTGGTGCATTATAATGGTATATGATACTGAGATTCATTGTGACATAGTCATATATGCACATATATTATTTGGTTGTTTCTTTCCCTGAATCTCCTCTTTCCCTCCCTTCCTCCCTCCCCAGGGAAGACTTTCAAGGCTGATTTGTGGAACTTCATAACTTTGTTCAGTGTGAAGCCTAATCAGGAT
Source organism: Graphiurus murinus (assembly GCA_004027655.1). Lineage (NCBI taxonomy): Eukaryota > Metazoa > Chordata > Mammalia > Rodentia > Gliridae > Graphiurus > Graphiurus murinus. The sequence goes on from PVLC010000579.1 coordinate 42,469, forward strand.
GCAGTTCTATAGTCAATATTCAATTAGCCAGCACGAGGCAGACATATTCCTAATGAGACAGGTCTGGCACGGGTATGTGTGTATCTAGAACTTGGGGTGTGGTAGACAGGGGAAGCCTAGGGGTACTTCTTTTCCACCCCCACCCCAGTCAGCATTAACACCCAGAGAAAGCTGACATAAAGACCCTCTAAGCTCACTGCTGCTGTGTGGAAATGGTCTTCCTTCAGTCTCAGTCCCCACTGTGAAAGGTGCTATGGCCGCTGCTTTGCTCCCAGGTTGAGTGATTGAGGTAGAGGGGTGGTGGTTTAGTGTGGACGTGGGTCCCTCTGCCCCTTGCTGTCTTGGCTGTCTGATGTAGGGGAGAGGAGAGCCTGGTCCCTTCCTGAATCCACCCCATATCGGGGTAGGAGAGTTTGCTTCCAGGACCCTGTCTGTTAGTGGGTACGATCCCTGGGTCACATTCATTAGTATGGTGTTCCTTCTTTCTGGAGTTTCTTTTCACTCTTGAGGCAGGAGAAGTGAGCTGAAACACGGCTGGCCTCAGCCAGCCAGGGGTAAGGGATACTTTCTTTTTTCTCTTCTGCCCTCATGCTTCCTAGGGCTGGAGGAGTGCGAAGTCCTGCTAAGACTTTGGGCCTACGCTGCATTCTCCAGCCTGGCTTCTCAGAGTTCTGCATCACACAAGCTGATAACAAAGTGTTGCTTGGATTTCCCACCTGTCTTTGCTCCTCATGTGTGCAAGTGGCTCAGAAACCTGCCAGGGACAGGTGCCTGTGGGCTGCTCCTCAGTTCCCTAGCCAAAATAACATCTAGTGTTGCTGACACCTCTCCTAGCTCCTCACAGAGACCTTGGGTAGATAATCTGACCCCTCTAAGTGCAGGTTCTTTGTAAGGGGAGTGTGTGTGCCGGGGGGGATGATAACAGAAACAGATATGAGGAGACCAACCAAAGTGGTGTATGAAGAGTCCTCATGCCTGGTTCAGGGCAGCTTGCTAAGTGGCAGTTTTAGGACATCCCTCTTGGAACATCAGATGCATATCAGCAAATTGAAATCTCCAGCAGTTAAAAGAAATTAACTTTGTGTAACTCAGTATTTCTTAAACATGAGTGACCACAGATGTCATAATACCTTTTTTTTTTTCTTTTGTGGTACTGAGGATTGAACTACATCCCCATCCCATTTTATCTTTTGTTTTGAAACAGGATCTCATTAAGTTGCCAAGAATCTTTCTAAGTTGCTGAGGCTGTCCTCGAACCTGTGATCCTCCTGTCTCAGCCTCCAAAGTACTGGGATTACAGTTGTATTCTATTGCACCTGTCTCATAATGTCTTTTTGAGGAATTCTTATTCACATTCTGAGAGAGGGTTTTTCCACTGAACTAACTGTAGATAACACTGCCTTAAAATGAGGATAACAAGGACATACTCCTGTGTAGCTCTCGCCCGCCACAGAGGAGAGGGTGTAGACAGGAAAGCTCAGCTGGCCAAGAATGGCACTTCCTATCAGTCTTCCTTCTCCCCAGCAGCATGGCCTCTAGCGCATGTGATTTTCATTATTTGCTTATTTGGTTGTGATATCATTACTGCTTTCTTTTTTTTAAGTTGTGGAGTGCCTCGCTAAACAGCTGAGGCTGGTTGCGAACCCGGATCCTCTGGTCTCAGCCTCCTGAGTTACTGGGATTACAAGCGTGTGCCACCACGCCCAGCCATGACTGCTTTCTGAGTGGATCTAAAATAGCTTTGGAATTTGCCTTGGACCCAGAGGTGTTACAGGATGTCTCTCCCTGGATCCTGAATTGTGATGGGGTTCCTGGGGACAGGCCCCTGTCTGTATGATGACACACTATGGGTGGAGCAACCTTGAAGCATTGACCAACCAGAGATTTCAGAAGAGCATGACCCAGAGGGTGACCGAGGGATCGTAACATCAACCCTTGAGGGAACTGGGCCTGAGCACCAGACACTTCTCTTCTGGAGGGCTGTCCTGGAAGGGAAGCAGGCGTGTGCCTTGTGCCCGAAAGCACACCAGGTACAGCTGACTAGAGTTACCTCTGACTCCAACTTTCTGTGAGCCCATAGGCAAGGCCCCTCCTTCCCAGGGACAGGTCCTCACCTGTAGGAGGAGGAGTTGGAAAAGACACAAACCATGCTGTGTGTGGGCATTTTACCATCTTCATGGGTAGCTTAAGTGTCCCCGGGCAGTGTCCCCAGGCAGGTGGACTGCCTGTTCTGTTCTCACAGCTCTTGGTTTCTTGTTTTGTGTTGTCTTCGGTGCCCCTGCAGGAGTTTTTGTGTGTCCCTGGGCCTGAAGCCCTTTTGTCTTGCCACATCTGCTGCAGGTCAGCTGTCCAGCTTCCCTGTCCCCTCTGCGGGGACCACACTCCTCTCTGACTCACTCCCCGCCTCCCTCAGAGGTTGCCTCCTTGGAGAGGCCGTCCTGTCCGTCCTGTGTGAGATTGTATCTTCTCCTGTGGAGAGGCTGCCAGTGATCAGCGTGGCCTGAGCACAGTTCTCATGGGGCAGAAAGCGAAGGAAATAACAGACATTTAGAAACTTGCCTGAGTGAAAACATCTGAGTAAATACTGAGTGAAGGTTGGGAACACGTGTCTAGTGATTTCAGTGAAAACTATTTACTGGCAGCTCTGGTGGAGCAAATCTGAGGCATTCGAGTCCTCTTATTCTGAAGAGGGACAGCTGAGCACATTTATCATAAAATGCTAAAAGTAGTAAAAATAATAATAGACCACTCTCTAATAAATATAATGCCAGAAGCTCTTTCTCCACTAATGTCACTAATGAAAATAGTTGCTGTATTGGTTGAGTGGTAACGTCTTCCCCTTTGGGCCCCTCCATCAGATTCCCACTTAACTTTTTAGGATCCTCTTTACAGTTCTCAACTGCCCATCAAAGGTTTCTTTTATGGGAAAGTCAGATTCATACAAGTCGCTCGATAAAAGAGGGATTATTAAGGGAGGTACTGGAACTAGAGCATGGGGTGATGCTTACTGATGGTGTGGCCTTGAGCAAGGCACTAAAGCGTCCTCTTTGGGCCCTTATTAATCCTCCACCTCTAATTAAGAAAAAATTCAAATATACACAAAGGTAGAGAGAAGAGCATTGTGGGTATAACGCCTGTCACCCAGCTTCAGTCGTTACCAGCTCATGGCCTATCTTATTTCATCTCCACTCCTACCCAGTGCCTTCTGCCTAAACCAGATGTCATCTTGTTATTCTATTTGTAAGTACTTTGATAAGTGCTCTGACAGATAAGCACTTATAAGTGCAAACACAGTATATTTAGCATATTACACAAAATTAACAATAATACCTTATGATCATCTAATATCTATGCAGAGTTCACACTCTACACTTCTCTCAGAAATGTGTTTTCATAGATTTGTTTAAGTCAGGATCCAGGCAAGGGCTACATGTTTCATTTGGCTGACCCCTGAGTCTTTCTCTCTCTTTTGAAATAAAGTTTTAAATGTTTAGATATTGTAGGTTGACATGTAGTTTTTAGGAGGAATATAGAGATCCTTTATTCACTTTCTCCTGCTGGTAACATTTTGCAAAACTAAGTAAACATGCTGAATGTAGTGGCACATGCCTGTAATCCCAGTACTTGGGAAGCTGAGACAGGAGGATTGCAGGTTTGCGGCCAGCCTCAGCAACTTAGTGAGACCCTGTTTCAAAATAAAAAATAAAGTAGGGCTGGGGGTATAGCTGAGAGGTAGAATGCCTCTGGGTTCAATCCCCTGTGTCCCCCCCACACACAAAGACTACAATAAACAGCAGGCTATGAGCACTGATATACTGCTCTAGCCAGGTATAAGGCATTTCCATCACTGCCAGGATCCCTCATGTTGCCCTTTTATAGCCACACCCACTTCTCCAACCCTGACCACCACCAATCTGTTTTCATTTCTATACTTTTGTCATTGCAAGAATGTTACGAAAATGGGATTATAAAATACGTCACCTTTTGGGATTGGCCTTTTATCTTTCAACATAATTCTCAGGATTCATTCAAGTTATTGCATGTATTAATAATTCCTTCCTTTTTAATGCTGAGTAGCATTTTATGGTATGAATATAGCACAATTTGCTTGACCATTCATCCATTGAGGGACATCTGGATTTTTTCCAGTTTTTGATGATTATGATTGGAGGCGCTATGACACTGCATACATAAATTTTTATTTCTCTGGGATGAATGCCTGAAAGTATAGTAGCTGGTTTTATGGTCCTCATTTTGTAAAAGGTTGTAGTAATAACGAGTGCCACAATTTAGTGAAGGCTCACCTTGTGCCAGGTGTGTCTTGAGTCTCTTCCTACGTGTATATTCTTGTCCTCGGTAAGGATGAAGAGAGGTACAATTTCCCCATTTCCCATGTGAGGGAAGTTGGGTTTAAAGAGATCAGGAAGACTGCCTTGAGATGCAGCAGCTTATTGGAGAGCAGGACTGGAGCTTGAGCTGCCTGATTCCAGGGGCTGGCACTGTTATCTGGAAAAGGGGATATGAATGATCCACAAACTTCAGGGGAATTTAGCTGAAAGTTGTCCTGACCACCTTCATTCTCAGAAATAATTTCCAAGGACAATGAGCAGTACACAGCCAAAAATAAGGAAGCACAAGGAAAACAAAGTGCAGTGATTGAGAACGAGCAAAAACAAGAGACAGCAGAAACAGCCCCTCAAAGATTTCAGACATTGGGATTATTAGACACAGACTTTAAAACATGTGTGCTGACCATGTTTAAAGAAACAAAAGACAAGTTTGAAAATAACTGCAGGAAACAGGAAACTGTAAAAAATGTCCTAGCATATTTGAAAGGGAACCAAATAGAATTTTTAGAAATAAAGAGTACAGTAATCAAAACAAAAAAGTTATGGATAGTCAGCTAAGAAAAATCTTAAAAATGCATATTTTTAAAGGTGCATGAGTTTCCATGTTCCTCCTTTCTTACCTCAATTCTACTTCTCTTCAAGGGTAAACATTGTAAATAGACTCTGTGTGTGTGTGTGTGTGTGTGTGTGTGTGTGTGTGTGTGTGTGTGTGTGTGTCTATAAACACACATGCCAAAATACAGCAAAAGTTTTTTTAATAGAAATGAGTTTAAACTCTTCATATTGGCCCGTAACTTGCTTTCGCTTCACTTAATAACATAAGTGCATTTGCTATCAGTGCATATAGATTTATCACATTGATGAAACTTGTTTTTATTTACTTTTGTGGCCTCATTTTGTTGTTGCTCAAAATTGGCTGAAAATTGTTGATACAAAATGCAGAAAGTACTAAAGGGTATCCAAGAAATCTCCCTACCTGCCAGCTTGCTATGAAGTCCTAGATACCCTGGCAGGGTCTCACATGTTATCTTTTTCACTTAACACTGTCTCGCTGACAGTTCTAAATCAGTATACACAGGGATACCTTATTCTTTTTATAGCTCAAAATATTTAATTGTGCAGAACTTACTTATCTAGCCCTTCATTGATGTATCCTTTGGGCTCTTGGTGGATAGTTAGCTCTTAGTTACTGTGCCGATGGAGGGGAGAAGCAGAGAAGGAGCTAAGTTCCAAACTTGGAATTATTTAGAATGCTAAAGTTTTTGGTCCTTAGGTTTTGATGCCTTTATTCCTTGGCCAGTCAGGTCCTAAAATGTATACTAACCCAGAAGTTACTGAAAGTTATGCCTATGATCATCCAGGCCAGTGGCTCTGAATGAGGGAATCAGAATGACCCAGGGAAGCCTTTTCAAGTGCTTTGCCTAGGTGCCAGCACTCAGATTCATATTCTCTCTCTCTCTCTCTCTCTCTCTCCCTCTCTCTCTCTCTCTCTCTCTCTCTCTCTCTCTCTCTCTCTCTCTCTCTCTCATCAAGGTGCAATTTGTATACAGTGAAAAAAGATTTTGACACAGTAGATCTGGGGTCGGGTAGGATTTTTTTTTTTTTAAGAAGTATCCTGTATAAGTCTGATGTACATCTCCATTTGAGACTCTTTTTTCTTCACTCCTGAATTTTACTCCTGGGAGAGGCTCAGGCTGGGGAGGTCATGAGTGTTGGGGTACAAGGGCACAGTGGACCTTGGAGCCCAGGTGTCCTTGTGACCCAGAGCTCTTTCCACTGACTGTCATGTTTAAAATGATGAGGGACCGATGCAGATTTAGTCAGGAGCTTCCGGGTTTGCTCTGTGTCACAGTGTAGCCTGACTTCTGCCCACAGCGCCAGTGAGGGTGTTCATGAATCAGCCGACTGTGAGTCAGGGAATGCTGGTCACCAAAGCCCTTACCTGGTAGCAACCAAGCTGGTAGCGACAAAAGCAAGTTCTCTGTCCTGCAGCAGGTCTCTCAGTGAGCTCTGGGGACAGCATTTACCAGCCTCGGTTCCAGAGGAGTCTGGAAGTCCACCACCACTCTTTCCACTACTGCTGTACTACAAATGAACCAGAAGGAGCAAGCTGATGAATTATCTCATGTGTTATGCCCTGGGAGTGGATATAGTAGCATATCCTATATTACAAATTAGGAACAGGTTAAGAAACTTGGCCAAGGTCACCCAGCTGGCCCAGTGGAGCTGGAGTTCAGGTCCAGTCTGAATGAGGCTAGCACTTCATGACCTTCCAGGCCTCCAGGAGGAGTGGTATCCCCTACACCATGTGTCCCAGAGATGCTTAGAGGAAATGTGAAAGCAGTGATGGGAAAACCTGTGGAAACACAGAGTGATTGGCCCCCTTCTTGGAGATTCATAGTATACGCTGTCATCCTGGGTGGAGACTTTGAGAAGAACTACATTTAGGAAATCTGTTTAGCTTTGATTAACTAGCAGTTCCCAAATGATCTTGACCACAGATCACTTCTTTGTACATTATCCTGAAGGATGAACAGACCTTAAATACCAGTTTGGGAAAGGCTGTCATGGCTTATAACCTAATGCTCTCATTTTCAATAAACATTCACAATCCAGGGAAGGATAGGGGCTTAAGTGCAACATGAGTCTGCTGCAAGGCTGGGGATGTCTGCAGCCTGAGGCTTTCAGGATAGCTACCTTCAAGAAGACACCTGGACTCCTAATAGGGTGACAGGTGAAGGTTATCCCCTAGTGAGACGCCGTAACTTAGGCCTTTATGAGGTGGTAAAAAGGTTTGTTGGAAATGATTAATTTTATTTGGCAGACAAAACCACAAAGATTATGTTGAGGATCTTTGGGTAAGTTCCTCTTTCCCCAGGTACTGATGAGAACCTTGAGCTTCTATGGTCTGAATTAGTCCTGACAGTGGGCCTAGGAAGGACTGGGCTCCTTCCTATCCTGCTTTGCCTCTCCGGGCACAATAGGAACACCCACCTATCCCAGGTTGTCATTGCAGATTAATTTCAGTCTCTGGTAATGCAGCTGATCAAAATTCATTTCCAAGCAGCAAGTCTATATCAATTGATATTTATGGAGGTTTGTTCTTTCTAGCGTACTTGGCAAAATGCCCACCAGTGTTTACTTATTAACTTGAGAATTGGTTTTTCCATTCCCATCTAAGGACACTGCAGCTTTTTTCTGTGCTTTTCACAGTGATCAATGTTTTCAGTGGTGAGAGGAGGGGATATTTTGCTACTTGTGATGGAGAGCTCAGTTCCTGAATTGGCCACCAAGAACTGTGAGTGCTGTGACCTGGTGAATAGCACAGAATTTTTGTACGCTATCAGGGATGTTCATGTTTAAAGATTTTGTGTGTGTTACATAATAGTTAAGAGCACTCAAACAACACTGCCTGGGTTTAAATCAGCTCTGTCATTTAGCAGCTGAGAAATAATATCAGTTTGTGAAGGTTAGAGAGAGAGAGAAAGAGAGAGAGAGAGGAGAGAGAGAGAGAGAGAGAGAGAGAGAGAGAGAGAGAGAGAGCCTGCGCATGCACTTAGATGATACCTGACACAAAATAAGTGTTATATAAGTATTTGTTGTACTGGATATGGTGGTGCAATTCCAGTACTTTGGAGACTGAGACAGGAGGATCGCAGGTTTGAGACCAACCTCAGCAACTTAGCAAGACGCTCAGCAGCCTAGCAAAACCTTGTTTCAAAACAAAAAATAAAAAGAGTGTTGGAGATGTAGCTTGGAGGTAGAATCCCCCTGGGTTCAATTCTCAGCATCACAAACACACAGAAAAGTATTTATTATTGCTCTTGTTATTGTGGTTTGGCTGAGACTTTCCTATATCTTGGCTTCCTGACTCCTAGGCCCTTGATTCTTCATAACCAATAACCTTTTCTTACCACGGATACAACATGGCCTAGCATTCTTTCTTCAGGTCTTTGGCTTGCCCAGGATGAAATGCCAGGGCAGTTTATTCTGATAGACTCTTCTTTGAACCTCAGGGAGTGTATGAAGAGTAGTGTTTTTGCATGACCATTCTCTTTGAGTCTACTTCCTACTCCAAGTTACTCATCCTTTTCATGAATCACCTGCACCAGTTATTGCCTCCTGAGTTTGCATCCCTTCCTTCCAAAGCATACTTCTGGGATGTTTTTGTTAACAATTGTTCCACAATCAGGAAGTGCAGCTTAATTTTTATAATCCAAGCCAGAAGAAATTGGATAAACCTGATGCATTATATCCCTCAAGCCCCAGTTGAGTGGTTGTTTGATTATGTTTTGTTATGAGTTATTCACACTTCTCATCTGATTTTATAGATAAGGGAAAACTGAGGGTAAGGCCTGTGATTAGCATATGATTAACAAGTTAGCCTTACTCTTCAACTTGTACAGAAAGTATCTGGGAGGTAGGCCAGCGTGGGAGCTCAGCTTTGTGCCTACAGGGTCTTTTGGGGGAAGCCTTTGGATTTCCTTCCTCCCTTCCTTCCTGCCTTCCCTCCTGCCTCCCTCTCCCACTTTCCCTCTCTCACTTCCTTCTGACCTTCCTCCCTCCCTCCTTCCCTCTCTTCCTTTATTCTTTTTCTCTTTCTTTCTTCTGATGGGGATTGAACCCAGGGGCATTTTACCTCTGACCTCTCAGCCCTATTTTTATTTTTTATTTGGAAACAGGGTCTCTCTTAAGTTGCTGAGGGTCTTCCTAAATTGCTGAGGCTAGCCTAGAACTTGTGATTCTCCTGTCTCAGCCTCCCAAGTACTGGGATTATAGGCTTAACACGATGCCTTTCTTTCCTAATCAACATATAACAATTATACATATTTGTGGGGTATGTGTGATGATTTGATACATGTACACATTATCTAATTGGTAGTTAGCATATCCATCTCATATAATTATCATTTTTTTGTGGTAAGAGCATTCAAAAACCTCTTTTCTATCTTTTTTTGTGACTATAAAGGAGGTGCTATGATTCGAAAATGGTTTATCTCCTTAGACTAATACAGGAGTTTAATCCCCAAAGCCTTTTGTTAATGGTATTAAGAGGGTGGAAATCTAATTCAACTGTGATGTTTAGAGGTAGGACCTTTGGGAAAGGTTTAGATTAGATTAGGCCACTAGGGTTGAGTGCTCATGGTTAATCCTGGTAGGTTATTAAGGAGAGGGAGATAGTCCATACAGGGTAAAATACACACACTTGCCTGCCATGATATGATATAGCCAAGGGGGACCCTCACAAGACCATGCTGTTTGGACATTCAGCCTCCAAAACTGCGAGCTAAATAAATATTTTTTCTTTATGAAGCTAGCCTGCTTCAGGTATTTTTTTAATAATAAAATTAACTAATGCAGGAGGTAAAAGGTTGCTACAATAAAAACTATAAAACATTGACAAAAGAAATTCAAGATGACACAGAAAAAGTGGGAAGATATTCTGTGTTCATGGGTTGGTAGAATTACTATTGTTAAAATGTCCCTACTATCCAGAGTGATCTATAGATCCAATGTAGTCTCCATCAAAGTACCAATGACATCACAGAAACAGGAAAAAAAAATTCCTAAGATTTGTATGAAACTACAAAAGACCCTGAATACCCAAAGCAATCTTGAGCAAAAAGCACAAGCAGGAGGCATCACACTACCTGGCTTCCAAACATTCTACAAAGCAATAATAACACAAATGGCATGGTACTGGCTTGAAAACAGACCCAAACACCAGTGGAACAGAATATAGAACCTGGAAATAACTCCACACACTTACAGCCAACTCATATTCAACAAAGGCACCAAAAACACACAATGGAGAGAGGACAATCTCTTCAATAAATGGTGCTGAGAAAACTGGCTAAGAATCAAACTAGCATCTTCCTACCCAGTTACAAAAATCAACTCAAAATAAATACTTAAATTTAAAACCTGAAACTATGAAACTACGTTAGAAAACAGTGGCTTTGTTTTCCTATAAACTCTGGGTCTGGGTTAAGGCAATGTGTGACTGTTTCTGGAGAGAGAGGGATCAGTTGTGTCAAGTGTGATAGGTAAGTAGGGGGAGGACTGCATTTGACCATGTGGAGGTCATGACCATGACCTTGACCTTGATGAGCAGCTTCACTGGAGCAGTGAGAAGGGTGAGCCTCAGTGGAAAGGTTATAAAATTGCTTTCTTTTTTGCAGGACTTTGTTTTATGATGCTTGTGGTCATCTTCAAGTAGTTTTTCCTTCTGAATACTATTTCCCAAGGATAACCATTGAAGTAACACTTTAATATTATGCCACTAATATCTGACTCTTTGTCTTTTGAGGGTTCCCTAAGATAATTTGAAATAGCATTGTATTTTTTGTTGTAAATAAATATCCCAAAAAGAAAATTGAGGCTAGCTGCAGTTGTTTTAAGTTAAAAGCTAATTGGGCCATGAAAAACTCATTGCCAATTCAGTACCAAGATGTGTAGAACATAATTGCCTTGGTACACATTGATTTTTTCACTCCAAGGTGGTTATGCAGTGAGATAATTGACCAGCACTGGCTTTTGAAAAGGACAAACTAGTTAGTCCCCATACAAAGGAGCTTTCCCTCTGTTGACTCCTCAGCTTGTCCTCAAATGTGCTGCTTCTTTTTAAAAATTTCCATGGAGTGACAGTTAATGACTTGTTTAGCTGACAATTATGGCCCGTTTAGTCTTGTCTCATTCAATATTCCTCATTACTTTGGCATTTTAGTTTCTGCAAAGCACTTTTTAATAATCCCTATTTTCTCATCTGATGTGACTCTTAATTTTAAATTTTGTACACAGTTGGGCCTTAACTCTTAATGTAGCAATGGAAGTATAAAAGAAAGTCCAAGCAAGTTAGGCCTCAGAGTTAAAAAGAGAAGGCAGAGGCCTAGCCTACCCCTCATGCTTTTCTTGGGGGCCTGACTCATCTCTAGGATCTCTCCCTCTGTCTGCCCAGCTGCATTATGTCCTCCTGAGATCTGTTGCTGATTGATGGAAGGAGCACTCCTCAGATCTGTGTGTGTGTTGGGGTTGCTGGGCAGGAGCAGTGCTGGCAGGGATGGAGAAGAAGCTAGGACCCTTGTAGACTGTGGGCATGGGACAAGTGAGTGGCCCTGCTGCCCGTGGTACCCTGAGAGATCGCTAGGCCAGTGTCCAGTTTCTAGAGCTATGCTGTCCTATATGGTAGCCACTAGTTACAGGTGCCATTGGCATTTAATTAATTAAAAGTAAAGACAATTAAAAATTCATTTCCAGCTGGGTGTGGTGGCTCATACCTGCAAACCCAATACTTGGGAGGCTGAGACTAGAGGATGGCATGTTTGAGACCAGCCTCAGTAACTTAGCAAGGCTCTCTGCAACTTAGTGAGACCCTGTTTCAAAATTAAAATAAAATAGGGCTGAGGATGTAGCTCAGAGGTAGAATACACCTAGGTTCAATCCCCAGTACCAAACACAAAAAAATTCATTTTCTCAGTCACATCAGCCACCTTGAAATGCTTAGTGGACAGATGTGACTAGTAGCTCAGATGTGGAACAGATGTGGGACATTTCCATCACTGCTTGAAGCCCTGTTGGACAGCACTGCTCTCAAGGGCTTGGTGGCCTCCTGGGTGGTGTGAAAGGCCAGCGTTTAAAATGATGCTCACGGCAGTTCTCACCCAGGCCCTTTACAGAAGCTGGGGTCCAGCTTCTGGAAGACAGGAAGGGCAAACGATCTGGGCAAGCAGGCTGTAATGTTGGCCTAGCCTGGTGGGAGCCATGGTGCTAGGCCAGGGAACTGAGGCAGAATCCTATTAGCATGACCCAGTGAGCAGGAAGGGGACTGAAAGTTGGAGGTCTTGCTGAGATCCAGCTCACTGAAGCTCCCTGGGTATCTTAGCAGCAGCAAAATGGAGTCGACACCCATGGGTGTGGCTGGGGTTGTTGAAAGCCTCCTGCAGAGGTGCTGGGCCTGGAGGAGGGGCTCCAGCTGGGGTGCAGGGAGGACAGGCTTCCAGCCCAGGAAACCCTGGCTTTTCCAGAGAGATATGTGAGTGGAGTTGGTTAGGGCAGGTAGGGGGAAACTTCAGGAACCCAGAGACCAAGAAGCAAAAGCTTTTCATTCATGAATCCCTTTTATTTACAACACACTATGAATGGCCTTTCCCAGGGATCTGGATGATTCTAAGAACAAAGGGACAAATAGGAAAAAGATGGCTATTCTTTTTCAAAGCTGAAAGAGGCTCTATCCCAGTGAAAGAAATACGGCCATTTCTCAGTGGGACTCCTAAAAGGAACAATATTAGCTGCCTGGGAGACTCTTCAGGAGGAATCCACAATGGCCGTCCTGGGGGACTCAGGACCACCCTCTCAGAGCACTCCAAGGCATGCATGCTTCAATAATAGCAACAAAAATAATAAAAATAACACTGAGTATGATGATAGTAATAACAACTGATACATAATGCTTATGATCCAGGCACTGTTCTAATTACTTTATGTTAACTCATTTAAAAGAACACTTATGAGAAGTATAGCCAAGTTTATCATTGAAAGATTCCCCACTGGAAAGGCTTAAAACCATAGCATCTGCCATCAACCACCATTGCAATAGATGCTGCTGTATTTTTTGGTTTAAAAGGAATTTAACATCCACCCATCCTAAATGCACAACTCAATGACTTTTGAAAATATATAGAATTATGTACCCATCACCACAATTCAGTTTTAGGAGCCTTCCATCACTCCAAAAACTTTCCTTGTGCTTGTTCATGGTTAATACTGGCTCATACCATAGCCGCAGGCAATCACCGATCTGTTTTCTGGCTCTATAGATTTGCTTTTGCTGGAAATTTCATATAAATGGAACCATACAATATGTGACCTTCTTAGCATAATGTTTTCAAAGTTCTTCCATGTGGTACTTCATTTCTTATAATTTTTGAGTAGTATTCCATTGTATGGAGGCACCACATTTTGCTCATGTATTCATTATTTGATGACCATTGGAGTGTTTCCAGTTACGAACATTCATGTGTATATCTGTGTGGACATGAACTTTCATTTCCCTTGGTTAGAAGCCCGTGAGTAGAAATACTGGATTGTATATTAAACTTGTGTTTAACTTTTAGAGAAACTGCCAAAGTGTCTTTTGAGCTAGTTGTATCATGAAGACTGCAGTTTTCCCATATCTTCTCCAACACTTATTATGGTCCATCTCTTTGTTTTAGCCATTCTTTTTTTTTTTTTTTTTTTTTTGGCGGTACTGGGGATTGAACTCAGGGGCATTCTACCTCCAAGCTATACCCCCAGCCCTATTTTTTATTCTTTATTTTGAAACTGAGTTTCACTAAGTTGCAGAGTGCCTCACTAGGTAGCTGAGGCTGGGATCCTCCGGTCTCAGCCTCCCGAATGCTGGGATTACAAGCGTGCGCCACCACGCCCGGCTTAATGTTTTAGCCATTCTAAGTGAGTGTATGAAGGTAACACTTAATTTACATTTCCCTGAAGAATAATCAAGTGAAGCACCTTTTCATGTGCTTATTTTTGGTGAAATATCTATTCACATATTTTGTTCATATATCAGTTAGGTTATTTGTCGTCTTATTGAATTGTAAGCATTCTTTTTGTTTGTTTGTTTGTTTTTTGTGATACTAGGGATTGAACCCAGGGGCATTCTACCTTTGGGCTACACCCCCAGTCCTATTTTTTATTCTTTTTTTTTTTTTTTTTTTTTTTTTGCGGTACTGGGGATTGAACTCAGGGGCATTCTACCTCCGAGCTATATCCCCAGCCCTATTTTTTTTTATTCTTTATTTTGAAACCGAGTCTCACTAAGTTGCGGAGTGCCTCACTAAGTAGCTGAGGCTGGCCGTGAACCTGGATCCTCCGGTCTCAGCTTCCCGAATGCTGGGATTACAAGCGTGTGCCACCACGCCCGGCTTTATTCTTTATTTTGAAACAGGGTCTCACTAAGTTGCAGAGGGCCTCACTAAGTAGCTGAGGCGTGCGCCACGACACCTGGCTATAAACATTCTTTATATATTATGGTTACATATTCTTTATCAGTACATGATTTCTAAATATTTTTCTCCCAATTCTTCATGGTTTCTTCTGAAGCACAAAAAATGTTAATGTCGAAGTCCAATTTATCAATTATTTTCTTTTATGGGTAGAGTTTTTTGTGTTATTCTGTAAGGATTGTTTGCCTAAGCCATGATCAAAAAGATTTTTTCCTACAATTTTTTCTGGAAGTTTTATATTTTTAACTCTTACATTTATGACTAAGATCCATTTTCAATTAACTTTTGTGTATGCTGTGAGGAAAGGGCTACATTAATTTCCTTTTTTCTCTAATTGACTGTCCTTTACCTATTGAATTTTAACAGTGGCAAGTAATATGAGTTGTTTTGGTACCTTTGTTGAAAATCAGTTGACTATAAATTTAAGAATTTATTTCTGGATTCCCACTTCTTTTCCATTGATCTATATGTCTGTCTTTGTGCTACCATCACACTGTCTGGGCTACTGTGTCTTTTTAACTTATTTGGCTTTGTTCTTTTTAAAAATGTTTTGGCTCTCAGCAGTTCATGACTTCTGATACCACTGTGGCTTGCTTGCTCCCTGGAAGCTGCCCCTTGTCAGGGATTATCTGTATAGTCAAGCCATATACTCCAATAATATTTCTTGACAGAAGAGGTCATTCTAAATCTGGTATATAAGAAGCTTTGAAGTAAACAGGGCTACCATCTCACTCTTCTATAATTTCACAGCACTCTAAAGGAAGGAAATCACTAAATTTGCTGATACATCTAGAGTCCACCAGACACCACAGAAATAATAAAATCATTATCTAGAGGGAAACTCATATCTCAAGAAGAAATGGAATTTGTCCAATGTGGAGGTCCAGAATAATCATGTGGCTACTGTGTGTCATTAGATAATTGTCTTTATAATAAAGGATTTCCAAAATGACAAATGAAAAATTTTATACTAAAGAACCTGATAGCCGGGCATGGTGGCGCACGCTTGTAATCCCAGTACTTGAGAGGCTGATTTAGGAGGATCACAGGTTCACAGCTAGCCTCAGCTACTTAGTGAGGCCCTGTTTCAAAAATAAAGAATAAAAAATAGGGCTGGGGGTATAACTTGGAGGTAGAATGCCCCTGGCTTCAATCCCCAATTTCCATATACATTTGAAGATCAACTTGTCATTTTGTACTAGAAATTCTATAATTTGGATAGGAATGCATTGAATTTATAAATCAGTCTGGGAGAAATTCCCATCTTGAGAATATTGAGCCTTCCAATTTATGAACATGAAATGTCTCTGCATTTATTTAGATCTTCAGTTTCTCTCATCAGTGCTTTGTAGTTTTTAGTGTGCAAATACTGAACTCCTATACTCATTAACTTTATCCCTAAGTATTTTAGTCTTTTTAAGATTGGATTTTTTCTCTTAATTTTGTTGATCTATGGAATCCATCTCATGTGAATATATGGCCACTGATGTTTTTGCTTAGTATTTTAATTTTTTTTTTAATTTTTTATTTTTAAGTCTAGATTCCTAGGGAATCCAGTGTCTGTGTAGCTTAGTAGCCATGCAGTGTATGTCCCAGGTCTTGGTTTTCCCATATAAAATAGGAATAATATAGTGCCGGCCTCATAAGTTTTTAAAAAGGTTTGGATAAACTAATCAGTATAAGTCACTCAGCTTAGTGACTGGTACACAGCTCAGTGGATGTGAGTATGTTATCATTGTGTGAGGACAGTGAGACTCAGGAGACATTGTGTCTCACAGTTACATATCCCCTGTGAACCCTCTATGCTGCTTTCTCAGGCTCTGCAGAGGTTCTGACATATCTGTCAAGTTAAGCCAAAGAATTGTAGCAAAGGTGCTTAATGCTCCCACAAACTTGTCTATGGAGATGAGATAGGAGTTTGGGATAAAGAAAAAAGAATAATATACTGAGTCTCAAGAGAAAAGCATGCTTAAACCATTGGAAAACAGAAAATGCCCATGAGCCACTGGAATGCAAAATAAGCAACTCCTGAGCCACCCAACCCACATCCCTGCCTGCAAAAAGGAACATGATGTGAGGGCCTTGTACACACACAGGGGAAACCAGCACAAAATTGTGTCCCTCCACCCTGACTTCACTTCTAGTCCAGCTCCTAGCTTTTGTCCTCTGGAAATATTAACACCCAGACCAAGGGATTGCTGCTTCCCACTCTCAAGATGGCCTGCATTCTCCCTTGAATATATCTTTGCTTTACTAAATAAATCTGTTTGTGTCTCTAGCTAACATGTCCTTAAAATAATTTCTGTGATGTTTGTCAAGAACCCCACTCATCCTGAGTTGAGATCCCCCTCTTCAGGAACTCCTTATACCTCCTCTGTGATAGGGGCAAATCTAACATTGCACTGAGGGTGAGAAGAAATTTCATCCTATCAAGATTTTATGATTTTGAGATACTACTGGATGGATAGAACTGTCTGAGATGTTAAGCCTCAAGCTGGAGGGGACTTTTTGATGACCTATTCTGGTGATCTGGATCTCAAATTCCTAGGGATACAAAGCGGGTTGGGGATGACCATATACATCCAGGAGGTATCCTTGGCCCTTGGTTCAAAAAGAGCCTGGCAGGGCTTACTTTAGCAGGGTCTTTGAGCAATCTGGATTTCTTGGGGTGGGGGTGGGGAGGAGAGCTCCCTGGGGACTACAGTACCTTTTGTCACTGTCTGCCCAGCTCAGGAAAGGAGAGGAAATTGCAGAATCAGAAATAGCTGCCACTGGAATGCATGGCCTCCATTGTCCCTGCATCCCACAGTCTTCCCTGGCCAGCACAGAGAACTGTTTCAGCCTCACTTCCTGAATTTCCTTCCCAAAGGAGTAAAGGGCAAGTCCTATATGTATGTTTAGCTGGCTAGAGATGGCTTCTATGAAATGCCTTTGGGAGGTAAGTTAATTTCATTCTATTCCCTGCACTGTCTAGAAGTGGTATCTCTGGAAGCAGACCTTTTCCAGAGTCAGGGGTTTACTCATGTAATTAAGAGCCAAGCAAGTTCGAGGAGCTATTAATTCAACTCATGTCCCTCAGATGTACCTCATTTTGCAGTGACTTTATCAGAGAGTAAGTAGGACCTTTATCAGAGAAAAAGAATTTGTTAAAAAAAAAAAAAAGTTGGAGATAAAAGGTTGACAATAAACAAGAACACTTCTTCGAAGTGTTTAGTAAGAAAGGGACATTTTAAACATTTCCTGGCATTCATCTTATTTGCAAGTGCACAGCTTGGTTAGTCATGTCCAGGCATGTCTTCAGCCCCAGATCTTTCCAGCATGTTAAGAGCATATGCACTGGAACACAGCCTGCAGCCTTCACTTCCCACTGCAAATGAAAAAATTTCAATCAACAGGGGCCCTGCCTCCATTTGCATGCAAAGCAATTAAAATCAAAGAAGCTTAGAGACATAATTTCTAGGGGTGGAATCTCATTTCTTTCTCCTATATGTTTCAGCTCTTGAATTATGTTACTCCAGTAAACCTTAGGACAAGTTATTAGAAGGAAATTGCCTCTCAGATTGATTGACTATAATCTTACGGCTTCTCATAGCACTACATGGATAAATTGAAATTTCCTGAAAAAATTGAAAGGGAGTTGATAGTGGTGGGGACAGATATCAACAGCAGGGACACAGAAGAGTGAGCGGGGGAGTCAGAAGCAACGTTTCTGCTCAGGAGCAATGTTTCCGCTGCTGTTGCCAGTAAGAGACTCAGGTGGGCGGAGAAGGCATCCCCAGCATTGTACTCATTCAGCAAAGAGTTGTTCTGTTCCGGCTGTGAGCCAAATCCTACCTAGGTGCTAGGGATAGAGGAGTTAGAAAACAGATGTGGTATCTGTCCTCACGGAATGTGAAGTGACAAGAGATATTACCCTGATTCTTGAACAGGTGGTTAATGAACTGCAGCTGTGACATGGGCAATGATGAGGAGCTGCACGTGCTGCCTGAGTGGGAATTCAGGGTGTATATGGGGGTGTTAAGAATGGCTTCTGAGAGAGAGTGACATTTAAGGTGAGACTGATGGATGGGTGAGACTTAGCTGGACTGGGAGGCAGTGGAAGGAAGAATAGTACAGGCCAGGAACTAAGGGAATGTAGAGGCTTTGGGCTTGAAAGGAGTTTGCTGTGTCCTGGGAACTGAGGGCTCAACAGTGTGGCCAGAGCCCAGTGACTGCAGAGCAGGGCTGGAGGGGTGGTAGCAGGCTATGCAGAGATTTGGCAACCATGCCAAGGATTGGGACAGTGTGATGTGCAACTGTTGAGGGAGTTGTGACCCATGGAGCAGCATGGTTTGCATTTCCATCTCATGACTTAAGTGCTTTTTGTGCATTCTGGTGTGGGATGGACCAACATCTGAGCCTAGTGAAGAATTCTGTTGAAGAGGGGACTGAACTAGTCTGGTAGCAGCCCTGTGGTGACTTTCAAATTCTGGGACACTTAATATGTACCTAAACTTAGTATGCAGTTGTGAGAGGGGAGGTTGGGCACACATGGCAGGTGTCAGTGGCATCACTGTGGTCTAGTTTTTGGAGGTTGAGTGCTAAGAGTAGGAGGCAGTTGCAGGAGGATGAAGAGGTCGAGAATCTGAGTGGAAGTGAGCTGAGAGAGCAGGAAGAGGGGAGGGAGGGCCAGGTGTTCAGGTGGATATGTGACCTCCTCTTAGAGAGACAAGAGTCAGGGCTGACTTGCAAGTGCCAGGAAGGACAGGGAGGAAGAAAGTGAAGATCATGGCCCTCTGGCGCCTCAGTGTCGGGCTGGGTCAACCTGCAACCCAGTTCCCATAACCACATGATCTCAGAGTGGAGAGCTCAGGGAATTTGCACCACAGCTCCATGCTCAGAAGTTGATTTCTAGAAATCAGCACAATTGACTTCATTACCATGGTCATTCAGGAACCCCAGAAATCAAATGGGAAAACACAAACCCAAGCCCTCCAGACCATGGCTTTGACCTTGAAGCAGGACCCAGGAATACTAGTGGTTTGCCTTCTGCTCAGGTCTTCCTGTCCTGAAGGCGTCGGTTCTGGGGACTGTCCCTTCAGTATCTGTTCCTCCCCCATCGCACTGTAGATGTGCCCAGTTTCATGTTCCACTAATCAGATTATCATGATGAACATTCCCCAACTGAGCTGCTTTTTCCACTCTTTATTCTTCCAAGTTCAAAGACACAGAGCATTCCAAAACCCTGACTGTTCTTCTGTTTCCCAGCACAGACCTTTCTCCTCAGTACCCTTGCCTTTCTGTTCTTTCCCTCCTTTCTGCTCCCCTCCTCCTCTCCCTCCTTTCTTTTTAGTTTTTACTAGGGATTGAACCCAGGGATGCTCTACTTCTGAGCTAGGCCCCCCCACCCCTATTTTGAAAGAAGGTCTTGCTTAGTTGCTGAGGCTGGCCTCAAACCTGCGATTCTCCTGTCTCAGCCTCCCAAGTACTGGGATTACGATGTGCACCACCACACCCAGCTTTTTTTTTTTTTTTTTTTTTTTTTTTTTTTTTTTTTTCCTTAATGGAAGTGAGGTCATTTGTCAAACTGTCATTGCTCTGTAAAAGGGTAGACATGAGGGATGTCGGGCCCTCCTTGCTCAGAACCTTTGACTTGTAGTCTGTAAAAAAGACCATAAAAAACAAAGCCATAACAAATACCTGACACTTGGGAAAATGAAACTGAAAGGACTACTTAAGACAGGGAAAGACCCAAACTTTTTTTTTTTTGCAGTACTGGGGATGGAACCTGGGGGCATTCTACCTCCGAGCTACAGCCCAGCCCTATTTTTTTATTCTTTATTTTGAAACAGGGTCTCACTAAGTTGCAGAGGGCCTCACTGAGCAGCTGAGGCTGGCTGAGAACCCAGTCTCAGCCTCCCAAATGCTGGGATTACTTTTCTTTTTAATGTAGACTTTTTTTCTTTTGTGGTACTAGGGATTGAACACAGGGTCATTCTACCTCCGAGCTACACTCTCAGCCTTTTCAGCTTTTAATTTGAAGCAGGAACCATTTGACTGGGAAAAGTGAGACTGTTTTAATCTGAAGGGGAGCTTCAGGTTTTTTTCTTCACTGCATTTCTTTAAGAATTTGTTAATTCTCTTAAATGTTTTCTCAGCTCACAATGCCTTTTTAGGTTCAAATATTGGTCTTAAATAGGTTTTGTGGGGGGTAGGGAGGGAGTTCTGACCTTGTTTTGGGGAAAGAAGATGTAATTTAGAGAGATGTACAGGTTTTGGGAGTGGTGGTGGTGGTGGGGTTGTCCTGAACCATTTGGAGGGTTTCCTTAAACTTCCAAAATTAAGAGGCCATTTATTAAGGTGGCTGGAGATATGGTGACCACCAACCAAGGTAGCTGAGACTTGAATTGTGTTTTTTGGACAAAGGCAGTGAAAGGCCATTTGCTTAGTCCCTTGTTATGATCCACTAAAGGCCATTCCTCATGCCACACTGAGCCGTTCAGAAGGTGTTTTCTGTCGTTGTAAAAATGAAGCAATCACTGAGTGGTTGCCCCTTTGCACTAAATGAACTCACTCTTAACAAAAGAACCTAAACTGAGCTCTCTGCGGTGGCCTTGGCCAAGGTGGCTCTGTGCATCTTGTTGTGGTGGCTGCCTTTGCTCCTGGTGGACCTCAGAGGTCAGTGATGGAGATGAAATGAATGTGTGTGTGCTGGGAAGTGTTGCACACACCAGCCCAGGAGTCTTTCTCTCCTCTTCCTTCCTAGATTATAAAACTAGCCTGTCTTCTAATAAAAGGTTTTCATTCCAGAACTTAAAACGGCATTCTGCTCCCAAAACACAGTGACTCATCTAACGCAACGCCTACAACCACCAGGTGGATCACAGAGCCCTCTAACCCTGGGATGTGTCAGGCCTTCAAGCTTACTCTGGTCATCCACCCTCACACTAATTCCATTCATGTCAAGGGATACTGAGAGGTGGAGTTTGAGTCAGTCCCAAATTACCTCTTTCCTTGGGGCCAGGATGGTAATAGTTGAATTCTGGGCCCTGTGGTGATTTTACTTCCTCTTTGTTTGAGCTTTGATCCCAGTCTGCCGAGACTTGAGTCTTCTGGATTCTGTAAACTACCTGACCTCTTTGGATTCCTAGAAGCAGGCCTTTTTGCAGTGCCCCGACATGTAGAAGCCAGTTTCTTAAGGAGACCAAGAATAGACCAACCCCAAGAATTTAGTGGGAGACACACACTGAGTAGAACAGAGTGATGAATTTAGAGTCCCCAAACCTGCAACTAGCTTGTGCACTGTACTTCATCATTTATTTGTCCTGTCTGAGCTTTAGTTTCTTGATTTGTAAAATGAGGACAATAATGTGTATCTCATAGTTTTATAGAAAAGGAAGCAAATGAAATGATGAAAACACAATATAAACTATGGTAGCATCATTTTTTTTTTCTGTTCTCCCTTTAGATTTTGGAATTCTTCTAGCTTTGGTACACACTTTAACACACTAGAAGATTCCTTGTAAATAAATCTTTTGGAGTCCAGGAAGTTGTTTTGCAGCCTAAAGATTTGGATTCTGACCTTTTATGGGAGGTAATTGTTGTTATTGTCAAAAATAGTTGTTGTCTAAAAAAACAAATTTCTCATAAAGGGATGAAAAATGTAAGGTCTTTTATTGTTCTTTTGTTTAAATTTCCTTCCTTTCACCAGTGACTTTTTGGATTAAACTCTTCTCTTTCCTAATGAGAAAAGCAGACCTTGGGTTTCCTGGGGCAGGAGGAGGATGGAAACAGGCCAGAGATTTCTTCCTCTGCAGGGTCATTTGCAAGCTATTGACAGTGGGGGTGACAGTCACTGGGCAGGTCCACCTGCAGTATACTTGATTTATTTAGAGAATGGTTTGAGGCTTAGAGCCTTTGCAATGGAAATGCTATAACCCAGCAACCCAGTGCCTGTACAGCATGAGCTACCACTATGCCTTCAGGATGTATACAGGTCGCCTTGGGTAGTTATCGTGAGGTAGTAGCAATATCCATGATGGTTGACATTAGTGCAGCAATGAATTATTAGCTATGAAGTGTTTTACTAAGTGTTCTAATTCCTAATCTGCATGGCCACCAGATAATGTCAGAAGGTAAGTACTTTGGTTTTCCCCTCTTAAAGTTGAGAAAAGTCAGCCCAGAGTGGTTAAGTGACTTGCCCATGAATGTATACTCAGTTAAGTGGAAAGATGATTATTAGGAATCAGGGGATATGGATTAATTAATTAATTAATTAGTTAATTAACATATTCATCGAAGTTTGGCATAAGACAAGAAATCACAAATGGCAGTTTTTCATTGTTTTGGTCTAAAATTAAACAGGAAAGGTGAGATATCTTTTGAAATAGAAAGAAAGTGTGTTTGTAATAGCATATTTTATCAGAGATCTGGGGGGGATCAGAGTTCTCAAAAAAGTAAAAGCTCTTTAAGACCTAACCTCAGAATTTGGTGTGGGAGCTTTGCCTGGGTCTGCAAATTAATTAGGTGATCTGTACATTTCTCCTCCTGTCTCTGTGTCTGGTAGGAGATTGGTGTGGGCCCCGGGCAGGGCGGGGGGAGGGCTGCACTGGCTCAAGCCTTGCTCTGCTGCTCTGCTGGGTACTCAGGTGGATGCTCACCCCTGGACCCCATCCTCCTCCCCTGTGGTGTAGAACACCCGACTCAAGGCAGTCGCAATAACCAAATGAGCTTAAATGCAGGGAGAGCTTAAGTAGTGTGCAGTGGTGTTGTCTGCTTGCAGTATTGTTGCCAGTATTTATCATCACCATCCGCCAGAGTCCCTCAGGGAATTTGAGGTGTTCACCAAAATAATATAGACTTAAACAAACAGAGACTGTGGGCCAGGATTCTGATCATTGGAAGTTCAGGTCTTGTGGAAAAAGACACAAAAGGCATGCGGAGTGGCAAAGGCTGTGCGGCCACCATCATCATTTACATGACCCCCATTATTAGGGAGAAGGAAGTAATGAGTCCTGGGGGGGGGGGGCAAAGCTTTCCCAAGCATTGACTCCTAGAATGAATGAACACCTTTATTTCTTGTTGATTAGAGAAAGTGTGCTCTGAGTTCTAAACCCCTGCCCCACAGATGTCCCCCTCCCTCACTGCCTCCACCGTGGAAGTTCTCTCTACAACCCTACTCCCCACCCTTAGGTCTTTTTGTCTAGATTGGCTTCTCTGAAATCAATTAGCGTTTTATATTTGAGTTGATGGTCCACCTCAGAGCTGAGTAAGGGTGGAACATGTCACTTTCTTTTTATAGCTAGAGATCTTAGATGACTTCAGCTTTGAGAACCCTTTTGAATAGGGTTCTCATAGTTTCTTCTACAGAGTGCCTACATGGTGGTCGCTCCTGTGAATGCGGTTGTGGGGCTGCAGAGCAGCAGATGCCCTTCCAACCTGCCTGTGGTGTGTGGAGTAGTTGGGCCTGTGAGCCTGGTCACGTTTGCAGTGGCCCTTGCTGCCCTGGTGGCCCACTGGTCAGGCGGGCCAGGCCAGAAGTCAGGGCTAGCCTCAGAAGCTGCCCTTATCTGTTTGTTTGCTTATCTCCAGGGGCTACAGAGCCAGGAAGAGGAATGCAGCCCCCGTAGAAAGAAAAAAGGGACAGGAAATTGTCCCAAAGGGATGGATGAAATGACAAAAGCAGCAGGAAACTGCTCTGGAACAGGTCTGGAATCAGAGAGGCTGCAGCCATGGAAATAAGTCTTGAAGGTCAGACAGCCAGGAGCGACACATTCCCAAATCTCTGCCACTGTCTCCTTGGCCCTCCCATGAGCCAGGCCTCCAGGGTGCAGGTGACCTTGCTTGATACTGAGGGACCTGTGGTGTCCCTCCTGTCCCTGGCTTCAGTGCAGATACGGGAACTGGAGTAAGAAAAAGAGCTGTGCGGATCAGGCCAGGGCATCCCAGGAGTGCTACATGGCGCCTCCCCTCCCACCCCTCTTCTCTGACCCTCTTCTGCTAGGTCTAGCTCTCCCAGAGATTCTCCTGCCCCTCACTAGGGGCCCAGTTTCCCAGAGTCACCCAGCCCTGCCTGCAGCCTGCCTGTATGTGGGAGAGACAGTGGGAGGGAAAGGAGGAAACCAAGTCGGGAGCACCCAGGAAGTGTTCCCGAGGGCCCCTATACAAACCACACAGCACGGGGATGCACACTTGGGGCTCCTGAGGCAGAAGCCGTGCCTAGGAAATCATTTAGTAGTTGTGGCTTGCTTTTAGATGTGTGCCGTGTCTTTATGACTCTAAGAGAAATTTGGGAAATCACCATTTTCCGCTTGCCTTGCAGGAAGGATGAAGTTGAGTTCCTAGTCAGAAACTTCT
This sequence comes from Graphiurus murinus, assembly GCA_004027655.1. Classification (NCBI taxonomy): domain Eukaryota; kingdom Metazoa; phylum Chordata; class Mammalia; order Rodentia; family Gliridae; genus Graphiurus; species Graphiurus murinus. The sequence continues at coordinate 67,157 of PVLC010000579.1, forward strand.
TACTGGACATGGACTAGGTGGTTTCTGTTTCTAGGGTTTTCCTGTTGGGATTATGAACCCAGCCATATCCATCCTGGGATCCATTTCTCGCCACTGTTCCTCTTCCCCTCCAGGTACTCCCCTATACCCTCACATGTGGGCGCACATGTGTGCACGCAACTCTCTCTTGTCATCAACTGACTCTTTGGCCAGGATTCAGATTGAGTTTAAATAGGACGTGACTGAAAACCAGTTCGTAACTTCCATGTCCCTTTCTGGTCAGGCTTTTGAACAGTGCAGTTTTTAGCAGAGATAAGGGAGTTGTTGAATAGGGCCAGAGAATTTCATGGTTGGGAAAACTCCAAAGTGCAATTCCATCCTCAGTTCTTGAATCTCTTCCACAGGATCCTGGAAAGCAGCTTGTCCAGTGTCCTAATGACAGGGAGCTGCTGGCAAGAGGCAGCCTCTTTCATCTTCGGACATATTTGGATTTTAGAAAATTCTTATGTTGCCCCAAATCTGCTTATATCTATTGATGCCTGTACCAAGCCTTGACCTCAGTGAAGAAGCCTAGTTCCTTTATTTCTAATGACACTTCTTTTTGTTTTGTTTTGTTTTTTGTTTTTGTGGTATTGGGAGTGAAGTCAGGGGCATTCTACCTCTGAGCTATTCCCCCAGCCCTATTTTTTATTCTTTACTTTGAAACAGGGTCTCACTAAGTTGCGGAGGGCCTTACTAGGTACCTGAGGCTGGCCTTGAACCTAGATCCTCTGGTCTCAGCCTCCCAAATGCTGGGATTACAAATATGTGCCACCACGCCCAGCTACACAAGCCTCCATTTCTTGTGTGTTCCCACCAGAATTATTTTCAGAGTATGTAGTATCTGGATGCCTACTTTTTGACCTGCTGTGGTGAGTTTCTGTTCTCCCTAAGATATGGGACACATGTTGGCCACTGTACACCAGAGATGGCCACCGAGAGGGGTCGAAACAAACCAGAGTGTGGATTGCAGTGATATTCTCATCTCTGCATGTGAGAATACTCTACCCCTGTCGATGTAGCTGTGTGTAAGTCCTTACATGATGGCTGCATCCTGCTAGAGAAACAGTCTTGCTATTACACCAAATCCTACTGGAGCTCCTTTGTTTCGGTCAATCCACCTATGAGGGTAGACCCCACCCCAAATTTGATTTGAATGTTGATACCACATAATGGAAGCTTTCTGGAATAGAACAAGGCAGGCTTCCCAAACAGGTCTGAAAATAAAACTAAGAGAAAGGAAGGGAGAAAGGAGACAGTATAGGCCATTTATGGTGCTTAGGGCTGAGTAGGGGTGAGGGTTTCATAAGACCTGGGGTTTGCATGATCTGAACCTCGTGCTGGCACCAAAGGAGGGAACACCCAGGCTTTCTTCCTAGCTTGCTCAGATGCAGGCAGAAGGGGAGGAAAGAGGGGGAAGGCTTAGAAGCTGTCACCGTTTAAAATGTGTGTGTGTGTGTGTGTGTGTGTGTGTGTGTGTGTGTGTGTGTAGTCAGACACATATGGAGCCAGACTTTTATACCCCTTTTTCATATATTTTTTTACTGAGATAAAATTTGACATACAAATCTTAAGTGTATAGTTCATATCTTAAGTGATATTCACATATCTTAAGTGTATAGTTCAGATAGTTTTTTTTGTGTGTGTGTGGTACTGGGGATTGAACTCAGGGGCATTCTACCTCCGAGCTATACCCCCAGCCCTATTTTTTATTCTTTATTTTGAAACCGAGTCTCACTAAATTGCAGAGTGCCTCACTAGGTAGCTGAGGCTGGCCTCGAACCCGGATCCTCCGGTCTCAGCCTCCTGAATGCTGGGATTACAAGCATGCACCACCACGCCCGGCAGTTCAGATAGTTTTAACAAATATATAAACCCCTGCAACCAATTCCCCAGTCAAGATAGACACCATTTCTATCTCCTTGTTTTTGAGGCTCTTGCAGTAGTCAGTCTCTTGACCATGAACTTGTGTGGTTGGTTAGCATGGTGTCACTGTAGAACTTGACTCTCACCCAGTTAAACATCACCGTGTTTGTTCTGGCCCTCAGATGCTACCTGTCTAGGTGGTGGCAGAGGTTGACTCCTTGGCTCTTGTTGTTTAGTGTCCTGGATCTCTGCTTTATGACCTTGGCCAGCCTGCTAAATAATTTTCTCTCTCTCCTAACAAGTTCTTTTTTGTTGTTGTTTTTTGCGGTACTGGGGATTGAACTCAGGGGCATTCTACCTCCGAGCTATACCCCCAGCCCTGTTTTTTATTATTTTATTTTGAAACAGAGTCTCACTAAGTTGCGGAGTGCCTCACTAGGTAGCTGAGGCTGGCCACGAACCCGGATCCTCCGGTCTCAGCCTCCCGAATGCTGGAATTACAAGCGTGCGCCACCACGCCCGGCTCCTAACAAGTTCTTGATGAAAATAGTTAACAATGTGAGGCTGAAGAGAGAATCCTGGATTTATTCATTTGACTTGAAATGGATCCTGTTCCAGGGGATGAAAGGTGGGTGAGACCAGTCCATGCCTCTGTGGGGCTCACTGCCCAGGAAGCAGAGTGTGAGGACACATAATCCTGTGTGGACAGTCAGAAGGCCTGCAAGAGGATGAGAAGAAGTTTGACCAGAGAGCACATGCTGAAGCCCGAGGAGGGGCAAAGTTCGTGAGAGCAGGGCCTTGTCTTCTCAGAGAGGAACCGCTGGCTGGTCATGCTGATGGGTGGATGGTTGGAGATGGGGGCTGGCAAGTGGTCCTTGCCATGATGGAGAGAGGCCTGGAAGTCAGTCCCCAAGCAGGGGCCTGAGAGTCCCTTCCCACAGGTTCTGAGTGGATGGCTCGGTCTTTATCTTCTATCCGGTTCCATCAGACCCTGAAGGGGTATGCTCAGTGAGGTACGCAGTGTTGCTATGGGAACAGTGCCTTTTGCTTCTTCTGACTAAGCTATTCCTATCATCAGTTCCACCCCGGAACTTCTGCCTTTCACATGCTCAGGGTTCTCAGGTAAGCATGAGGTGTGAAATATAAATGAATGTTGCACTCAGCCATAGCCCTGTGGCCTCATCAGCATCAGTGTACCTTTAAGAAGGAGTAAGCGGAGAAAGTGAAGGGGTTTGGCAAACAGGAGAAACTAATCAGATAATACTAGTGTGTCAGAGATGATGCAAACTGATGGTTCACAACGTGGGCTATTACGTTTGAGTCTGAGTCATAGATCTGGGACTTACGATCAAGATCTGTTTCTTGTCTGATTTTGTACGGGATGAGGAGGAGCATACAGGTATCAGAATTACCAGGAGGAGATTTAAACATTCTATACAGACCCTGTCCACCAAGATTATGACAAGCACCTAGGTTAGGGAAGGATGCCTCATCTCTCTTATGGGTCATTCCTGGAGAGTGGCTCTTGTTAAAGTGATGTTATCCTTAACAAATATAAGGTGTGTAGGCAGATAAAAGATTCTTGACTTGTGATGCTACTCTTATGCTGACAACTTCTATATTAGGAAGGCTCGGCAAGGCTGGGCTGAGATATACTGTGATGTCTCAGTGGCTTAATACATACTTTTTTCCCCAAGCAAATTTCACTCTGGTACAGTGACTCTATAGGCATCTCTAGGCATCTTTCAAGCAGGGATCCAAGCTGCTTTCATCCTGTGACCATGCCACTTGGAGCATATGGTCCAGGGGAGGAGTGCGCGGGCTTGTACGGTGGGTTCTTATTACCATGTACCATGGTGCAGAAGTTACACCCATCATCTCTATCTACAAGCCACCTGCCAGAAACTGGTCACATGGTCACCAACCAGTAAGAACCAGAAGAGGGTAGGAGTGAACACTAGTAACGTCTGCTACCACCATGTCCACCCTTGACCTGCTTGTAAAAGTCCACACCCACATCCTAACTGTCCTGGGAATCTCCTTCCAATTACCCCACTGGTGCATCAAAGCCGACATATGCAACATGCAGCTGACTGTCTTCTTGCCCCCAATTTGCCCTTTCTGAATCTTGGCAGATGATGGGTTACTTGAGCCAGAAACAAAAGGAGTCATCAGACTTCCCCTCCATCTTCATCCTTGCCCCTGTGTCAAGGAATTGGTGTCCTTATAAAAGAGGGAGAGACACTAGCATGCTCACTCTTTCTCTCCACACAAGCACAGAGAAAAGACCACATGAGGACACAGAAGGAAGGTGGATGTCTACAAGCCAGGAAGGGAGCCCTCACCAGACACTAACCATGCCGGCACCTTGATTGTGGGCTTCCAGTCTACAGGAGTGTGAGAAATAAGCAACTGGTGTTTAATCCACCTGCTCTAGTATTTTGTTATAGCAGCTGAACCAACTAAGACAAGACCCCGCTGAACACCATCGCTGCTCACAGCTCTGTGTGCTCCTCTCTAGACCATCCCTGGGGTAGTGCTGCTGCTGTGACTGGGTCATCTCTACACTAGTGTATAAGCAGTTTGAGGGCAGAGACTATGTTTGGCTCAACGCTGTCTCCTCAGCTCCTATCACTAATCAGAGTGACAGATGTTATACATTCATTCAGCTGTTTTAGTCAGATTTTCTTTTTAACTGTCAAATCAGCATAACTTGAAACTTTTTTTTTATTGGTGCATTAAGATTGTACATGATAGTGAGAGTCAGAGTGATACATTCATATAGGCACATGCCATTACCTGGTCTGTCTCCTTCCCCATATCTCCCTTTCCCCTCCCCTTCTTTCTCCTCTGATCCCTACTGTGAGTCAGCTTTTCATTGCTGTGTGACCAAAATACCCAATAAGAACAACTCAGAGGAGGAGAGATTTATTGGGGCTCACGGTTTCAGAGGATTAATTGGGGCTCACGGTTTCAGAGGATCAAGTCCACGGCTGGCCAGTTCCATTGCTCTGGGCCTGAGATCAGGCAGAATGTCATGGTGGAAGGGCATGCTGGGAAGCAAAAGCAGACGTGGCAGATGAGGAGAGGGAGAGGGAAGGAGGATGGGGCCAAGGAGAAGATAAACCTTCCAAGGCACACCCTCAGTGACCCACTTCCTCTGACTAGGTTCTACCTCCTAGTATTCCATTCAGCTTTCAATGGATTAATCCATTTGATTAGTCCATCAAGTGGATTAATCCACTGATGAGGTTAGAGCTCCCAGGATGCTATCATTCCCTAAAAGCCCCACATGGAACCCTGCTGCATTGAGGACCATGAGCTTTTCTTGGGGGTGGGGGACATTTCAGTTCCAAATAATAATATCAGATTAAATGAAACACACACACACACACACACACACACACACACACACACACCCCTTTACAGTTGGCTGTGAGGCTGCATAAATCCTCTTCTGCTATTACTGCTCTTGATGATCATTTAAGCTAATCTCACCTGGATGCAGTATGGAGTGGGATGAGGTGAAGGAAGGGGGCCCACAGTATTATTTGTCTACCCTCATTATGCCCTAGCTTGCCTGGATGTATGGCTGTTTCCAGCCCAGTTGATAAGAATAGATGACTTGTGTGTTAACACAAAGAAGAACCAAGGCCAGGGCCAGAACCAGACTGTGATGGAGAAGTAGATATTGAGGAAGGAGAGAATACTCCCAGCCTTCCTGCTAGTTTCTTCTGTCTTGTTCTTTGAGGAGCAGCGGCCACATCCTCTGTGGGCCCTGGCTTCACAAGTCAAGTGATAGACACAAAATGCAGGGAGGTGCAAGTTCCTCATTAGGAAAGTTCTATGCCGTCTCATGTCGAGCATCTTCACTGTTGTCAGCACAGTTTAGGGAGCCCGAGTGCTTGCAGGGCTCCCCAAATTATGTAGCAGGGCACCTGGGGAAAGACCTGGAGAGATGCTAAGTCTTCAAAGTAGTGGTGTTGGTCACCCCAGGAGGCTTCCAGAATGCTCTTCCCTGTTACCCAGGGCCCCTCACTAGATCAGTTGCTGCTTGCTGGTGCTCTCACCATAGCTTTACACCTCTTTCCATTGCTCACCCCTGCTCCTGTTCCACTGGTTCCCGTCCTTTTTTTTTTTTTAAACTCAGATGTGCTAAATGCATTCCTAATTTTTCATTAGTGATGCCCTTTGTTATTTCTTCCCCCAGATCTTTGCATTTTTGTTTCCCCACCATTCATGTCTCAGCTCAAATGTTGCTTTTGGGAAAGCTCTTTCTTGTCCACCAAACTTCAGTAGATCCTCTCAATATCATATTTCACCCATGAATCTCTCATATTCTCTCTTTCTTTGATGTGGTTCTAGGGATTGAACACAGGGTCATTCTACCTCTGAGCTACACCCCTCGCCCTATTTTATTTGTTATTTTAAAACAGGATCTCACTAAGTTGCTGAGGCTGGCCTCAAACCTGCAATCCTCCTGTCTTAGCCTCCCAAGTACTGGGATTACAGGTATGTACCACTGTGATTGACTCCATTACTCTCTTTAATTTTCTCCATAGCACTTATTTCTCTCTGAAGTCATATCATCTAGTCTCTATGATACAAGGAAGCAGGACCTCCACCTGTCTCTTCCCTGGCTTATCTTCAGGGGAGCTGAACAGCATCTGGTACACAGGAGGAATGTAGTGAATACTTCTGGGCTGATCAAAAGCATGCAGAGTTGTTAGTCGTGAATAGGAAAGGTATTCAGTGTCTTTGGACCGTGCAGGGTGTCACTGGTCATATGTGTTGCTTGTGAAAAGCTCACTCAGAGGGTGTGGATCGCCTCCTGGACCTGCAGAAAACTTGGAGCTGCACTCTCATTCCATGGCACCCGGCTGTCAGCTTCCTAGGAGAGTGTTTTGTTTTGTTTTGTTTTTCTTCTGAGCAGAACACTTCTAGCAAATTCTTTCTGATATCATTATAGCATTGCAAGTATCTCATAAGGTACAGAAGGAAACTGGTACAGTTCCAGGTTTTTCTCTTGAAAAGAAGGGCTCTATCCTTGAGCAGAAGATCACAGCTCAGCCTAAATTAGGAGTGCTTTTGTCAGACTTATTTATATTACAGGAATGAAAGTTACCAACCATCATTACTGGACTCAGAACGTGAATGAGGTGAAAGTTTTAAATAGAAAACAAAATTCGAATTGGCTTCCACAGAAAAGGAGTGTTTCTTTTTTGAGACAAGTCCAGTGTTTCTATGATCACGGGGGTGTGTCTAGCCTTATTGAAGTCATTTAGAAATCCTTTTAAGATTTGTCCAACTCTTCCGTCACTGGCACCTCTCAAACTCTGCACCTGGATTTTTATCACTAATGCTCCCAATGAAGTTTCAAATAATGTGTATAAATTACACAAAGGCCATTTCAGCTCTTGATACTGGGCTGGAATATTCATAAAGCAAATTTCCCTGCCCTATAATTTTAGGAACTAGACCCTAAACACAGACCTGTGGAATTCTACCCACTTTGGTGAAAGAGAGAAGGGGCAGTCCATGGCACCCCTGCCTAATCAGGGCAGTGTAGGGTTAGAGACAGTCAAGCCATCAAGAATCGGGACACCCATCTGCCAAGAACAGGTTAAAGTGTCTTTTGTTTCTGTAGGAATGCTGGAGTTTTTTTCTTCATACAGGCATGCAGGATATTAAACCACAACAAAGGCCAAGTTAGATTGCTTAATCTACCCCAAACAATGAAATCTGAAGTGTGGGTTTATGGTTGGAAAGTGACTGGATATAAATAGCACAGACTGACTCCACGGATCTGCCACCTCGGGCTCCCAGAGCGTGTATTAGTGCTGTGTGTGCCGACTCTGGGAACAAGCCTGGGGCTTGACTCTCAGAGCCGCCCTCCTTTGGAAGGCTGGAGCTGCCTGAGAACTCAGGCCCACCGTTGCATCTCCTGCTCAGTTACTCTAATGTCTCCACACTCAATTCCAGAAGGCTCACCTGTGTCCTTTGGTAGCTGTTTTTGGTGTTGGGTTTAGATGGTCTCTGTTTTCAAGCCATGGGAACACTTTATCACTTTCCACCATCTTTGAGATGAGGTTGACACAGTCCTTGAAATTTGCCCGGAGGGGAACATTATGCCTGGATTACCTCCCGGGACACAGAAGTTGACCAAACTGTCCAGTCTGCTCTTTCCTGGGTTCCTTTAGGCCTGGATCTCTGAGAATGCCAACTGGTGTCTGGGAGACTCAACCCCATGAATTTGAGGGTTGTCCCAAGCTGCTCAGGGACTTAACAAGCCTGCCACTGCCTTGGACTTCAAACTGTACTTGGTAAGAGGAGAACAGGGGAAATGGAGCACAAACACAATTAATGACACAAGTAAATGACAGGAAGAAGAAATCCCAGAGTAACTCCCAGCTTGGTGTTTGCATTTTCTTTGAAAAATGCATTTGGAAGCTCAGTAAGCTACCTTGTAAAGCAGGAAGGAGGCAGAAGTTTCTATATGGTCTTGGCTTTGGAAAAATATTATAAAAAAGAATAACTCTGACTGCCTAGAGAAGAAGTCCTAAAGAAAGTTCATGCCTTGTTAAAATGCCTTCAATCTGATACATGTAGCCTAAAAACAGGTATTTTCTATTAGGTAATTAATTTCTTTAAAAAGGTTTTTAATTCAAAAGTAACACATGTCCATTTTAAAAATATAAAAAAAATTTTAAAAATAATTTCACATTTATCACAGTGATGTTTTAGCATATTTTCTTCTAGTCTCACAGATATATTTACAGATACCCACATATAAAACATACATTAATACATATTTGACATACTGATAATCATATATATTACAATATTATGTACTTACCAATATTAATTTATTTCTATGTTTACAAAATGTGTGTATGTATAGTAGAAAACTTGGAAAAGTATGTTGAAGAAATCTAAAATAATCTTTAATTCCATTATGGGGCAAGGTTAGTCTCCAAATATGACTTCCCAACAAACAGGGCTTCCCAGGACTTACACCTTCCTATAGTTCCCTCTCCTTGAATTTGGGCAGGCTGTGTGACTTGTTTTTGACAAATAGGGTAGAAGTGACACTGTGTAAGTTGCAAGGCTGGGTCACAAGAAACCTTGTGGTTTCAGCCCAGGTCTCTTGGAACACTTGTTCTTGGCAAACTCCTCCTTGAAACCCATGATGGAGGAAGTCAAAACCCCGGGAGAACCCACATGAAAGCACTCAGGTTGACAGCCCAGCTGAGCTTCTTCCTGGCAGCCAGCGTCAACTGCTCATCATGTGCGCAATCACCTTGGACTCCTGGCCTGGCTGAGCCTTTCTGTGACTCCAGCCCCAGCTGTCATTTTCCTGCACCCTATGAGAGACTGCACAGGAGAACTGCCATTATGTTTGTCACACTGCAGTAGATGCCTGGTGCAGGTGTGGGCAAATTTAGAAGTAAGTACTGCTTAAAGAGAGGGTGTCAAGGCAAAAGAGCTCAGATTCCTGCCACATTGTTCACTAGCCATGTGACCGAGGACAGAATATTGGCTACTGTGAATTTTAGTTTTCAACATTTGTAAAATTGAAAGGGGGGGACTTAACCAGTCATAGTGGCACATGCCTATAATCCGAGTATTTGGGAGGCTGAGACAGGAGGATCGCAGGTTTGCACCAGCCTCAGAAACTTCTTGAGGCCCTCCCCAACCTAGAGAGACCCTGTTTCAAATAAAAAAATACAGTAAGGCTAGGGGTCTAGCACAGAAGTAGAATGCCCCTGGGTTCCATCCTTATTAACATACACACACACACACACACACACACACATACACACACACACACACGGACTTGAGCACATTCCAGTCTGGTGCACGGTAGGTACTAAGTACATGTTAATGTCCATGTGGTGATATGAAATGCTTGTGAAGAATGGTGCTGAAGAGGGGGACCCTGGCTGCTCAGTCCTAAGGCAAATGCAGGCTCCTCTGGCCCTGGCTGGATAGCTTTACTGCTCAGCCTGGGAGCAGGCCTGCCCCACGCTTCCAGAGTGACCAGGGAGCAGGGCCGCCACCCTCTGGTCCAGGAAAAGATGGAAAGTGCAGCAGAGAATATACCATGAAAATCCTACCTTATTTGCATTTTTGAGGCTTGGTGGGACGCTGTTCATGTGTGAAGTCTGCACATAGCATAGTGGGGAGTAGGTACATAGTAGGGACTTTATATCTAGGGGAGGGAGAGGTCAGTACAGTACAGTATATCTCCTGTGCTTGACATGTATCTGTGCTGTTTGGAAACATACAGAGGGTATGTCTGAGGGGAAAGGCCCCTCTGTTCAGAGGTGGTAGGGCTGGAGGGGTCGCTGAGAGCATCTAATTTATCCTTACAGGCTAGGACAGCAGGTGCCCGGAGGAGAAGTGGCTTGCCCGCAGGTGGGCATAAAGCCAGGTCTGTGAGCCAGGACTCTCACCCTACTCACACTTGCCTAAAATCCTTGTTTACATTTCATTAAACAAGGTAGAGCCCAAGTGTAACTTATTTAAAAAAACAAGAAGAGGAAAGAATAGGTAGTTTGGTGCTGCCTTCTAGAAGTGCCTCTGACATGCAGTTATCCCCACTCATGAATTGGTTGATATTCACAAATATATCAAAGTCAATCACTAAACTGAACTTGAGAAGGAGGGAGGGCGAGGGAGTGGGGTGGGAATTGGGGAAGGGGTTAAATGAGAAATGTGTGCATATATGCCTTTATCAGCTTTTACCTAACAAAGATGTATGATTACAATGCACCAATTAATAATAAAAAAAAATAGAATGAATAGTGGTCCTCTACCCAGGAGCTGCCGGAGGTTTTCCAAGAGGGTCCCCAGCACCCCAAGAGTATGGATGATGGGCACCATGTCCTGGTGTCAGGAGCCCTGGTGCTCCCTCCTAGTTCAGTTCCCCTCAGCACTGGGGTCTCCCCCTGTTCAGGGAAGCGTTTGTTTGACACAAGCTACCCCAAGTGAGGGACCCCAAAAAGCTCTTCCTCACAGTAGTATGCCAGCTAACAAACTGAAGGAATGAAGACTTCAGAAAGTCACCATTTGGCAACCAACATAGTAATATTTATTTAGATTAGAATAGTCAAGCTGGGTGTGGTGGCACATACCTGTAATCTCAGTACTGGGGAGGCTGAGATAGAATTGCAGGTTCACAGCCAGCCTCAACAACTTAGGGAGACCCTGTTTCAATATAAAAAATTAAAAAGGGTTGAGAGTATAGCTCAGAGGTAGAATGCCCCTGGAGTCAATCCTCAGTACAAAAAAAAAATTATCAATAGACACTAACACAGATAAAATTTTTTGAGGAACAGGATATTGTCATAGTCTGAAAGTATTTCCCCACAAAGTGCTATTGTTACAATGAGAAAAAGAGTCACTTCCTGTGGGTCAAAGTTAATATCACCAGTAATGGGGCAAATTGACCAGATGAGCCTCCTAGCAAGGTGCGGAAAGAACACAGCGTGCCTTCTGTATTTTCCTGACGAAGACACAAAACCTGGATCCAGTCACAAGGACACAGGCAAACCTTGATGGAGGGACCTTTTACTAAATAATTTGTCTGTACTTCTTAAATTGTCCCAGGTCTCAGAGGATGAGTTAAAGGCCAAGGACTTATTGAGATGTGACAACACTGCTTTGCAATCCTGGATCAGAAATTTTGTTTTTGTTTTTGGACGACTGACAGAATTTGAATGGGACTGTGGATGAGACGGTGTTGAGATATGGACATGAATCTCCTGGTTTCTATGTTGTACTACTGTCATGAAACCAAGTATCCTCAGTTCTTAGGAAATGCATGCTGAAATATTTAGGAGTTAAAACATTTTTTTTGTTTATTTGTTTATAGTCTTTGGTTTTTATATTCTTTGGCTTTGTTCTGTTACTTTATGCATTGTTCTGTTATGATAATTTGGCATTGTGCTTTCAGTCTTTAAATTAAAACAAATAAATTTCATTTAATTAGAACAAAAACTAAATTAATTAAACTAAAGTTTAATTAGAGTAAGGAAATGAATTAAGTGCTCAAGTGCAATCTGGTAGGCAGACTCCTTTCAGTGGACTCTGTTAGGGGGGGTGGGGTCAGTTCTTGTTGGAAATAAATGGGAACCCTGCTTCATTGGACAACAATTTGTGTTATGAGTGAAAATTGGAGTCTGGACTTCCAACACAGGACCAGGCCTTTGAATTCTCTACCTTCTTATGTTGTTCTCATCAGATTCAGACTAAATAGGAGAGACTGCTTGTAGCCCCACTAAACAAGATGACAGTAGGGAATCTCCAGCTGTATCCTGGGAAGGAGGAAACTGTAAAAGAAAACATTAAATCCTACTTGTGAGGATTAAATGGGGTAAAATAATGTAAAATTATCTAGCCCAGTGCCTGGCCTCTGGTACTTCATTATTGTATAAGTGATAATAGTTTATTCTCTTTTTAAAATATAGTATAAAAATTCGTATTATGACATTTTGGCAAAAGATGAGAAACCTAAAAGCCCATTTGGATTGTCAATTTGCACCTGTTTCAGGGTAATAGGTGTTGCTTCTGAAAAGATGACAACCATATTTTTTTCTCCTGCTTCAAAAGGTATGGGAATGGGTAGTTCTTTGAATATGAAGTGCAGAGAGGCGTGTTTGGGTTCATAAAGTGGAAAGGCTGGGCTTTCTCCTTTAAAGTTGCCATGATGTGGGTTTCTGAACACCAGGAATAGTGTGGGGTCCATCTTTTCCATAGCTGCTCTCTTGTCCCAGGTCCTGGCAGCAGTCAGGGACTGCTAAGGGAAGGCCTCATCCCTTGGATGAGAAGGTGGTCGTTCTCAGCCCAATCCAGTTTACCCTTGAAGGAGGACCTCAGTGGCACACTACTCTCTTGGTTGTAGGTCCTGCATCTGTTCTCACCTGGAGAAGGCAGGGGAGACCTTGACCTTGAGCATGATGGTCTCTGTGGGCTGCAAGGCACTTTGGAGGAAGACGTGCTCTGGGTGAAGGAATGCAGGCAGCTCATCCCTGGGAAAGAACAGTAGAATCATAGTGTACATTGAGAACTGCTGCCCAGACACAGAAGTTTAGAGATGCAAAAGAGGTAGCTAAGATGCTAAACCCCTAAAAACAAACTGTGTAGGCTGGATCAGGCATCCATGTCTAGCACATGGCCAAGCAGTGTGCAGGAGATGTGTTTTCAGTGTCAGAATCAGAAAAGGTGCTGGCCACACAAGAAATATCATCAGAAACAATTTCAGGAGATACCAGCCATTTTCCTCTGGGATACCCAAAGTGAGGAGTCCTGCTAACAGAACTCTTGTGGGCATTGCAGAAACAGCTTGGGGCTATGATATAACTCTGAGGGTCTGCTCAGTTCATAGAGATCTGGCCATCTCTGGCTTGGTTCCCCTTACTAAAGACCATTCTTGGATCCCCAGAGACACAGTATGGGGAGCAAGGCAGGGCATGAAATGTGCGGCAGGTGATGGAGGAGAGAAGCCCTGTGGGATGGCAGGTGGGGCTTGCAGGCCTGGATCTCACTGGTAGACCAACATGGCTCAGGAGATAGCTGAATAGAGGTCTAGAGGGAGAGCAAACAGGAAGGAGACCAGGCAGAGATGCAGAAGTAGCTGCTTTACAGCAAGGGGATTCTGTGATCATGCAGACGGAATCAGATATGGGTCAGGTGATATGGACTTTTTCCTATTTTGCCATTATTGACCATGTGACCATTATTTAACATAACAGTCTCTTTGGCTTCTCTTATTTGTAAAATAGGGAGCCATAGTTGCTGCTCTATATTGATTCTCTCCTTTTTCATTCATAACATTTGAGTGTTATACTGTAAAATACATTTCACAGCTTCCCTTGCAGCTAGGTATGACCACATAACACTATATTTCATCCAATGAGATATAAGAAGAAATGTTAAAGGCTTCCAGAAAGGATGCTTATGGGTTCTCATTATAGGGAGCAAGGCTGATATCCTTTCTCTTTTCTCCTTTCTGTTGCCTGGAATGCAGCCAAATTAACTAGAGCCCCAATAGTTGTCTAGCACCATGAGGTGATTTAAAGACTGGAAATCAGATCTAGAATAGCAAAATGGGAAAACAGAAGGGGCTTGGAACCTTGATAATATTGTGGAACAGCTATACCATTTCTGGATGGCTTAGCTGTGGTCTTCTGCATATTCAAACCATTGTTACTTTATGCATTATTCTGTTATATGCACTTGAACCCAATTTACATGAATGCATTTGTCAGGAATAAATGAGCGAAAATATGGACAAAAGTTTTATGAGCTGAGAATGCACTTTGGACAGTGTGGGATGAAGAGCTACAGGCAGCAGGATGAAACCTTTGTTAGTTTTCCTAGTTTTACACTAAATCCATAATGTAGCATGGGCTAGTAATTAGGGAGAGGGTTTTAGAATATGGAAAGAGAGAAGGCCCAAGAGATAAAAACAAAAGCCTCATGAGTCCATAAAGAATCTCAAAACAGAGAATTTGGAAAGTTGAGTATCATAGTTTGGGCGGAATTTCAGTGGTAGCTGAATATTTTCAGAAATTGGGTTAATTCTGCCCCAAAAGAGAATCTGGTTCCACAGTATCCACCCCAAGGGGTCTATGAAAGAAAGCTTGTTGGTGAAGAGCCAACAGCAGACATTAGTTTAACTCCTGTGAGCAAAGTAAAATTGTAGTCCTGTCCCAAATAGAAAGAACTCAAACTTCTGGAAACAAACAAACAAACAAACAAACAAAAATGGAGCCTCTGACAGATACCTGAGAGACATATGTAGAAAAGCCAGCAGGGACCATGGATGTCTGTATCATAGAAAGAGAAGATTTTCAGATCTAAAATCCCATTTCTCCTGCACATTGAACTTCACGAATAGGTTGCATGAGCTCTAATTTCATCTTGGCAATAGAATCAAGAGGAACACAGAGACCAGGTCTTGTATGTGATATATACGTCCCTAAAATCTTCCAGCCAAGTTCAAAATAAATTGTGTCCTATCCTAAAGCAGACAGTTTAGTCACAGAAGGTGCCAAGGGTGAGGAAGGAGACTCATGTTACCCTGTCACCAAAGCAGAAACTGCATCTTTTCATCATAATTGGTTTTGTCCACAGAATAGGAGCTGAGAGCTATAAACAGCACCATCGTTGAGCTGTGGCTGACAGTTTTCCGTGCTTCATTCAGAGAGGGGGCGAGTGGGGCTGGAAGAAAGAGTTTGTTATATAGCTAATATAGAAAACTGATTGTGGTCATTAATTTCCACCTCCTGCCCCCCAAACCTCTTACCAGAGCTGCTAACAAGTTGCATAAATCATTCTGATGAGCTCCATTTCCTTTTGCTTCCCCCCCCCCCCCCCCCCCCGTCAGAGGTGTGGGCCTGCTGCTAATGTGGAAAACATAGATTAGCAGGCCGGAGCGGAGGCAGGGACTTCCGGCCAAGCAGCCTGCAGCGCTGAGCCTGGCGGTATCCTGGCATCCAGGGGCCCGGAAGGCAGGAGAGCCTCGGGGTGAAGAGCAAGCACAGGGCTTTGGAGCCCAAAAGGTTTGCTTACGAGTTCCAGCTACCAGCTGTGTGACCCTGATGACCATACTTCACTGTCAAGTAGGAATAATACTGCTGATCTCACCTGGCATTCGAATGGTTCTGTGAGGATGATATATTTATACACAGTGGCTATTGTCATTAAAGATTTCCTTTCAGTTTACTTTTGTTGGCATTAGACCTTTTTTTCTAGAAGCTTCCCCATTGGTCTCTGTTCAAAGAAAGGGAATCCTATTAGTCTTCAAACCTCTTGGGAATTGAGGGTCCGGAAGGAGGTGGTTGTGGGAAGTAGGGGACCCTTCTCTGTCCATAGAAGTCTCAATTACTGCACAGAGATGATCTGGAACTGTTATTTCCACCCTTGATGTGGAAGCTTTTCTTATTTTTAAAGATAATGCGACTTTATTTATTTATTTTTATGGTACTGGGGATTGAACTCAGGGGCATTCTACCTCAGAGCTACACCCCTCAGCCCTATTTTTTATTTTTATTTTGAAACAGGGTCTCACTAGGTTGATGAGAGTCTCACTATTTGCCAAAGCTGTCCTCAAACCTGTGGTCCTTCTGTCTCAGCCTCCCAAGTACTGGGATTACAAGCATGCACCACTACGCCCAGCTGATAATGGGGTTGAAATATAGGCTTCAGGTATGTCTGAGGGTTTTTCTCAGACATTTGTGTGTGACCAGCCAAACAATGGAGCAAGGCACCTCTGTGATTGCTTCCTCACTGGGGGGCTTAGATAAGTTGCCAAGCCTCCCTGAGCCTCAGGTTGCTCATTTGGAAGTGGGAGGCACTAACGCCCCTCACAGAAGTGCAGGAGAGACTTAGCTGAGTCAGTGAACACAGAGCCCTCAGCATGGGCCTGGCACACAGACCTTCCACTCCTAGAGGGGAAGTGCTTTTCTGACCAGCTGGAGGAGCCCCAGGAATCTGTGCCCGAGGCCTTGGACTCTTGGCGTGTTCGCTCTGTTCCCCTAGAGCAGCTATTCTCATAGTTAACCAGCTGCCCTGCAGCTGGCCGTCCATTGCGAGAGGAATGGAGAAGGGCACTTTGAGGGACAGAGCCAGGGCCAGCTGGGAACAACCCAAGTTTCCTGTTGAATGTGAGAACCCCCATAGCCAATTCCAACCCCAGATCCCCTCAGGGACACGGCCTGGCCCTTGCATTGCAGTGGCAGGCCATCCATCACATGCCTCTGATGCGGGAAGCTACCCTAGTGTGGCCGGTGGGGCACCGGGAGTGTGCCTGTCTCTCGAGCCTCACAGCAACCCGTCTGGGGTCATGAGCCGCTCGCTGTTAGGAGAAGTCTCCCCCCTTTCTGGTTGCCCTTTGGCTCCCACAGGTCAGAGGCGCTGCCAAACAGCAATTTAAAGCCCCAGCATGTGACAAGGAAAGTGGCAGTGTTTCAGAGTAGACAGAGGGAAAACAAGCTCCCTCCCTGCAGCTGCTTCCAGGTCCTTCGCTCAGGACACTGGAGTCACGAGCTTCGTTGTTGTCATTTCCCCTTCTCCCCAAACCAGCTCCCTTAGTGGGAAGCTTGGACTGATGTTCTCCAGCCAGAGCCCTCTGATGTGTTGTAAATATTTATCTCTGGAAAGCTCTGAACTGTTTCAAAACAGAGAGGGAGAGATGGGTTTGTGTGGCCAACATGTCCCGCAAAAGACCCATTTCCTTCCTAGGATGGCAGCCCCCTGCATATCTAGAAAATAACTTATCTTTTATCCTTTCCTGACCTATTTTGTTGCACGTTGGTTGTTTTGTGTGTTAAGATGTGTCTGTTTCTAGGGAAATAGAAGGGAGAGAGGGGAAAGGAACCTTTTTTTTTCTTTTACTGTTTGTGTCTGGTGTCATTAATTACTCACTCTGGGCTGTAATTCCATCCTTGGTCAGATGACATGTCTGTGGCTGGTTTAATTGGAAGCCGATGATGAGCAGTCCCAAGCATGTTTCTGCAGGGGAATGTGGACTGAGGACTCTCCTAGCTTGTGTGAGCACTGAGTGGCCTTCTGCAGTTCAGCCCCCCCACCAGCCTGGCCTGGCCACACGGCCTCAGCCCCCAGCAGCAGGTGTCTACCTCCTCAACCCCAAGGAACGTCCCCCGGAGGATTCCTGGGGAGCACTGCTGGGGCCTGGCACTGGTCATGGGCTCTCAGAGGTCTTGAACACTTTCCATCTTGTTTATTATTTCCCAACTCATTAGAGCCAAGTTCTCATTAGAGCCATTTCTTTAGCCTAAAACTGGAGCAAGAGCTGATGAGGGTGAGGTCCCCTTATAAAAATGGTACCACATTTTTGACTCTGCTTCCTGGAGCAGAGACTCACATGGAAATATGTCTCAGACCAGAGAGCCAACCTGGATCCTTAGGGTCTTTTCCCGCTTTAGATTGACATTCTTTGATAGATAGCCAAACTTGTTCCCATGGCAACCAGTGTCCAGAGGCCCCCTGCTGAGCCATGGGTGGCCATGCTGTAAGCTCAGCCAGGCTTTGTCCTCTGCCGGATGCCAGACAGTCAGTGGTGGGCAACTGAGCTCACCCAAGGAGAATGCTCAACACAGGTGTGCACCTCAGACTCCAGGTGCCCACACAACACTTTCCCCAGCACACAGGAAGACTTTCCTCCACCTGAGAAGTGACAGCTGGGTATATTGATATTTCACTTCTGGTTGATGCAATTTAAACAAATGTACAGGAAGATTTTTAAACATGAGGGGCTGGTTGGAAGGCTCAACTAGTTGACTGGAGCAGTAAACACATTTCCAGGAATGAACAGGTATAATCGGAACCAAGGGGCAGGGAGTAGACCAGTGTCCTTCCCCTGCTTGCCCAGGGCCTCACACCAGGCGCTGAGCCTGTCTCCTGGGGCCATTCTGGGTCTAAATGTTAAGTCTGGCTTCTTTCTCCTTTTGAGTTGAGCCAACTCAAAGTGTGTTCCTAGAGGCATGTAAAGAGTTGTTTCTTACCATCCCTGCCTGAGGTTAGTGTGAAGATCTGGAGAACAATGCTCGTTCCCAAAAGCTGGCTGTACGGTCCCTGGAGCATAGCAGTCTCAGTTCTTTGACTCCTTCTTACTCATCTTCAGGTTTGCATCTTCCTGGGCTGATATGTGGGTACTCTGTGAGCTGGTTGTGTTGGGTACCTTTGGACCATGACAAAATATATTCTGCTCTCTAGCAGTTTATGGGTCCTGTTGGAAGAGGACAGAATAGTGTCTAATAAACACAAGAACATCAACCAAGGTGTCAGAGACCTGAGTTCTTGGACCAGCTTTGCCTCTTAGTTTGACTCTGTGACCCCTGACAAGTCCTACTTTTTCTTTGGTTCTGTTTCCTCACCTGCAAAATGGCAGATTGGTCCATTATTACCTGGCTCCCTTTTTAGATCTGTCCTCCTAGATGATTCTGTCCTCTGGATATGGTAGACATCCAGCCAGCCTGGGCACTGGCCATTATTGTGAGTTTGTAGATGTCTCATCTGCTTTTTATTCAGATATTCTTCCTCAAGTATTGTAGACTTTACTTCCACCCTCCTTTGGGGACAATTATCTCATTCATTTAGTCCTTAAATTTTAGTGGTCCCGTTGCTATCCTATCAGCTATCCTTCAACCAGTATCTTCTCTGAGCTATTGCTGTGGCTGTGGCAGCCATATAGCATCTCATTTCTTCCTCAGAGAACCTACAGCACTAGGTATAAAACCACCCAGAGGTAGTTCCCACAGAGAGGTGCATCCACTGCAACCAGAGACCAGAGAAACAGGTCCTTTTAAACAACCTTATCCTAGTAAGCGTCCTCCTCTTTTCAGCAGTGACATTTACAACTTGGCATCCTATTTCATAGTTTCATGAAAGGATAACCTTTTGGACAGATGCCTGCATGCAGGCTATGCAGGATAGACTCCCTGGATAGAGGGGAGTGTCCTCCGCCCCCCACCTGGGTCTGTCCTTTTATATCACGGTAGTGGGGTCACTTCATGGTGTGCTTCCTAGTTAATGACTTCATTTAGTGAAGACTCCCTGAAAGAAGTCCTGACAGCTATAAGAAAAGGTTGCCTGAATGGTGCTTAGGAATGGGGAGTTGTAAATAGCATTAAAGCATCTCAGAGTCCTGTGTCCTAGGGCTGCAGGGGACCTTTCTGGTTCACTTCTAGCCAGTGTCTAAAGGGCAGGGAAAGCGCTTGGGTTTATGGAGGGGTTCATAAAGATATGGCTAGGACTGCCAAAATGAGGGAGCAGGGTCTCCTTGGGAAGCATCTGATGTCCTGACCTCTGCCCTCCTAGCACGTTCCCACCCTCCAGGCATGCTCTGTGCAAGGGTGGTGAGCAGGTGCAGAGAGGACAGCAGACAGAGGCAGGCAGCCCTGCAGAAGCACAGAATAGGAGGCCATGGCTTCCAACCAGGGCCTATAGGCAGGATGGATAAGGAGGCATCTGGGCTATTGCTTGCAGAACAGTTAGGACTTAGATGGCCTTGAAAGCCCAGAGGAAGAGCATGGCATATGGTAGGCTTGCCATGAAGAACTTCATTGACTAAGAGAACACATGGACAAAGGCTTCTCCTACCACTAGAAGTTTCTTGTGTGTGTGTGTGTGTGTGTGTGTGTGTGTGTGTGTGTGTGTTACTAGGGAGTGAACCCAGAGGGATACTACCTCTAAGCTACACCCCCAGCCCTATTTTATTTCTGTTTTGAAACAGAGTCTCACTACTTGCTGAGACTGTCCTTGAACCTGTGATCCTCCTGTTTTAGCCTCCCAACTACTGGGATTATAGGCATGCACTACCACGCCCGGCTCAGAAGTTTCTTTAATTATAGTGATGTTACCATCAATTTCTTGTTTCATTCCCTGAAAATCTTCACTTGACCAGCTTGTCACCCTGCTCCAGAATTCTTCTTGTCACTCAAGGTCCCTGGCCTTTCCCCATGCTCCTGGGGCCCCTGCATGTTGGCTGTGGAGCCAAAATCAGCCTCCTGATCTCCCCTCTGATCAGAAGGGGGAACCAGGGTACTCTGCACAGAGTATGTTGGGTTTTGAAGTCAAGCAGACCAAAGTTGCAATCCCACCCCAACAGTGACTCATGTTTGAACATTTCTAAGCTTCTGTTTCTTTATCTGAAAAATGGAGTAACTCCACTTAACATATTGGGCAGTTATAAGAAAGAAACTATTAAGGTTAGACACTTAAAAACTACTCAACTAAATGGTACGCCCACATGGCCATCATTGCTGTTATTGGAAGTCCTCCCTGGGCATAACAATGAGGTCTCCCTGGTTTTCATACCCTGCTAATACCTCCAAACTGCCACCATGAATCCTTGAGACTGCCCAATGTCCTAGGCCCCTCTCCTCCTTATCCACAGAACCAACTGGGGA
Organism: Graphiurus murinus; assembly: GCA_004027655.1. NCBI lineage: Eukaryota > Metazoa > Chordata > Mammalia > Rodentia > Gliridae > Graphiurus > Graphiurus murinus. The sequence goes on from PVLC010000579.1 coordinate 87,979, forward strand.
GGATATAGTTTCTCTTCTGGGGAGGGTGTCCCATCCTGTCCCTGTCTCATTAGTGCTCCCTCTACCTTTCCATTTGTAGAAGCTGCCAGAGATATTAGATGTATGAGCTTGGGGCAAAAGGATGGATCCAAAGAAAGAAGAGAATTGCTAGAGAAATACATGTGCCATGGGGGATCCCCAGTCCCAGATGGCTAAGCATTGGTGGCCCATTGTGACTTCTTAGGGACTGCAGATTTCACTTCTGGACCTTCTTTACTAGGACACAATGTTCTGCCCTAAGGTCAGCATCGGGGTCCTTCCCTCTGTTCCCAGGCCGCCTCTGAGGGTGCCAGGTGCTCCGTGGCTATTCCTTGAAGCCTGTCCTTCCCCCTTGGTTTAGGGCAGGTGTCCAGGAGGCCAGAGAAGTCACCACATGGGCTTCCAGACTTCCCGACTCCCCAGCTCTCAGCCGGTGTCTGGGTTGTTGCTTTTATTATTGTTTTTAGGTTCAGGAAGGACAGCAGTCATGTACTTCTCGTGAGGGGACAGCAGTGTGCAGGGGATCCGCATTCTCTGGGGCAGACCCACTTTCCTATCCTGCATCCCACCAGGGCCAGAGCAGCCAGCATCCTCTTGATTCCTCCGGCCTGAGGAGTTGGATTCTCATCTATTGTAATTTTTTTTTTTAGAAAAGTTGAGTTAAAAAAAAAAAAAGTCATGTAGAACGTCAACTAAGGTTTTGTTCCTGCGTCACAAAGGAAAATAGAACAAGGAACAAATGAATCAGTTTTTCTTGAATCATTTTCTTGAAATGATTGTTTTTCATAAACTAGTTTAGAGAATGACTATTGAATCCCACAAATGTCTCTGAGTGTCTACTGAACACCAAGCCCTGCAGGAAGAACAGAGGACAAGATGCCAAAGATGTGGTCCCTGCCTTAGGGGGCTTTGCAGTGGCCTGTCCTCTGAGATCTATAGTGCCCTGAGACTGGGCAGGCAGGAAGAGACAGTAGAGGGCACAGGAGAGAGCCTGGTATTCTGGACTGGGTATGAGTGCTCCTTCATATCTCCTTTCCTGCCGACATTTAGGGCTCAGTCCAGGTCCTCCTCCTCCAGGAAGTTTTCCTTGACTGCTTCAGGCCTTAGTGAGTTTCCTGCTCTCCAGACTCTGGACTCCCAGAGCCTGTAAGATATTTTTCAGACATAGTCTCATCTTCTCACCATCACAGCCTCAATCATGAGTCTCACATTATCCTCCTTATTTTAATACATGAAGCAACTGAGGTTCAGAGAAGTAAAATAACTTACCCAGGGTCACAGGATTAATCAGCAGCAATACTGGACCTTGAACCCATGTGCTGATGCCCAGGCCAGGCCTCCTCCCAGGACTAAACTCTTGGTGTTCTGCATTGTTCAGCCCCCTCTTGAGAACCCAGATGGCTCCTCTTCCAGTTCATGCTTCAGCACCAGCTCCTCCCTCTGCGTGTAGTCACCTGCCTATCTCTCCTTGAGGCCAGGGCCCCAGCCCACCTGGTGTCTGGCCTCTTCTAGCACAGCACCATCAGAGCTCCATCAGGTTTGGCTAGTGAAGGGCCACCCAGTGATCTTAGGCCTGCTGCTCCCTGGACCCCGCTAAACTCTGCCGCCCTCCTCCTCTTTTCACCCCCAGGCATTCAGAGACAGTGGAAGCAAACAGCTCTTAACTTCCAGCTAAGTGGAAGAATGAATAATTTAGGCTCCTTTTGTTTTGTAGACAGTGGGTTAAAGACATGGTGGTATTCTAGGTCTTTCAGTTATTTCTCTCTGGATCAGCGTCTTAACAACTTGACACAGATCTGAGTTTGCCAAGCATCCTAGTTAGGGCCTAATATGATAATGGCTCTTATCTCTCTCTCCGTAGAGTGTTTACCTCCTGCACCCCAAAGAGAAAACACCTGGGTGCTCTGAGTTTTACCTAGGTTGTCCACATAGTGTATCATCCAGATCAGAGACTTTTGAGGGTGAAATTGGAAACTGTCAACACTGGGACAACAGGCCTAACCTGGATCGTGTGGTCACCTAGTTTTAAATAAAACGGAGGTCTGCACTTTGGAGGACAGATGTGATACTGACTTCCAGTGCCAAGAGGGTGGCAGGTCACTGAAGGCCTTTATTTCTAGCAGTAACTTTGTACCATTCAGGACGACAAAGATAAGCCAGTGCCCTTCTCTATACTGTATTTTCTGTTAATGGCTGAGCCTCCCAGGATATGTTGTCTGTGTCTTACTGCTTTTTTTTTTTTTTTTTTTTTCCCTTTGAAACAGCATCTCCCTAAGTTACCCATACTGGCCTTGAACTTACAATCCTCCTGCTTTAGCCTCCTGAGTAGCCAGGTTTATAGGTGTGCGTCCATGCATCTGACCTTCTTTTCTTTCCTTCTTTTTTTTAACCTCCAGAGATCCTGCAAATCATTCAGCTGGACCTTGACCTAAAGTATAAGACCAACATCCGGGAGTTGTTTGAGGAGTTTGACAATTTCCTGCCAGGTGCAGTCATTGGCATAGCCAGAGAGATGCAGCCAGTGTACAGGTATGTGTGCCTGTTGTTCCAGCCTCTGGGATACTTCCTCTCCCTTGCCTTCTTCTCTGCTACCCCGGCAGATGGAGTCTACGGCGCGCAATCCCCTGCACTTCATGCCTCGGAACATAGTTGTACCTGCTGCCTACAGTTTATAGCCTGCACAAGTGGCTCTGCTCCCAAGCTGGAGATGCAGCCTCATGAGTTTGGGGGAGTTTTTGACATTTTCCTTCTGAAAAGCCTGGTTATGTCAGTTCCTGGTGCTAGTTAAGCTCAGAATTTTAAAATCTTGGGTTTTGTCTGACAGAGGAAGTATCCGGAGTTAATTTCCAATCTAGTGGCCAATGGAGCCTTCTTGGCCCGGGGGTCACCATGACCCCATCCTATGTAAGTGTGAAGGTGGAAGGGTGGAGGGTGGTATGGAGAGGAGGGAGCAGCGGCACTACCTGGGAACGTAGCCTGGCGTGAACTGCTCAAGGTAAAGAAGCATGTTCTTTCTGAGGTGGTGTTTTGCACGCCAGCACCTGTGATCCAGTAGCCATGTTCAATTCCAATGTTCTATAGAGCACAATGGATAAATAAAATGTATTCATCTAACTGAGTACTATGCAGCAACAAAAGTGAGCAAATGGTAGCTATGTGCCGTGATAGGCAAAACTAAACAGCAGTCTTTAGGGATGCATACACAGTGCCAAAAATTACAAGGAGAACCAAGGAACAGGTCCACAGAGCCAGCTGAGGGGTTGTGGGGGGCCGGGGGTGAGAGGGACTGTGTTTCTTATTTCTCCACCTGGGTGTTTATACACATATTTGCCCACTTTTGTCTATAGTATATGTTCTACAGTTACAAAAAAAGAAAAAGGGAATAGAAGCAGATTTTTGTTAAAAATAGCCCTGGTTCCAGAGAGTTCTATGTTGCTGTCTCCTCCTCCAGTGGGTAGAGTGGCATATCACTCAGTGCCAGAGGTGCCCAAGTTTGCTCAGAAAGAGCTGGGATTCCATTGTCCCCTGGGCTTGCAGTCCCTTTGTTCTCAGTGTGCCTCCCCCCACTGGCTCCCAGTGGACACTGCTTCCTGGAGTGAGGCCCAGACACTGGAGAGCTGCTGGCCCAGGCAGCTGGTGACTGACTGCAGAGGGGAGGGGAAGGAGAGACAGCCTCAGTTGGTGGTGGCTATTTGCAAGATCACATAACAGGAAATTCCTGCAAGGCCTCTGGATGAGCTGATAACTCCTGGGGCCTTGTGAGCTGCCCTCCCTTATGTAATCCCCTCCAGAGTTGTCCCTAAGTCACTGGGTAGGCCCCTTATCCTGCAGGGGGAGGTCGAGGGCAGGGTGTTTGGGCAGTCCTCTGCCAGCTTGACACTAGCAAACTCCTGCCTCATCAATTCAACAAAGGGAGGTGACAGAGGAGCATTAAACAGAAAGTCCTAGGTACTAGTCCCAGCTCAGCCGCCACACTTGGGCCCTTGGGCCCTCCTCTAAGAAGGGAAACAGGTACACTCCAACACTTCCTCCCCTGGCGCTGTCGTCCAGTGTCACAGCCCTCCCCACCCTTCTTGTGTTCCCCTCGGTCCTGAAGCAGCTTGTCCACACGTGAGGTCCCCACGCTCTGGACCGCCTGGTGCCCCTGGGACACTTAGACAGGGCTGATTATTGAATCAGTTAGAGCAGCAGTGATGCTGGTCAGCCCTGGTTTGGAATCATCTTTAACAGAAGTGAAACCTCACCAAACTGAATTTAGATAATATTGGCCAGAATTTATATTTTATGTAGATCTAAGATTTTATAAACAATATAACTTATTATCAGTTTAATTGTCTGGCCTTCCCAAAAGAAACATCTGAAAGACCTTAAACTCATAATGAAATTGAGTTTTCCTCATCTTCAGAATCTTCAGTTTTCATGTACAAGAAGAACTGTGAGACCATCATTGCTGGAAGTATTAAGGATACTGTGTTGGGGCGTGTGTACTCAGAAGCCACAGAAATGCAGACTCCTCTATGTGGCCCCTTCCTTCGTCCCCACTGAGATGTTTTTCATGGCCTCAAATAATTAAGGCTACAAATGACTGCCCTGCCCCACTATGCACCCTACTGGCTCTGGGGAACTGCCTTTTACACTGTGTAGTTTTACCGTTTACTGAGGCTGAGAATGGTTGGGTGCTGGCTGACAGCAGACAAGGAATAGAGGAGTATGATTTTTGCTTTTTCTTTTTTTACCAGAAAACTAGAGACTCCAGTCTAGTCCTGGAAGATCAGTATTACCTGTCTGCTGCTTTGGAGTCTTCACCTGGCTGGGGGTGGGGAGAATGAGAAAAGTAAGAGGTGGGAATGGAAGGGGAGAGTAAACAGTGTTCAAGCAAGGACCAGCAGAGCTGGCCCTTCTCAGCCCCTGCCTTCTTGGACCTGGCCGTCACAGGCTATGGGGCTGCACAGCCTGGCCACCTGCTCCGACTGCCACGTGGCCTCTCACCACCCCCGCCCCCAGACTCCTCATGGTCTGATGGCAAGGGGATCTTCTTGAGTAGCAGAGTGTGATGTGGACTAGTTATTTATTGTAAGTGGAATCTACCAGCATCTGTGAGAAGAAAATAAAATTATAAACAAGTCGAATAGCACTAAAGTACAACCTGACTGGCTAAGTGAGCTCATTTTGGTCTGGAAATTCACAAAGCATGAGTGGATTTGGATCTTCCCAGCTGTGCCAGTTTTATAGTCACTTGTCCCACGGTTACTGTACTTCAAAAGGGTACATGGCAAGTCATTTTTATGGCTGTTTCCTCTATATTGTGTGCCATGAATGTTCAAAGCTTGGAAGAGGGTGGGGAAGAAGTATTTCCCACTGTCCATTTGACAAATGGCTTTTTTACAAAATTTTCCCCCAAGCGCACACCCATCTGTTTTCTGGATAGTGATGTAGGACTGCGGGCTTTTAGAATAGTGATAGAGGATGCATTCTCTCTTGGGTCGCTGTTAGGATTCTGTGGAATCCAACGTTCCATGACATTCCTTATTTGAAAATCAGGGTTATGGTCATCTTAAGTGGAATTCTGCCCTTCTCTCCTTTGCCCTTTCTCTGCCTCTTTGTTGGGAACTAGATCCCTGGACAGGTCCCCTATGGTGAGGCACTTGATTAGAATAAGTAGCCAAAAGGAGAGACGCCTCCAGGGCTCATGGTATTTCACAAATATGCACCAGGTGAACTTGCTTCCTTATAAACATATTAGGAAAACTGTTGGACCCTCTTCACGTGCAGCCTATCAAAATTACAAAGACATATCAATAGGGAAAAGAGCTGATGTAGAAGAAATGGCATCAGCTCATAGTTGGAAGCAAACTAGCCACGGGCGTGCTGCAAGCTACTTGCTTCTCTGACCTTCTGTTTTTTCATTGGTAGACTAGGATAAATCTATCTAATGCATACAATTACTGGAAAACTCAGATGAATAGTGCACCTGAAAGTTTCTGGAGTGAAAGACCCTCAGTAAAGAGTGTGTTTGTTCTTCTGGCCTCCCCTACCCTGACCTCACAGGGCTGCCAGCTAAGCTGTAGGATACCAGTTACACGGAACTTCAGATAAACCACAATACTGTTTTGTGCAATAATTATGTTCCAGATATTGTGTGGGACATACTTATCCTAAACTTATCCATTCATTGTTCATTTGAAATTTAAGTTTAATGGGCGTCTTGTCTGTTTGTTTTCCTAAATCTGGCAATCCTACCCCTGTCCAAGTTTAAAAACTTTCCTTTTTAGCAGAAGCGAGTGACCTGGCTTTCCTACAAGAGTCTTGAGTGATCGAGAACCAAGGGTGTGGCAGTGGGTTGGTGAGAGCAGAGGCAGCTCTCAAGATGATGATGACCGAGGCGGGAGGCCAGAGCTGCTCGCCCTGCATGAGCCAGGAGCCACACTGCCCAGGGCATCCAGGGAGGCCTGCGGGGCCCAGCTTTAGGACAAGTTCCCTGCTGCCCCCAGAGAGAGGAGAAGCCTCCATTACAGCCTGGGTTATGGTCACTCTGCCCTGGAGCTGGCCGCCTGAGGAGCCTGTCAGGGGCGGCTTTGTTGGTGGGGTGGTGGCTTCCGGTCGCATTCTCCCCGCTCAGCTGCATGCTGGAGTGAGCCCAGACCCACCCGCGGGGCTAAGCCTGTCAGCTGCTGCTAACAGGGCACCAGGCAGGAATTTGCTTTTGTGTTGGTATTTTAATAGTGTCCACTCTTTCAGCTTCTTAGGTCACATGATTTTTTATTGACAGTGCTATGCCAGCCTAGCCTTCTTCCAGGTGCCTGGAATGTCTACTCTGCTTCTCTGCAGCTGCCTATCCCACTCCTAGGCCTGGTGCTGGGCTCTCTGGGAAGTATAGGGAGGAAGGGAGGGTGTGGACTGATGCAGTCTGCCATCACTCCATTGCTGTGTGATCTTGGGCAAGTCTCTTGACTCTTCTGAGCATTGGTGTCTTTCACTGAGAAATAGAGATTAAAACACTATATAATACTACATACAGCAGAGTTGATGGGAGGATTAAATCAGATGATATATTTATAGTACCTGAGGCACACTCAGTAGTGGTGGTGGCAATGTTACCCAGAGTCCTTGCTTGACCACCAGTTAGTTCTGGGGTTGTAGGGAGGTCACTTAACTGCTGAGCCTCCATTTCCATATATGTAAAATTGAGGCTACTGGTAACGTAATTAGTGTCAATCCTTTGGCTTCTCAGTATCTGAACCCCTTTCCTATGTTTGAGGAAGTTCCTGCCATGTTACACTGCTTCCCATTTTAGAAAACTGGAAGACTGGATGCTTTATTTCCTGCTTCCTTGCAGCTGGTGAGGGTGTTGGACTGTGTCCCCCTCCTTCCCCAGGAAATTACCTTCATGAATTTAGTATCTATCTATGCCAGTTTTTAGACTTTTACTATATACCTTAATCAATATAAAGTATTTGCAAAACAAAACCTGACAGTATAGCAAGGAGAACATAGCTAGTTCACAAAAGCTTAAGCAAATTTTAACATCCCAGGAGAATATTTGAAACCAATAGATCAAAGGAGGGGAAGGTATGCAGATAGCAGTTGCCGGGTAGTTTTAGTCACAGCAGAGGAGGAAAGAGAGGGGAGAGGAGGGAGGACGGAGAACAGGGCCAGCAGCCAGCACGGGCCCCCCTTTGGCCTGGAGAGCCTGGCTTCTGCCTTCCCTCTTGCCTGGGGTGTTTTGGTCATGTTGCCCTGTATAGAGGTGAACTTCTATCTCTTGCTTTCAGGCTTCATTCTTGGCCCTAGCCTGCTGCCCACTGTGGCTTCTGTTCCATTTCTTGCCCATGGAAACGTTTATCTCGTTTTTTTTAGCCCCCCTGAGTCCTTTTCCTCTGGTGCTTCCTACTTGGATTAAAAAATATATAAAAGCAATTATAAAAAAGTAATTCATTTTTGTTAACCATTCAAAAAGCATATGAGGGTTATTTTTTTTCTGAGAAATTTTCTACAAATTTATCAATGTGCATGTGTAAATAAACTTTTTATATATCCTTGTATATCTTTTTGGCTCACTTAGTCTGTTTTGACCATCTTTATATCTAATGCAATCTTCCTTTATTAAACATTGCTAGGTTCCCAACGTATTTTTTTCCCACTTTTTATTGTAACGTGTACAAAAGCAGATGGGATCATATAATAATATTCTGGGTGCTTCAATATTATAATATCCATGGAGTTTCAATAATTATCAACCCTTTGCCTAATCTTGCTTCATCTCTATCCCACTCACTGTTTCTCTTCCCCTGGTTATTTTGGAGCAAATCCCAGGCATCACACATTTTGTCTGTAAATGTCATTTTAAATTTTTTTAAGCATACCTGCCATTGCTGGGTTTACAGATGAGGGACATTATGTGAACTCAGCACGTCATTTTGCCTGCAAGTTCCTCAGTCTGAAGTCATTTGGTGTGAGTGAGGAAAGTAGACGGAGGTGACTCTCACATCAAGCCAGCCAGCACCTTCCATCTCTCCTTAGATTGCCTCCAGTCAGGATGCTCATGTAACCGGCACGTCTGGGAGTCTTTACAGCTGATATGAATTCATTGTTCACTAGGCATGAGGCCCTGCTTCATCAGAAAACCCACACCACCATCCCTTAGGATGAATAAACTAGGGCTCGAAGATTCTCTCCTATCCTCTGACACTTAAAGATGAATTTATTTGCCCTTATTCTTATGTGTGTGTTTTTAAAATTAACCAAGATTGAGCTTGTCAGTTTCTATTAGAGTTAAAGCTGAGTAAAAGAGAGAAAGTTTGTGATCTTTTTCAGCAGCAACTTCTTTAGAAAATAGCAACTTTTGCATAGCCTGTGTGACCTGGAGGTGGAGCCGTAGCCCTACAGGAATCACTCATAAAGGGGCAGGGAATAGAACTGCCTCGTAAGAGGTAGCAAGTCTACTGTGAGGTGGTTATTTTTAATGACATTCATGCAAATATATTTTAAAAGAAAAAAGCTGAATGCAGAAGAACCCAAGTAAGACTGTGTTACTGGTTTCCTGACTGATGGCCGTGTCCTGTTCCACCCCCACCCCAGGGTAAGCTGGCAGCACTGTGATGCCAGCTGAGGCTTGGAGGGAGGTGCTGAGGATCTGCACATGCAGGCTGAGAAATGAGGACTGGGCCTGACATGTGAAGGGCTTCTTGTGTGTGAAAACACAACTCCTTTCCAGTCCTTTGCCTGCCTACACATTCTGAGAGCTTTGGCACTACCGAATCAATAAAGATTCACCACATTGCACCTGACACAGGCATTTCCTGAAAGAATGAGTGAGGGAAGGAATGAATGTATGAGGGAAAGAGTGTGTAAGGGGATGAATGAGTTGGGGAACGAGTGGGCGGAGGAACAAATAAATGAGGGAAAAATGAATGAGGGAATGAATAGGGCAAGGCTATGTGTTCTGTTCCCACTATGCAGACCAAGTGCCAGGGACATAGGAGATGTTTGTTGAATAAATGAGAGAACAGATGTTTAATCAGAGGGAGCTTCCTCAGCAGCAGGTTGGCCAGCTATTAAGTGATTCTCTACATTTCCATCACTGGTCTTAAAGAAATTGCTTTCACATAACATTTTTCTTTTCAAAGATAATCCATGGGAAATATTGTTATTCTCAATTTTTATTGTGAGTCGCAGGGTTCAATGCTTTGAGGAATTATGAAGTCGAAAACATTGTCCCTGCTTCTGAGGAGGTTCTGTGGGGAGAGGGGAGATACAGCAAATAGCGTGTAATATAGACACAGGCCCAGTGATGCTGTTGTTTGGATGTGGATTGTCTCCCAAGGGTTCATGGGTTGGAAGCTTGGTCCTCAGAGGTAATGTGTACCTTTAAGAGGTAGTCCTAGTGGGAGGTCCTTGGGCCACTGAGGGTGCTGCCATCGGAAGGACCTAAAGGTAGTTCTTTGGGGACCCTTTGGTTATTTCTTTTCTTTCTTTCTTTCTTTCTTTTTGTGGTACTGGGGATGGAACCCAGGAGAATTTTGCCTCTGAGCTACACCCCCAGCCCTATTTTTTATTCTTTATTTTGAAACAGAGTCTCACTAAGTTGCACAAGGCCTCACTAAGTGGCTGAGTCTGGACACTGATCTGGCAAACCCAGATCCCCTGGTCTCAGCCTCCCAAGTATTGGGATTACAAGGTGTGCCACCATGCCTGGCCCTTTTGACTATTTCATGAGAGGAAAACGCAGTGAGCATTTGGTGAGGGCCTGCCTGTATGATACAAAGAAACTGAATCCTGTCCTCCAGAAGCTTGTAGCCTTGTTATTGGGACCACCCTCCCTAGATGTCCCCGTTTGGAGGTGGCCTGGGCAGATGCAACAAGTGAGGCCCGGCAAAGGATGGTCCTAGGAGGACTGTTCTTCTTTGCTTTGCCGCAACCTGCTTCTTTTGCCAAACAAATATCTCATTGAGAGAACCTCATTTAAAATTCCGGCAGCAACAAAGATTTATCTGCAAGCATTTTCCTGGGGAAAAAGCAAAATAGCATAGTTGAATCACAGTGGCATGTGTACAAAAGAGACTTTCTGTGACAAACTGGAAAGGACTGAGTTAAGCATGACTGGCTACACAAGAGGAGAATATCAAAATGGCTCCATGACCATTCCGGGTCACATTTCAGTTGCATGACTTGTTTCTACAGGTGACAAAATGAAATGACATTTAGTCTCCCCAGCTCCTCTGCCTCTAAGTTAGAAGAATTGGTTATTGCAACAATATCAAGCTTTTAAACTGAGCTTGGGTTGGAATGGAATGCCTTTTCTCCTACTCTTGCATTGGGTGACTTCTTTAAATGAACCATTTACTGTTGGTCCTAGAGAGCCCCTGTTGTCTTCTGAGAGTGGCAGAAATGATCCTCATCATCAAGGACTGTACATAGGATCATTTTGATCCAGGAAGCCAGCTTTCCCAGCTGTCCCCATTCTTAGGACGTTAATAGCACCATCAGGAAAATAGGATGCTTATTTAGGAGCCAGAAGTGTTTGGTATGTAATGATTTGCCCGAAGGTTTGCTGTGTCACTGCCTCTGCGTGTGAGCACTTGTTATGAGGCTGACCGATCCTGATGGACTCTTGGAAACGTGAAGGCATAGAGAGATGCTCACAGGGCCTCATTAATGTCAGCACTTCACCATAGGGGTGAGGTGCTCACCCCTACGCCTCACTGCCTTTGGCTGCTTCTCTGCCTCTACTCGATTCCCTTTTGGCCCTATAAAAATAATTACTGCCTCCCTCAATAAAATGAGGCTCAGCATCTTTCCCTATTGCCAGGACCATCCTGTCCCAACAAACCCAAGAATCATGAACTTAGAACTATAAAGAAGACAATATAATCCTAGCACTCTGCTTGGGTTGACAGTGAATGAGACTTTCACATTCATAATAATGTAATTGCAGTTCATTGGTATTCAGTTTAAGAGTGCCTGGAAGAGTGTCTAAGCAAGGTAAAGACATAAAGATGAATCATTATTTGTAAGGAATGACCAGAGCAGAGGAGAGACACTCTCATTTCTTCTGCCTGCTCCCTTCTGCCAAGATGTTGGCAGAGCTTGGGAGGAATACCGAATGTGACCTTCCTGCAGGTCACCTCACTCCTCCTCTTCATGGTTGCTGTCCAAGGTTAAGGGCATCATACAATGATCAAGCAATAGGCTTTTGCCTAAAAGGAATAGTAGAGTTCTTGATGAACCCAGGGACATTCTACCTCCGAACTACATCCCCAGCCCTATTTTTATTTTGAAACAGGGTCTTGCTAGGTTGATGAGAGTCTCACTACTTGCTAGGGTTGTCCTTGAACCTGTGATCCTCTTGTCTCAGCCTCCCTGTACTGGAATTACAGGTGTGCGCCACCAAGCCTGGCTTGAGTCCTTTTGTTACTGCAAAAATATTCAGCCAGGGACTGAAAGGGGCAGGGAGGAGAAACTGTCTGATCCGCCTCTGCCAGCCAAATCTGTGGAGGAAAGAGAGCACCTGGGTTGCATGTGATTAGTGGTGAGTACAGATGCCCTCCAACTGCCTGCATAGGCCAGACCAGGAGAGCCCCAGTCCACATGTCTGGTCAGGTTAAAGAGCAGATGAGTGGGTGGTTGATTTTTAAAGAATTGTAAAACAAGAGAACATCTGATTAGCTCTCAAAAGGAAAGGTGATCATCCTGTGACTATACCATATTGTAAAAGGTATAAGAAGAGGCTGTGATTCTGAAATCAGGATGTCTAGCCTGTAGCAGTGTAATTTCAAGTAAATGCCCCCAGGAAGTGATACAGTTTTTGAAGATTTAAAAATGGATTGT
>PVLC010000579.1:100423-197960 GCA_004027655.1 Graphiurus murinus
GTAATCCCAGCATTCGGGAGGCTGAGACCGGAGGATCCGGGTTCGCGGCCAGCCTCAGCTACCTAGTGAGGCACTCCGCAACTTAGTGAGACTCGGTTTCAAAATAAAGAATAAAAAATAGGGCTGGGGGTATAGCTCGGAGGTAGAATGCCCCTGAGTTCAATCCCCGGTACCGCAAAAAAAAAAAAAAAAAAAAAATGGATTGTGAAGAAAAAAAAAAGGAAGAAAAACAATTGATTGGAAACTCATCTATGCCCTGGTTCTTGGCTGATGTTTCTCCTTTTTTTTTTTCTCCTTAATTAATTACATGAATATGGGCCCAGTGTCATCACATCTGATTTTCTTTACTTTTCAAGAGAATTCAGAAATCTGTGTTGTTAACATAAAAGCTTCTGATTTTTAAATATTGACAATTAAGCAAACAATCTCTTGGCCAAATGAAACACATCAGTCCACCAGAACTGGCCTAAGAACTTCCAGGTTGATCTGATTTAAAGGCTCAGTGAGAAAAAAAAAAAAAGACTGGCCAAACACTCCTGCCTTTGGCATGGACCCTTAGTTGGCTGGTGCTTGCATGTTGACACTGACAGTTTTTCAGTCCACTCAAACTTTGTTTTTTTCCAAATATTTTCTTCTATTCCTTGAAGTAGATGCTTTTTATTGATAATTTAAAAATCCATCAAATGCTTTTCTAACTGACTTCAGATTTACCTAATAACAAAACATCAAGGCTGAGCAAAGTTCTTTTCCAGAAATATAATTTAGGGAGAAAATAAAAGGTCCCTAGACTCACCACTTATTGGAGCTGGCACTTACATTGGCTTTAGTGTGTGTAAAAGCATCTTCTAACTCAGTGTCTGAAGATGCTTTGGTGTTGAAGGCCTGGAGGGGAAAATGAATTTCCCAGGGAATACATTAACCACATAGTGAGTGGGTTCTGAAATTGTTAAAGTCTAATTGCCCAACTAGGACAGAAGCAGGCCTCCGTGGAAAGCAGAGTTTAGTTAGTTTGTTGTGTAATGGTACATGAGCAGTTCTCTGGATGGATGGCTTGACCACCACAGTTACCTCCCTTGGATGCTAGAGGGTGACGCTGGTGTTGACAGGGAGGCCTCTAGGTTTGGCTGGAAGACTGACAGGGTGTGGCCCAGTCTCAGCCCAAGTTCTCTGCCTTTGGAGTAGCTTACAGTGCAGCCCTGTCACAGTACAAGCTGTGGATCTCAGAGACAGCTAACAGAGTGTAGCACTGCCATAGTCTAAGCTCTCCAAGGGTCTGTCAAACTCTCGGGCATAAGGTACAGATGCTCTTTGATTTATGGTGGGATGCATCCTGATAAATGCTTTTAACCTGAAATTATTCTAAGTTGAAAATTCACTGAGTGCATCTAACCTACCCAACGTACTAGCTTAGCAACAGAGTCCACTATAGAGTATCAGTTTTTTACCTTTTGATGGTGGGGCTGAATGGGAGCTGTGGCTTGTTGCCACTGCTCAGCATCACAAGAAGGTATCAGACAACATATTGGTAGCCTGGGAAAAGATCGGAATTCACATCTCAAAGTATGGGCTCTGCTGAATGCATGTTGCTTTCGAACCATCGTAAAATTGAAAACCCTTAAGTCAAGCCATCATAAGTCAGGACCATTTGTATTTTGGAGTCTTGGTGAAGACAGTAGTTCACATATGGAGTCTGATAAGATGTGACTTTTTAAGAAAAGGGAGGAGTTTGCTTCATGTTCTTACACAGCAAAATGTATTGCTCACATAGCCGCTTGAGTGGTTAGCATTACTTAACAGTTCCATAGCACAGTCCAGTGGTGTTGGACCATTCCTGGGCTGGAACTGGGCTTTTAACTGGACTTTCAAGGTGAAGAGTAAGTCTCCTGTCTCTGTAAGTGAATCTTACCAGGCATCTTAGTTCAGGCTAATATAACAAATGCCATAGACTATGTGGCTTATAAACAATAGGAATTTATTTTTCACAGTTCTGGAGGCTGGATGTTCAAGATCAAGGTACTGACAGATCTGGTGTCTGGCGGGGGCCCGCTACCTAGTTTGCAGATTCCATCTTCTCATTATAGCCTCTTATGGTGGAGGGGGAACTGTCATATTTCTTCCCATAGGGGCACTAATCCCATCCTGAGGCTGTACCCTCAAGACCTAATTATCTCCCAAAGGCCCCTAACACTATCCCATTGGAGGTTAGGATGTCAACATATGAATTTGGGCGACATACCTGTAGCCTATAACATCAAGGCTGCCTCCATATCTCCCGATGGGCTACATCAGTTGATGAACTGGAATCTGTCCCTGGATTGAAGAGAAAGATTAGACTTTCTCTGCCAGGTGGTGCTAACACTGCCTACAGACTAATTTTGAGAACTAACCACTGAGATTTGGCCACAGAGGAGGTGAGGCAACTGCCTCTTAAAAGTGTAAATGCTCTGTTGTCACTACTGATTTTTGTGGCTGGTCCCAAAAGTTCCCAAGAATTGCTTTTAGCACACATTAGCTACACATCAGAATCTCTCCGGTGCTGCACCTCTCAGCCTGTGACTGTGACTGTAAAAGGATGACTCGCCTGCTCCTTTGTGCAGAGGGCAATGCTCCAACACCAGAACCTAGGGCTCAGGAAATGCCAGCGTCTGTCTGCCTCCTGAGTGAGTTCTATGGTGTCTAGAGCAGACTCTCTAGAAGCTAGGCAGGTCCTCATTTGGAAGAGGTCAGCAAGGGCTGGACGTGAACAGCCAAGTGCCCCCAGCCTGGCTGTGGGAGGGGAAATGGGGGGGAAACAGACACCCATTGTGCTGTTCACCCGTGTAGCCTGGCCCTGGCACCACTCAAGAGAAACTTAGGAAATTAATATGATCCTGGCCTCAGTGCTGGGAGCACCTCAGCACATCTGAGCATATCCAGGCCAGCTTAGTGACTTTAACTCACAGCTATGACCAGTTTCACAGAGATTTATCCAGGGCCTACCATGCACCAGGCTTTGTGAACTAGCCACAGACCCCACCATCAAGAAGTATTGATGATTTTTGACTTGAAATGAGGTTATGTCCTTGTAAACCCATCGTATGTTAAAGATTTAAGTCAAATACTCCTGTAATATGTTTAACCCACCGAACATCATTTAGCAATATAGTCCACTGTAGAGCATAGGTTGTTTAGCCTCATGATTGTGTGGCTGACTGGGAGCTGTGGCTTGCTGCCTTTACCCAGCATCAAGAGACAGAATCATACTGCATGTCACTAGCCAGGGAAAAGATCAAACTCAAAGGGTGCTTTCTATTATTCTATTTTCAAACTCAAAGGGTGCTTTCTATTATTCTATTTTTTTCTCCTGCAGTACTGGGGATTGAACCCAGGGGTATTCTTCCTCTGAGCTATACCCCCAGCCCTATTTTTTATTCTTTATTTTGAAATAGGGTCTCACTAAGTTGTAGAGGGCCTCACTAGGTAGCTGAGGCTGGCTGTGAACCTGAGATCCTCCTGTCTCAGTCTCCCAAGTACTGGGATTATAAGTGTGTGCCACCATGCCTGGCAGGCCTTTCTGTTGAACATGTATTGCTTTCACACCATTGTAAAATCAACTGTCATAAGTTGAACCATCATAATTTGAGGACTGTCTGTACCATCTAGAGGGTTGGCCCCTCACCTGCAGCTGAAATTCTAGTTATGCTCTAAAAATGTCTATGGCCCCACACCTTAGAGTATATCCATACCTTCCTTATTGCTGCTTGTTCTGATTCTGGGGTCCTGGCTCCCTCTCTATTGCTTCACACCATTTTCTGCCTTTTAGAAGCAACTTAGACTATCTGTTTGACTTTCAATTTCATTTCAAGCTAGACATGACTTTCAATTTTATTTTATGCTGGACATTGTCTCTTGGCTTATTGGCAGCTCTATGCTCTGCAGCCAAGGGACAGCCTAAGCATGCCATTTCCCCAAGCTAACTGATGACTCCTTCTTTCCAACTGTTGGACACTTGCTATATGTTAGGCATTGTGCTAATTCTAAAGGCCAAGCTCCTTGGCCTGACCTTTGGGGACCTGCCTAACCTCACCCTCCCTCCAACCCCCCCTCTCAGCCCACCAGCTCCCCTGTACCCTTTGTTTCAGTCACAGTGAGTAGCTGTTTTTTCCCAAACAGCACCATATTTGGGACCTGTGGGTGTGCTCCTCCCCTCTTCCTAGGATACTCCCCTTCCAACCAACTCTTCCATTTGCCCTACTTATCCTCCAAGGCCCATATGAGATGCTGCCAACTCTGTAAAACCTTCCTGAGGGTCACCTGTACCCAGTTGTAACCCCAACTTCTCAGCACTTAGTACTGATGTTAAATCATTCAACATGATTGGAGGTCATGGCTTGGAAGTCAACAGGTTATGGCTTGGAGAACAGATGCTTCCTATGAATGTGCCTCTCTCCCTACAAGGCTATGAACTCTTTGAGGTTTGGGCCCTTAGCTAATAAAACACTACCCTGCCTCTTTTCTCTCAGTCTCCTAAGTCCAATCTAGGATGGCTGAAACCCCAGCCATTATCTAACTCTAAATACATCTTGGAGTTTTAAGGCTTAGTCATTATTTTCAACTAATGGCAGGATATAAGATCACTTGAGAAATACATGCTTTCATTGCCATTGTGGACATAGACGAGAATGTTACTGGCCATATTACCTTGCATACTAAAACTGTTTAAAGCCTCAGCTTCTTCATCTGAAAAATGGGGATACATCCAAAATATTGGTTGTGAAATGATTTATCCTTTCCCTATATGGCATATTTGACTCTCATGTTGCAAAGCAGGTAGAAAGGATATGTTTGGAAAAACCTACATGCCAATCCTGCCATGCCAGAGTTTGTGTCCTCTCTCTTTGCCTGGTGTGAGGATCACTGGCCTAGAGCCCTGTGGATACTCAATAAAGAGTTGAGAATGAAATGATGACATGCACCTGCTGTATAACACCAAGCATAGAGGAGTGGATAAGAGCCTCCCCCTTTCTCCCTGTCCTACACAATCCTTCACTTCTCTTAGTGTGGTCAGTATGTGTGGAACACAGAGAGGTTCGTGTAGCACATGAGATAGGGCCACCTTTGAAACCAGAAGTATGTCCTGGGTTAGAAAGGCAATGTGTTGAGCAAGAAAGGATCACATTCTGCCTTGCAAGTATCTCCCTTGGCCCTTTTCTCTTCATAGTCTTTGAAGTTGTGGGCTAGTTGCATGCTCGTGGGCAAGATGAAAAGCATGGCTTTTCTTTCTCCTTTCATGGTGCAAAAGACAAATGTAGAAAGCCCAAAGGCAAAAATACAGAAACTGTGGCCAGATTGGGCTGACTGTGAGTAGCCACCTGTGTCATTTGATAAATTATGAACTGAAAATCGCTTACAATGATATGGTGTAAACTTTTTTTGAAGCACCACAATTAAACTGTTTTAAGCTTCCATTTAATGATTAATTTGGTATTGGAGATTGAACCTGGAAGCCCTCTACCTCTGAGCTACACCCCCAGCCCTTTTTTTTATTTTGAAATGGGGTCTCACTAAGTTGCTGAGGCTGACTTCAAACCTTCAATCCTCCTGTCTTAGCCTCAATCTTCTTCTTATAATGTGTCCATTCCAGATGCCACCTCTCCCCTTGCACCAGAAGAAAGCCTCACTTTACCCCTCACTCCACTCTCTAATTCCCATTCCAGTGCCACTTCTCTGCCCTGGCTCTCATAGCCCGCAGATGGGAACACTTCCTCTGTAGCGCTTGGACTCTATGACATGCTAGAATCATGAAGGATAATCTCAGAGCGGCCTGCAGCTAAGCCTAAGCTTTGGGATAACCTCCCATGACTTGACTAAGTTGAAGTCTAACCACCTCCTTTTAGGCACTCACTCCCTGTGGTCGTTTCTCAGTTTGAGAACCTGCATTTGGGTAGACTTTTATTATTTAGGCCCTTATAATATGATGCCACTTCCAGGAACAGTCCAGAGGTAAAGAATAAAATATTTACTTCCTTGGGCTTCTGCTTGGTCCTTTCTTGTCCAAGCTTGAAGTCTCCATGTCCTTTGACAGCCACTCTATGGCCTTACCAGTGACTCACTGTGCACTGCGGCTGTGAGCTGCCTGCTCTGGCTCCTTTACTTCTGCCAGTGGTTCTGACAGTGCTGCAGTCCCACAGGCTTGAACAGGCCCGCCTGTTTATGGCTTGTTTTTTTTTTTTTTTTAATTTTCATTTGTATTTTAAATGTGTTCCTCATACTAATTCATTGAAGGAGGAAGGCAGATAGTTTTGTCCTGTTTTGCAGAAGAGACCAAGTAGTTTGGAGCAGATTCATTCACCCAGGGTCACTCAGTCAATTGGTCAGGATAATAACCCAGGTCCCTGGTCTTAGACCTCTGCTTGTTTTCTGTGTATCTGAGGTCTGAGCAGGGGAAGGGTCCTAGATCCTGAATTCTAGTTCCTGATTTTGGCAACAGCAGATCTTGAGAGCTCTGGTAGCCACCTCACAGCTTGGGTCTGAGTCCCTTCTTATGGGATTTGATTCACAGCATGTATTTGCATGTTAAAGATAATCACAGTCTTTGCATTAAACCATTTAAGAGCACTCCAGTTTCTACCTTGGTGTTTGAGCCCTATACAAATGGACCTCCCACCTCAGCACAGACCTATCTGGCAGAGGCTGGATTTCTGCTCTAACCTTTGCAGATCTCTCCAGCAGAACAATTTTTATCACTTTTCATCACAGCATATTGCTGTCCCTGGTGATGTTGTGATTACTGCATAATTAAAGAGAGTTGTGCATAGCTGGTCTCAGACTGTTTCCTGGGGTTTCTGATCATTGAGGAATCTTGGTGGCATACTTTTTAGTGTGAATTGTATCCAGGAAGGCCATGCATTATCTGCTGCATCAAAGAGGAAATGTGTTTAGTTATTAGAGGACATAGGCTTCCTTTCTATGTCTGTAGTCTAGCTTGGTTTAAAACTTTTCTTACCATTTTGGAGGCATTAAAATATGCCTGTTTGCCTGCCATCCATCTGCCTCTCCATCCATCCCTCCATCTTTCCATTCATACATCTATCCATACATTCATGCATCCAAGATGATAGGAAGGATTTTCTGTAGTCAGAAGCCTCTTTTAATCTGAGGTTTAAAATCTGCCCCTTAATTCTCTGCGATCCCATTCTGCTCTTTCTTGCAAAGGCAGCTTATTTCCACTGTAGTGTCTCCCCTGTGGCTCTGAACCTCCTGGTGCTGAAGCCTGGGGCTGTGTTCAGAGCCAGCTTTGGGTCTTCAGGGAGGCGTGGAGGTGTTCAGTGTGTCATTACCCTTGGCGACCGAGACACTGGTGCTTTGTCTTCTTCCTTTCCAAGTCTCTCCACTGCTTCTTCTCTCTCCCTGAAGTGCCTAACATTCCTCCTCCTGCTGAAAGACTTGGTTTGATGAGGGGAGGGAAAGATAGACTTGGGTAGCATGGGTCAGGTTACTTCCTCTCTGCCTTGATTTTCCCTTTACCAAATGAGAAGGGTGAGCCAAGTATAATAGGCAATGATGATTCTCTTAATATTAATTACAGAATCTCAGGAGTGGGAGAAACATCTGAGGGCATCTTTTCTCACCTTGGAATTTCTCTACAGCGTCCCTGATTTATCAGGTTTCAGCTTGATCATCTTCCACAGTGGGGACCTGGCCACTTCCAGAGCAGCCATCATTTTATTGTTGGGCAAATTGGTGGGAATGCATTTCTGAATACATATAATATGTATTCTAATAAACTAAAAAATTGGCCTCCTGAGGCCCCATGGATCATATCTGTGCACTCTTCCTCCCCAAAGTCCTTCAGGTATCCAGGTTTGCAGGGAAGCTCTCAGACCCTCTGAGTCACTTCAGTCAGGGCTAATGACCCTTCCCACACCCTCCCCTGCATGCCACATCTCCTCAGCTTCAGCCAGTAGAAGTATGGTCACAAAGTCTTTTTTCTTGTGCAGTTTCCCAGAGGCAGGGAGGAAGCCCCTCTGGAGCAAGGCTGTGCTGACACATTTCTACCCAGAAGGCCAGGGTTCCAGCTTGTAGCTTACACTGAGTCCCACCCTGGCATCCTGAGGGCTGACCCCGTCAACTGTCAGCTGTGGGGAGGCCACTGTGTGTACAGTTGCAGCCAGTGCACGTTCCCAGCCTGGCCCGATCCTTGCCCTGAGCAGTGGTCTCTCAGCTGGTGATGATCAGCAAGGGTCATGCTCTTGTTCTGGGTACAAGGACCAGCAAAATTTTCAGGATGTCTGAAGCTGTTAGGAGAAGAAAGGGACAATGACAGATGCTTTGGGAGACGCAGTATATGGAAGAGATGTGTGTGTTTGTTGGGTCCCCAGAGGTGTGGCTGCCTAGAACACATTCCCTGCTTTTTCTTCCTTACTTACAGTCTCCCTTCTATATTAAAGGGGGAAGAATCAGAGATTCTCTGTGGTTCTGTCATTTCTCCTGTTTGGTGGGCTGGCTGGCTTGGCCATCACACACCACAGGACCATGGTGAAATGAAGGCCACAGCTTCAGTGTGGGGGCTAGGGAGTACCCCAAGTTACCCCAAGTTCTGTCAGCTTTCCCAGGCCATTGTGCCCCAAGAACTGTTCTCCAGTCTTCTTGCCATCTGGTTGGGGACAGGCACCTCCTGGGTGTCCTGCCAAATGTGGGTACTGCATTTTTCTATCTGTTAGCTCCAAGGCCCTCTACACCCTGTAGCTTCCCTGTGGTTGGGATTCATGGCTCTGGGACATCTGTCCTCACTCAGAGGATTTCTCTAGGGATGATCTGATACTGCCTTCATTGTCACTTCAAAAGTTAGCTATATGGAATAAAAATTACCTGAGACCCTAGATGTTTCTTGTATGTAATTGGACTAAGCTTGAAGAGTTTTATTTTATTTTATTTATTTATTTATTTATTGCGGTACTGGGGATTGAACTCAGGGGCATTCTACCTCCGAGCTATACCCCTAGCCCTATTTTTTATTCTTTATTTTTGTAACCGAGTCTCACTAAGTTGCGGAGTGCCTCACTAGGTAGCTGAGGCTAGCCGCGAACCCGGATCCTCTGGTCTCAGCCTCCCGAATGCTGGGATTACAAGTGTGTGCCACCACGCCCGGCTCCTTGAAGAGTTTTTAAACCCTGAACTTTGCACCCCTGGAGTTTTAGTGCAGAGTCATTGTTTCTGCAGGAGTTGTCAGGGTCTGTGGAGGGCCTGGCCTGCTGGTAGGTTCTGGGGAGTAGGATTCCTGGCGCTTTCTCAGGGGAAGGGCCCAGCTGCTGGATTGGGACGTGGGTCACTTCCTTTCTCTTGCCTTAGAACTGGACTGATGGAGAAGCTCTAAGCTTAGTGGAGAGGTTAAGGGTCAAGGGCACGAGCTGCAGTCAGACCACCTGGGTCTGAATTTCAGCTCTGTCACTCACCTCCTTACATGGCCTTGTCCTGGCTATTCAACTTCACTGTGCCTTGGGTCCTTGCCTGTAACACTAGACCTTCCTCCTGAGGGCAGTGGGCTTTGAGAATCAAATGAGTTACTATGAGTCAAGTGCTTAGAACAACTTCTGGCACAAGTGCTATATGAGGATTAGTAAATAAATAAAGGAGCTATGCCCCAATAACCAGTCCAACATGGCAACCAGTTGGCAGAACACACACCCAAGTGCCTTTTAAACACCAGAGCATCTGCCTGCGTTGTTATTTATAGCCAGGGTGATTAAACTATGAATCATGCTAGATTGAAAATCTGATTTTCTTGGATCACATATTTGCCTACAGTACTTCCAGGATTCATGGGCACTCACAGAAGTCTCCACATTCTTTTCTTGCTTCTTTCCCCTCTGCAGGGCTTGTGAAGCCTCCACCTGCAGATGTTAGCTGCTGCAACACCAGAGCCATTCAGGAAAAATTAATTTTCCTCACCCCACCAGAGTTTCAGGGCCTAGCAGCCATCTGCTGCTCAACACATTTCCTGCTCTGTGATCAGCCTGACTTCTGTCTGCTCCATCCTCCCCCTGCCAGGCTCCTGGGACCTTGCCGTGCCACCACCCGCTCAATGCCTCCACCCCCAGCAGGGCCTTTGGGATGAGATCTTATAAAATCATTCACTAGAATTCGATTAACTAGAAGATTCTGTTTATAGAATGTAGCTACTTCTACCCACCTTAACCAGAAAAGCCAGTTTTGATGGAAAGTAAATTGTGTGTGACTTTAAGCAAATCAAATCGAAGTCTTGCTTCAGTTTTGTCCTTGGGAAACTGAGAATCATATCCTGTGTCTCAGTTGTTTAGAGGTCTCTATACACCTTAAAATGCTACATACCTCTGTGAAAGATCGTTGTTATTATTGGTCTTTAAGCATCCTACTTGACTGGGGTCTCTGGGATAGTAGGTATCAATTCCAAATCTCTAAGTAAAGGAGGGATGAAAATGTGGCTCTACTCCTTGACTTCAGCTGAGTTGCAACCGAGGCATACATGTCATCTCCCCAGCAAAGGCTGATAAGGTTAATGCCTCCCCAAACTGTTTTCCTCTGACACAGTTTAAATTAATGTTGAGCTGAACACAGAGGCACATGCCTATAATCCCAGTACTTGGGAGACTGAGGCAGGAGAATCACAGGTTTGAGGCTAGTGTGTGGTAACTTAGTGAGACCCTGTTTCAAAATTAAAAATACAAAGGTACAATGCCCCTAAATTGAATTTGTACCACATACACATATGAGCACACATGTACACAATTAATGGTGAACATGCAATAACACATACTTAATAAATGTGTATCTTGTGCCAAGCACTATTGTAATAGGCACTGGAATATTTAATCACCCCAGCTCCATGAGGTCAGTACTCCTTCTGTCCCTGTTTTACAGGTGAGGAAGCAGAGGCACAGAAAGGCAGAAATACATGCCCAGGGTGTTACAACCCCTGCATGTGGAGACTGGGCTCAACCCAGTCTGGCCCTGGGTGCCCTGCTGGTGATCTTGTGCTGCTCTGGAGATGGCAGGTTGGCACTGATGGGCCATCAGGTTCCTTATGAGTGAGGTCATTTTGCCTGGATCCCTCAAGTCTGGCTGGATGGCTTCCAACATCTTTCCTTGGCCCTGGGCGATGCTGACCACCTGCCTGGACTTTTTCTTTATTGTTGCATATGTTCACTGAGGCCCTTAGAAGACCAACAGGATAAACAGTGTCCCCATTTTATAGAATTTCCCTGAGATCACAAAACTAGAAAATATAGAATCTAAGCCTCAAACATACATATAACTCACTTTCCTTTTTGTTTGTTTTATGTTAATAGGGATTGAACTCAGGGCCATTCTACCTCTGAACTATACACTAGCCCTATTTTATTTTTTATGTTGAAATGGGATCTCACTAAATTGCTGAGGCCCTTGCTAAGTTGCTGAGGCTGGCCTTGAACTTGGGATCCTCCTATCTCAGCCGGTATTGGGATTGTATGTGTGTGCCACCACATCTGGCTTTCATTATTCTTTTTACTATAGGGTAGTGTTATATTTTTTGTGGTGAAAATACCCTGACTATGCTGGAGTCACTGGTAACACTCACCACAGAGATTTGTCACCTCTATAACATACTCAGAGAACAGTCTTCTCAGAAGAGGACCCCCCGTTCTCGGGTTGAGTGGTCCTTTGCATCATTGACTTGTGGCCACAGGGGAGGACAGAGAGTGGGGAAATGTGTAGCAACTGGAATGGGGCTTTCTGAGAAAAACTTCTTACAAGTGGAGTGGAGCTTTCTGGAGATGCATTTTCTGGTTATAGCAGATTCCAAGCCATTTTTTGTGACTGCTGACTTGTGCATTTTGCTGCAGTTGCACAAATAGGCCTGCTATCAATAGCCAAATGCTTCGTGCCTCATTTGTTTGGGACAACTGGCTGCAAAGCCAAGTCCTCCCCTTGCCTGTAAGGTGCTGTTGAAAATGTAGGGCCAGGACTGAGAGTCCACCTGCCTAAGAGACACCTGAGTCATATCACACATCTCTTGTGTGGACAAAGATGACTGTTTGGAAATGAGTAGGGGGTGGGGAAAGAGGATAACAGGTCTTCTCCAGCCAGTTTGGCTTCTGATTCTTGGGTGATTGGGTAATGCAAGAGTCAGATCTTTGGTAATTAGGATGCCTGTGACGCTCAGAGGTTGCTAATCTCAGTGATGGAGAAGGAACAGGCCAGTGTAAGGGAGCTTTCTGTGGCACATTTCTGAGGACTGGCTGTGGGAGAGGGGGCCAAGTGGCATACACTGGGGGAGGCACCTGAATTTTGCTGCTTGTAGAACTCACAGGCCTTGTGTATGATCTTATGTTTGTGGGTCCTGAGCTGAGCAAACCCTTGGCAAGCCTGCTGCCATGAGGCCCTGCCCTGGCTTCTTCCTTGTAGCTTATGGGACAAAACCACACCTGGTACTTTTGAGATGGCTTCAGAGTTACCTTTTAGACTCCTTCTTTTTCCTCCACTCCCCTCTCTCTCCACACAGAAATTGTGTGCTCAGTGTGCTGTGTTTGTTCACATTTTCAGAGGTGCCGACTCTCATCTGGCCCCTTTGGATCACCTTTTGCATCCCAGCCCTTCATTTTCTCTCCACCACCTTGCTTATGCTGCTTCCTTAGCGTGGCCTGCCTTTCTTGGGTTCAGCTGGGGAAATCCCACTGATCTTGTAAGGTGAGCTCCAGCCTAGTGACTTCCATGAACTCTTGCCCTGATCTGCATTCTGCCCTGAATGTGGAATTACCTCTCCCTGCTCACCGTTTCCAAAGCATTTCACTTGTGACTTTGCTAAGGCATTTATTTGATCCCACCTGTAATCTCCGTAGCTTAATGGTGAAGTCTTTAAGGACCAGCAGGATTCACCCTCACTTATCTCTGTACCTTTTTGCTACTAGCCTAGCCTTACTTAGGAGTTTCTAAAAAACAGAAGGCTGCATAGTCCCTGTCTGTTAAGTGGCCAAAATAGCTGCTTTGGGCTGGGGCAGGTGGCTCAGGAGTTTTGAGGGAATGATAGCTAAAGGGTATGAAGTTTCTTTTGAGGTGATGAAAATATCCTAAAATTGATCATGTGGTAGGTGCACAATTGTGAATAAAATAAAATCCATTTAATTGTGTTGTATGTATGTGTGAGTGTGTGCCTGCGCACCCACACATCCAGCTAGAATTGTGCATTTTATTTATTTATTTTTTTTGCAGTACTGGAGATTGAACCCAGTGGCATTCTACCCTCAAGCTATACCTCTAGCCCTATTTTTTATTATTGATTTTGAAACAGGGTCTCACTAAGTTGCAAAGTGTCTCACTAAGTACCTGAGGCTAGCCACAAACCTGCGATCCTCCTGTCGGAGCCTCCCAAGTACTGGGATTACAAGCATGAGCTGCTACACCTGGCTGAATTGTGCATTTTAAATGGGTGAATTATATGGTATATAAGTTATGTGCCAATAAAGCTGTTACCAGAATAATAATATTGATGAGGATGGATGGAAAAGGTATATTGCTGCAATGTATATATAGAAGTCAATGTATATTCTAACCGCTTTTCACGGTAGGAGACATCTCTTAATGCTACCTCTTTCTCCCTTAGCTCACCACCTTCCCTACACACAATATTTTTTCCAGGGTCGAATGAGCTTAAGTACTGACATGACAGAGCTGTATAAAGTCATTTTTTAAAGATGAAAAATTTTTATTTCGTTTTTATGACTTGGCTGCCTTTTTACTTTCTAAGAGAATTAAAATGACTGCACTGGCATTTGGGTTACCTTGTGGACTGCTGGGACAAGACGGTGGCACTAGCCCTTCAGTGTTAGTAGATGCACGCATTACCCCATTCAATCAGCCAGTCACTCTTTCACAGCCGGTATTTATTGTGTGCCAGAGTCTTAAGCTGTAAATAGAAATAAAAGTCTCCCCCATTAAGGAACTTAGAGGCATTGGAGGAGACATTCAGGTAAGATATGTATTGTGATTATGGGAGCTCTAAACACATAGGAGAGGCCCGGAATCCAGCTAGAGGAGATCAGGGAAACGTCAGGAAGGGGTGACTTGTTGGAAGACAAGAAGGAGTAGTCAGGGAGAAAGGGCATTTGAGATAAAGGGGACACAAGGGCAATGGTTGGGTGATTCAGGAATCGAGGGTCCTATCCAGGCCCAGGTGTGGGCCTGAGGCCTGGCGAGAGGATCAGGCATGGAGGTCACCTGTGCAGAGGCATTTGGATTCCACTTGTGGCAGGTGGGGAAGGCTGGTTTCATTTTCATTTTAGGAAGGTCCCATTGGCACCATGATGGAGATTAGATGGGAAGGGAGTGAAAGTGTGCATGTCTGGGCACAGGTGAGATTTGAGGAGGGGGGTTGCATAGGATGGGTGTGCTGTGGGGTCGAGATCATACCCTGGCTTCTGGCTTGGACTTTCTGGTGGGTAATGGGGCCTGTTTGTGAGATACAGGCACAGGGGGGTTGGCAGGCTTTTGGGCAACGTTGAGGCTGGCTATTAATAAGCAGACCTGGACCACATGCTAGAAAGCTCCCGTATGTCCTCCAGCCCTGGCGTGGCCACGTGCCTCCCACCCTCCCTGGCCGCCGGGGTTACAGCTATCGTCCCAGGGCATGCCAGGCTCTTTCGCTTGTCTTGACCTTGGATTCCCCAGCTGTGTGGTAAGATGGATTTATTGATGCTGAAGCTCCTTTACAGGTCTGACATTCTCATTCTACATGATGGGTGACTGTACTTTTGTATAATTACTTCTTTCTATGATTTATATAATCATTTCAGAATTCACTTCTGATAGCAGTCCACTGTTAGATCGCTACATAGCTTACATTTCAGCTTTGCTGGCCCTCCCCTGCCAAGGCCTCTCTTTCAAAATCTCTGAGCATTCAGACCTTCTGGGGAGCTGTGTTGGAGAAGGCTTCTCCCAAGGCAAAAACTTCTAGAACGTAGGTGCCCATCCCAGGCTCCTCATGTTCCTCCCACCTTTGCCTCTCAGAGCCTCCTCTTTTAATTTCCTAGCCTTGTTCTGAAAATCCACAAGGAGAACATTTTGCAGAATGGACCCAGGTGTTGGTTGCTGAGATCAAGTTACAGAGTAGAACACAGGAAGATGAAAGGACTCTTTCTTTCTGCTTCCCTGAAAGGGTGTTGGTCCCTCCGCTTTGTGAAGTCTAATTGCATCACACCAAGCAGGACAAACACATCACCTCTCACCAGGTTTGCAGCATTTCCCATGAGGCAGCTGGGCAGGATGGTAGGCGTCTGAGAGGCCGATCCTCCCTCCCCTCCGGCCAGCTGCAAGGCGGCAGGCGTTGTTGTTGAACAGTCTGTTTTCTCCAGGGGGTGTTGGGATCAGACCAGGGGATGAAGGAGGAGCCCTCAGGGCTGTCTGTTTTTCTGTAGCTCCCATTTCTCAAGAATGGACATTCTGTTCCTGCAAGCTTCTGTCCCCTGGATGATTTTAAGTCATTTTTCCCTATTGGGTCCTTGCCAAGACTGTCACAGAACTGAGGAATGTCAGAATTGGAAGGTCTGGTCCAAATGCATGGGCTTCTTCCTAGAGAGCAAGAATTGAGGCTCCATCCTGCCTGTCTCCAACACTTGGCACAAGACTCGGGCGCAGTCTTTGTGAACATGCACTCATGGAATGAATGAAGTCATGAGTCACGAGATGACACATCCCGTTCACCAGTGAGCAGTCCGGCCCTTGCCCATTGGACCCTGAGTTTCTGGAGGCACAGGAGGTGCTTAGCTGTTGTATCTGTACTTGTGGGCCAGCCCAGTGCCTGAGATCAGGGGATGAACACACACCTGCCCCTTCCCTGTATTGCTGTGGTCCTCTCAGGCCTGGGTCTCAGGCTGCACAGGGTGGGTGGGTTTCTAGACCTCATCTCTGTAAGTTAGGAGTGGAACTGCACTCGTTAAATAAAAAGAAAATTGCATTGGCTTGCTCACGGTGAGTCTGTGATAAGGTTTAAAATACCCTTACAGTGTATGTATGTGATGTGGTCATTTGTCACCGGTGACATTTTTCATTTTCTGACTGTAAAGCAAGTAATTCCTTGATGTGGTTTTGTGGCCCTTCAAATATCTCCCTCATTCATCTCAAAGGATATCATGAACTTGCCAGAGGCTGCTTGAATCAAAATTTTAATCCATGTATTTTTATTGATTTATTTATGGTATGTTAGGCCCTGTATGCTTGCAAAAAATTTTTTTCTTTTTTCTTTTTTTAAATTTTTTATTATTCAGCATGGATTTTGTATACATTTCTTGAGTACAACAGGGTTACGTATACGTTTACGACATATCAATCATTGTCAGAGCACAATTAGCACCACTTCTTCGTTTTCCACGTATAGCCCACATTCTTAACATAGCCTGGTCTGCTTGCAAAAATTTTAAGGTGGCATCATCTAATAAAGGAGATATAAGCAACATTTATTTGTTTTGTTTGTAGATCTGATCATGGAACCCAGGACCTTCCATATTCCAGGCGAACACTCTACCCCAACCCTATAAGTAATGTTAAAATTTAAAAAGTAAAGGAGCAAAAAACATGCAGAAAGGGGAAGCAAAAAGTGAGATATCTTAACTGCTTTGACTAAGAACTCAGTTTAGCATTTAGCTTCTTCAAAGACCAAGAAACAACATAGACTATAAAGTATATGGCAGATTTTGTAGCAGCCCTCAGCCCACCTCTGAGTTTAACTATTCAGTGTGAAGTCCTGTGAGTTCAGAATGGCCCCCAAGGACTTCTCCCATCTGGGAGGCCCCACCTGTGCACAGACAGCCTGGAAGTGAGAGGAGTGCCAAGGGTCCTGGGAAGTCCTCAGCCGTGGATGGAAAAGGTGGCCAGTGCTCCAGCCTCGGGTGCCTCTGGAGAACAGTTCTTGGAGGCTGCCTGTACATGTCCCCAGAGTTCTGGCCGAACCCAGCACCCGAGCCTATGACACTGAGCTGGATAACATACCCATGTATTACCTTTTCCTTCTTGTCTATTTCTTCTTTCAACTTTTTAGGATTCCCTCACAATTAAACTGTCCACACCCAAGCTCTTGTCTCAGGCTCTGTCCTTTCACTCCCCCTCCCCCTCATCCCATAGT
This sequence comes from Graphiurus murinus, assembly GCA_004027655.1. Lineage (NCBI taxonomy): Eukaryota > Metazoa > Chordata > Mammalia > Rodentia > Gliridae > Graphiurus > Graphiurus murinus. The sequence goes on from PVLC010000579.1 coordinate 117,534, forward strand.
ACTTTGATCTGGCACAGGCAGTTGCCAAACAATAGAAGATTATAATCCCACAACACTGTGATCTAGGACTGGGCAAGACTGCAGATGCCATTCTCCCAGGAACACTGTTCCAGAAGGAACCTTTCCTCCTTGTGCTACCCTAGTATTTGCCCTGGCCCAGGAGCTGGTTTTGGTTTTCAGAGACCAAGGTTATGGTACCCTTGCCCCCCTGGGCTCCTCTCAGACACTGTGTTACTCCAGGCTTGTCTCTTCTGGCTGCTCACTGTACAAATGTGTGGTAAAGGCCTCAGCTTAGCCAGAGGGCTCCAACAATTGCCTTAAACCCCCAAGAAACAGCAGCCCTTATATTTCTATTCCCAGATATTTTTCAAGGCAGGAGGATGCAAGTCTCCTACTTTCTCTGTTGCTTTTTAGGGGAAGGGTCTGAGTTGTGACATATTAAAGGATTGGTCTCTCTGTCTCACTCACAAGTGTCATCTGCCCTTTTTATCCTTGTCAGAGGACACTGCCACCTGACCGGGGCTCCCAGCTGCTGTGGAGGTTGGGTGTGTGTAGATGACATCTCCAGTGGCTTCTTGAAGTTCCTGTGACTTCTACAGCTGTCCTCACACAGGGTGCCAGCTCTTGCCAATAGACCTTTAGGTCTCTTTCCATCTCTTGGCTGCAGGATCAGATAATGAACATTTCAACTTAGTTCAAGCAAGATTTCAGTGGAAAATTCTCAGGTTTTTGTAAGTTGGGCTGGCAGGTACTACCAGAGGATTGATTGAGCTTGGGTTCTGATTGGAGATCCCCTCCTCCCACCACCAAGAATTTCAAATCAGGGAGCTTGACCAGGAGGAGGGCTGTCACAGCCTCTGCTGCCTACCCTGGGCTTGCACCCTTATCCTCCCAGCTCCTCGGGCTGTGTGCTCATTTCAGTCCCCAGCTCCCTCCTGCCTGCCTCCTATGAGCAGTCCTGGCTAGAAGGGTCCCACAGTCCCTAAGGAGGGCCAGCCATGGGCTACTTTTCTGATTCCTGAGCCCCGCCCCCAACAACCACCCAAAAGAATGATATGGGGTAAAAGAACCTAGGTTCCAGAACCTTACATTCTTGAGGCTGTTCTGGTCAAGGTCAAGGGGATGGGTGGAGGCTCAAAGGCATATTTAAGTCAACATTCTCACCACTGTGACCCAAAATACTTGAGGACCACAACTTAGAGGAAGGAGGATTTATTTCCTCACTGTTCTGGAGGTTTCAGTCCGTGTTAGGCTGGGTTACATCTGCAGAGCTGAGGTCATGGTGGTGGGAAGCAGAGAGAAGCGGGAACCTGGGACATATCTGCAGTCCCCAAGGCCACACCCCCAGTGGCCTCTTCCAGTCACGCCCTGCCTGTCTACCTTACCACCCAATAAATACATTAATCCATCAATGGATTTATCTGCTGATGAGATTAGAATCCTCATGATTCAATTATCTCACCTCTGAATATTTTCACATTGCCATTCGTGAGCGTTTCCAGGGACATTCTCTCTCCAGACCATGACAGCCTTCAATTTCATATCAGTGCAGCTTTCTGCCAGAATCAGGCTCCTCTCCTGTCCTTGGGGAAATGTTTCCCAGGGCATCTTGATGACGTCAGTGCCTTCCTTCTTAGGTGGCCTCTTCTACCCACCTCTTTTTTTCTCTTGTTCTAGGCTGTCGGCTTCTTGGTGGGGGGTCTAGCCTTTCATTTGTCCTCTTTCCTTGTAAATAACTGCTTGGTAGTGTGCAAGAAATGGGTAATACTGAGTCAGCTTACAGGGAGTTGTGGTGTCCTTTTTCATTCTCCTCTTTCCCTCCTTATTTCATCTGACCCTGGCTGCCTTGACATCCTGCATCCTTGATAGAAAATACAGATGTGCCCTGTGTCCGTGACAAGTGGCCCAAATGCTGGCTCAGACTCCAGCCTCTCTGGAGCCAGTCCCTTCCATACTGTGGTCAGTTCTAGGGGGAGCTGCAGCTCCGGGAGCCTGGCTGCCTGTCCCCACGGCGAGGGCGCTACCATGGTGCTGTGGGGTGCATTGGCATCCTTTCTCCACAGGGCTCTGGCATATGGAAAGAGGGCTTGTTTTCAAGATGTCTTGGGTCCTTGGAAGTAGGTATTAAGGCTTGTGTCTATCAGTCAGCAAGTCAGCTGGCCAGCACTAGGCCTGGGGCAGGGATGCATTCATGAATAAAATAGACAAGGCCCTTGCCCCTCGCAGTGCAGGGGAAGCATAGACACATTAAGCAAATTATTAAATGAAAAAAAAAAGTACTATTTTGTGCCAAGCCTGAAGGCCTCGGGGTCTCTCATGCTGGTATTGCAATCCATTTCCCCTCCAGGGGAATCCCCGGGCTTCAGTTCATACCCATAGTTTTCTCCAAAGCTTTTTGGTTCTGATCATCTTGTCAGTTCCTTGGAGAAAGCCTTGGAATTTGCCCTAAGCAGCTGTCAGGTACCTGGAACATGATTATTTAGCATAAGGGACTCTACCTGGGATCTGGCTTACTGTGTGACCACTCTGGCCCTGTGTCTCTTTATCTGCTACACGTTTCAAAGTGAGTTTCATGGAACACCAATCCCAGAATGTGTCCTGGAGAAAAGGACTTCATGGGCAAATAAGTTTGGGAAACTGAACTTATATACAGTTGTCCTCCACCCCACAGCTGCTAAAACCTATAGATGTTCAAGTTCATTATTAAATGGCATAATATTTACGTATCATCTACACAGTCCTCCTGTATACTTTGAATTGCTTATAATACCTAATACATTGTAAATGCTTTGTGAATAGTTGTTACATTATAGGGAATAATGAGAAGAAAAGACTGTGCCTGTTTAATACACAGAATTTTTCTTTTTCTTTTTTTACTCTTTTCAATCTGTGGTTGGTTGAATCTGTGGGTGTGGAACCCATGAAAATGGAAGTCCAGCTGTATATATATATACATATATATTATTCCCCTCTTCTACATTCATGGAGTACAATAAAGATTCTGTGAAGCCCTGAAGCATACACGATCCTGTCTACTTTGTTGAAAGTTACCTTTTGAAAGCTCTTGGACCCGATCCCTTTTGTCACGTGGCACCTGGTTTCCTACGGCTCTAAGACCCCATGGAGGCTGAGGGCCAGAGACCTCTGAAGGCCCTCTGCTCTGCGTGCTGTAATTAGGGTTCTGGTTACTGATGCCCTGGGCTGAGGACAGTGGCCCCTGACCCTGCAGCCTCTGGCACCCCTTTCCTCCTTCCCAATGAGCCTTCTGGTGACTGAGGAGATGCAGGCTGTGAGTTTCCTGCAGTGGATTCTGGAGACATTTTAAGACACCCATGGTGGTGGCACTGCCTTGGAATCCACAATCATACTTAATTGGTCTCAGAACCATCAGCTTGCCAAGCCATCTGTCACAGGAAACTTGAGCAGTATTCAGAGTCCCATTAATAATTCAGCTGACGAGCTCCTTCGGATTCAGCCCTTCCAGCCACAGGGCTCACTTGTCTTCTGCCTCCAGAGATGTCCCAGGGAGGGTTCTCTGTTATAGGGCAGATGTTCATGACTCAGGCAGTGGTACCTCCAAACACTCCCAGAATCCCCAAAGCCTCATCAGCCAGAAGAGGGCCGATTGATCCAGGTTAATTCCATTCTAATTATATCAGCCATCTCAGAGAGGGTGGGCTTGCAAGGATGGGTGGGTGAGGCCCTGGGGACAGGATGAGATGGCAAGCTTCAGGCAAGCCCCTTTGTTGGGAGGAGGGACTTGTCACTAATGGATGGGTGACCCCTCCTCTCCTGCCTTGCCTAGAGCATCCCTAACCATTCAGGATTTGATTTTTTTTTTTTTTTTGAGCTAGAGGCTTGCACATTGAAGATACCTAAAAATATTTTCTGAATTAGTTCTAGCTGATGAGATCTGGTCTCATTCTCATTTAGTGGAATGACATAAGGTCATAGCTTGCAGGGAACATAGAAGTCATCTCATCTAGCTCTTTCATTTTTCAGTGTAGGAGAATGAGACCCAAGAAGGAGTCTCTCAAGGTCACCCAGCTGGTCTTTGCAGAGCAGGGCAGGTGCCCTGGCTCATGGCTCATGGCTCATGGGCCCTGCCCCTTCCTTCCAGCCAGGTCACACCTGCCTCTGAGCACAGCATCCCTTGAAGCCACACCCAGCCACAGGCAGTGATGTTGGGACTCTTCCTTCCCTGGCCCGTGATGCCAGGGGAAGCACACCTGTCTCCAGCTGTCATGCTGGTGGGGCACTGAAGCAGCTTTGGTCCATGCCATCCATACTGTGAAGGAAACAGTCTCCTCTCTCCTAGCAGCTTTCCTGATAATCTGTGGTGCTGGGGGCCAGCAGTTGCATCATAAATCCTCAGCCCCTGGCTGTGGAGTTGAACCTGGCTGCTGAGCAGAACGGTTTTGGGAACCAGCTCTTCTCTCCGCTTTGTAGGATCTGCTGGGGCCCAGATATGGAGGGTCAGGTGTGGAGGAATTTCCGTTAGACACTGAGCTTGTTCCCCCCTTTCCCTGAAGCCTACAGGGTGGAGGTGAGGTATGTGTGTTGTCGGCGGAGGGGGGGGGGGGACACGACCAGAGCCTTATCTTCTCCATCTATATTTATTTTATTTTATTTTTTTAAATGTTTTTTATTGGTGCATCGTAATCATACATCTTTGTTAGGTACAAGCTGGTAAAGGCATACATGCACACATTTCTCATTTAACCCTTCCCCAAGTCCTGCCCCACTCCCTCGCCCTCCCTCCTTCTCAAGTTCAGTTTAGTGATTGACTTTGATATGTTTGTGAAAGTACATCATGTGTATTAGGGTGCCCCCCGCCCCGTCAGCTTCAGTTAAATCACCTTTGCTCATCTAAGTTTTCTCTTTTTTCATCTAGAGTCCCTCTTATGTCCTACTTTCTCCCTGGTTTCTGCATATTAGGGAGAGCATACGGTTTTTTACTTTTTGTGACTGACTAATCTCACTTAACATAATGTTTTCCAGTTCTATCCATTTCCTTTAACCTTAGCCCTTTAGACTAGTGAGAGGTACACAGGCTGAGTGTGTGTTGCCACCCTCTACCTCACCTGAGCTCATATGTTGAAATCCTAACTCTTTAGTTAACAGGGTGTCAGGAGAGGGAACCTTTGGGTCATGAGGGTGGAGCCCTGGTGAGTGGCATTAGCACTTATAAGAGAGTCCCCAGAGCTGCTCTTCCCTTCGACCTGATCTCTGGACTAGGAAGTGGGTCCTCATCATACACTGAGCCTACAGGTGCCTTGATCCTGGACATTCCAGCCTCTAGGACTGAGCAATAAATTTCTGTGGCTTATAAACCAACCAGTCCATGATGCCTTATTGTAATATTCTGCAGTAGGACAAAGAGTAGAGGATGACAAACTAGAGTCTGGAGGCTGCAGTTTCTCAAGATGCTAGAAGATGTTTTCAGAGATCCCTTGGCTGGCACCCACTATTCACAGGTGAGGGTATTGAGTCCTACAGACCTGTTCAAGCTCACGGGGCCAGTCAATGGCAGAACTGGGGTGAGTACAGGCGGCCGACTCCCCTTCTCTGTGTTTCCTGCACAATCTCAGCTACAGGCCCTTAGCCTCTTTAATTTTGGGTGTCCTTCTGCAGGGTAGGCCCAGTGTCTGGTGGTACCAAACCGCAGGGGTTAGAAAGTACAGAGGAGATTTAGGGAGCAGAGATACTCCAGTGTGAATGATGGGGCTTCACAGGGGGATGTAGTGACAGGCAAGATGGAGAAGTGAGTTAGTACCATGGAGCAAAGCAGCCTTCGATGGCCCCACAGGAGAGGAATGAACTACCCAGAGCCCCTGTCGTCAGTGCACTTGAAGGACATGAGAGTCAACAGGCAGGAAAGAAGGAGGGTGCTGGTGAGTGGACCGAGACCCCATTCTCCACCTGCCTGATCATGGAGACCTGGCTTCTTGAGCTCTGCCCTGAGTGGAGCCCCTTCTTTCATGACCTTCCTTTGAATTCCAAACTGGGGCGGTACTTGTATATGTTTCTGCCCAGAAGACTTAGAGACATGTAGCCACATGGGGCTGGGAAGGCCTCAGTGGAAGGAAGACCACGCCCTTAGGTATAAAGGGACATCAGGACCACTTGCCTTGGTGGCTGGTGAGGCTCTGTGTCAGTGCAGTCCCAGGTGCCTGAGCTGAGGGCCATGTGGTCCCCAGGCATTAGGACCCTAGGAGAGGAGCTGGTGGGTGAAGCAGGGCTCATAGGCCATGCAGCTATGTTCTTGACCCCAACACACACTAGACACCCTCACAGAATCCTGCTGGGGAGCAACAGCAGAGCAGGGGGCAGGTGGGGCCCAACTGCAGCTGAGGGTTCAGGGTAATCAGTGCTGGTGCCCCAAATCCTGGGGTGGGGGACAGGATGGGGTGGCATGCAGGAGCTGTGCTGGCCAGGGCCTCACCCCCTTCTCCAGGCTCTCCCTGTGCTGCAGTTGCCCAGAACTTGCCTCATCCTCCCCTCCAGGACTCAAGCCCAGTCCCTGGCACAGTGAAGGGAGCCTAAAGGAAGTGAGATGAGGCAGCGGGTGCCAGGGTTGCTCTTGAGTGCAGAGCAAAGCTGCTCATGGACCCGGGTCTGAGTGGGGAAGACACAGAAGAGATCATATGAAGACGTCCTAAAACAATCGTAGCAATAGAGATGTTTGTGTTTCTGGAATATGATGTTAGCTAACATTATTGGGGTGCACCTTGTGTGCCAGGCACTGAGCTCAGCACTTTATAGGTTGTTGTTTAATCCTCACAATTCTATAAAATGGACATTAATATTTCCCTCACTTTCCAGAGGAGAAAACAGAGGCATAGCTTATTTACACACTGGCCCCAAGACCAGCCTCAGTGCCCAGAGACGGTGGAGCCAGGATTCGGCAGCGCACAGCCCGAGGCTCTGTACAGGCTTACCTCTCTGGCCACATGGGGACACCAGAGCTGCAGAGGGGCAGTGCAGCATTGGGAGGGGGCACCCTGGGAGGATGGGGCAGCCACTCTGCTGGAAGAGGAGGGCCAGGGCCCTTTGCTTGCGGGACATTAGACTCCACCCTCCTTGAAACAGATCATCCTGTCCTTGGGGCCTTCCTTAGATAGAAGATGGGAGGAATCTAAGGTTTTCATTTTCAGAGAGAAAAGAGAGAGACCACATGAGTTTTGAGTGGAACATGATCCTGGAGAAGTGCAGCCAGTGCCCCAGTCATCCAGCGGGAGGCCTGCCGACCCAGTGGGAACTTCCCACCCCAGGGGGAGTGCAGGGACAGAGCTGCCCCACCACCCAGCCCCTTCCAGCCAGGAACCCCTGGCCGTGTTGTTTCAACTGCATAGAGCAGGCTGACCAGCTATTGTTCTTGGATGCATTTCTGTGATCTTAGGACCTTTGGGAAAAGAACAAACAGCTAGGAAAACACAGGGTTGTTAAAAAATGTTTGTGATTTTTGTGCTGCATGAAACAAAAGAGGCATTTGGGAGACTCAGCATTGTTCTGGGGCAGCAAGGATGAAACAGGCCTTTGAGGCCTCCTCGCCTTGGTGGTGTCCAGCTGGTTGTCACCGAGCATCCTCAGAGCTGCCTCCCCAGTGCCAGGCACCCGCTCTGTACAAGGGGCGAGGAGCAGATTTATGCTGCAGTCGTCTTTGATCCTCACCCAGTTTCTAGCCCAATCTTTTCATCTTGCTGGGCAGAGTGGTTCGGTGTTATCACCCAGGCCCAATCCTTTCATGCTGGCCACCCAACCCCTACTGGATGCCTTTAATTGCCTGTCCACAGCAGAAATAATGAAGTCATATTTATTCAGCAATCTATAGCTCATATGATAATTATGTGACTTTCCTTAATGTATTTTCTGTTAATTTTATTAAAAAGACCTGATCTCCATTTTATCAAAGACAAAACACACTCAAAGCAGGGAAATGTTTGCCTGGTATCACACAGCTGGTAATATCCTGGATGGGGAACAGTTCTCGTAGGATTCCATTGAAGATTCCTCCTGCAGGGAGCTAAATCTTGTTTCCTCAACTTCTTTAGGAATCCCAAACATTGTACACCCACTGTTGCCTTTATCTGTGAAAACTCCAAGCCCAGCCTGTGTGATTTGGAATTGGTAGGGTTTGCGCTTATGAGTTTTAGCTCACTGTGACTCCTTTTTCCCTTTGCAGCCCTTAGAGTAGGGCCCTGAGGGCCCAGGTCCAGGGGCCCCTGGCAAGACTGTAAAGGTTCCATCACCAGCGTTGTTCCCCAGTCTGCCCAGTGCCCTGCTACAGTTCACAGCCCTTCTGCAAAGGACTGCACAGAATTGCCCCCACTGCATCTCCCATTCCTCCTCTTATGCTGTGTCTGGTCATTGGTGCACGCTTTCCTGCACTCCTTAGTGACCTGGCTGGAAGGGCCGGTGTGGAAGTGGCTCTGGTCTCTTGTGTTGTGACATTAGTGGTGTCCAGGAGCCAGGTTCCTTTGGAGGAGGGCTCTAAAGGGAATTGGAGGGGCCTTTAGAATGAACTCCCTCCTTACCCCACTGCCCGTCTCCTGCATGCTTCTCATAGAGATGGCGCACACTTGTTCCTTTAGGGACTTGAGGCCTTTGCCTGCATCCTGTCAAATTCGTCCTGTTTCTCTGATGAGGAAGGGCATGGCCTGGCAGCAGGAAGCACCTAGGTGATTGCTAGCCCTGGGGAGGGCGGGGGTGGAGAAAGCCCCTGGGACAGTATCTCTGTCTTCTGGGGGAGGAAGGGCTGGATGCAGAGCAAGAGGCAAGCCTAAAGAAAGTGAATTCAGCATGGTATAAGAAAGAATTCACTAAAGTATGGTCTTCAGAAAATAGACGGGTGTCCTGAGCAGAGTGAATTTCGTTGCCCTGGAAACTTCCTAGTGTTACTCTGAAGTGGAGGCCGTGGTGCAGGGCCAGGGGGTGGCCACCCCAGTACACCTTTTGACCTGTGATGAGCATCCTCCCCTGTGCCCTTTATCCACAGCTGCCCACAGGAGCTGAGCCAGGCAGAAGCCGCAAAGGAAGGAGAAAGCAGGGCCCCTTTTCTTCAGGTGAGCCCTGCCTTTGGCCTCAACCTTGATTTTCCCAAGTGCTGCTGGTGGTAGCAGTGGGGCCTGTGATATCTGTAGAGGGAAGAATGGAGCCAGTGCAGCTGGCTCAGGTGGATGCACAAGAGAAGAGAGGACTATGACATCTCATTTCCCGATTCTCACCTTGCAGTCAGTGGGAAGGGTTGGCTGAGAATGGCCCCTGCGGTCAGAGCAGCAAAGCTTCCTTTCCAGCTCTCCTGAGTGTGGACTAACTGGGTGAGCAGGGACCTTTTCATTGTCACCATCCATCAATGCAGTAGTGTGTGTGTGTGTGTGTGTGTGTGTGTGTGAGAGAGAGAGAGAGAGAGAGAGAGAGAGAGAGGGAAGGCACCAGGTTTTCCTTCTTTATTTTCATGCTACCCTTACCCCTACTTCACACCAACTAACCCATTTTAATAACTTGGAATTCTTCCATACTTTTATCCATACTTATAAAAATCATAGATAATTATATATACACATAACATATATACACATACATGTGAAAATTTTTTTTCTTTTTTGTGGTACTAGGGATTAAACCCAGGGGTATTCTGTCACTCCCAGGCCTCTTTATTTTTTATTTTGAAATGAGGTCTCTTACTAAGTTGCTGAGGGTCTTGTTGAGTTGCTGAGACTGGCCTCAAACCTGTCTCAGCCTCCCAAGTACTGGGATTATAGATGCACACCACCATGCCCAGCTATGTGAAAGTTTTTCTAAAATATTATTTTACCAAAATGGGATCATATTAATCACATTTATTGCATAAAGCTTTTCTTGCTTATCAATATGTCAAAGAGAAATCCCTCAAGTTAACTGGTATACCTCTTATTTCATTTTTTTAATTTATTCCATAGTATGGATGGCCCACATGTCATTCAATTCTTTTTATTTTGTTGGGCATTTACTTTGTCTCCAGTTCTTTTACTTGTAAAGATATGTTCCCCCACAGCCTTCACCTGGTCCTGGTGATGACCAGCTCTTTATCACTTTTCATTCTCTTCCCTGTTCCCTTCAGCACAGTTTTTGAGTCCACAGAAATGCAAAATTAAGTCATTCCACTCCCCACCCTCACTCCTACCCCCCAGAGTCCCATGAGAAGGAGAAGAGCAATTTAAAATGGAGTTTCGAGCAGATGTGAGCTGACGGGTGGCCAGGGGTTAGTTCTGCCTCTTCTCTCTTGTGTGGCCCAGAGCAAGTTCCTTTCCCTCTTGGTGATGTGTCTGTGAAACAGGAACAAACACTTGGCAGTGCACTTGTAAGTAGTTCACATCTGGATTGACATGTGTAGAGTCTTGGAACAGAAACACAGAATCTTAGACCCCATCCCAGTCTGCTTTTTAATGAGATCCCCAGGTGATTTGTATGCACAGTAAAGTTTGAGAAGCTCTGACTTAAAGCATTCTGATTAGAATTGTGAGAGGAAAAAAAATACCTAGTAGAACTTACTCACTCAGAAATTTTGCTACAAGTGTGAATTTTTTAGATGTGTCAATAGATTCAACATGGGTTGGATTAGGTAGCTCCTAGTAACATGTTCTGGACCCTGGATCTTGAGATCTCTTGATGCATGGTACCTAACAGAACATAGAACCCTTTCCCTTGAGTGACAGGGACACTTCAGCTTAAGAAATCTCAATATGCCCCCATCCAGCTGGTTCTCCCAGTGCCTAACAACCAACCCAAGTCATCATAGTTCTGCATGTGGCAGAAAATTCCTGCTTCAGCTGTGGACTCAGGCTCCCAGCTCCTCATCACCAGCTCTGTCACCTGTCTTTGGCCCTTCTCTCTGGAGGCTGGAGACAACTTTGGCACCTCTAGTTTTCCCACTGAACCCCTCCCCCCAAATCAGGCCCTCCCTTTCTCTGTCTGAGCACTAGTAATTGCTCTCTGGGTAACTGAGCCCTGTTTCTGGCACTCACTTACTTGGCCTGCAGTTACATCTTCCCATCTTAACACCAGACATGAACATCTCAGCTCCAGGGTAAGAACACACACACACACACACACACACACACACACACACACACACACACACACACACACAGAGCTGTCCTACAAACCTACATGAGGAAGTTATCTGTGTCAATCAGCATTTTCACAGTCATAGTCTAAAGACCTGACCATGTAACTTAGAGGGAAGAAGATTTATTTTCTTATGGTTTTGTGTTCAGTCCAGCTCTCAGGGCATGGTGGCGGGAAGTGGGGAGGGGAAGAGCACATGGGCTATGCTCCTCACATCATGGAGGCCAGAAGCAAGAGAGCAAGTAAGGGGAGGAGGAGCCATATATAATCCCCAAGGCCACACCCCCAAGGACCCACTGTCTCCAGCCATACCCTACCAGCCTAGGCCATTGTAATTGATTTATCCTCTGCTGGGATTACAACCTTCATGACTCAATTACATCAACTCCAAATAGCAATTTATGAGCTCTTCAAGGGGCCATTCTGTATCTAACTATAATACTGCCATTCTGCTCTTGGCAAAGCAAAGCCTCTGGTTCTCCTTTAAATAGCAGTGTTCCCAGAAATCTTTGCACCAGGGCTGCTGTGGCCTTGGAGGAGCTTGGTTTATCAGGCATCATTTTTCAACTGGGGACCAGTGTAGGAAATAGAAACCATTCTAGGTGTGTTGAGCAGAAGGTTTAGTACTGGGGACTAGGTGCTTGCAGCATTGTATGCAGGGATGAAGGGTCAGGTTCTAGGCTGGGCCTTTCAAATGACTCCCACACTGTACAGAGGCAGCTGCTGCCAACCCCACAGCTGTTTCTAAACCCTCTAAGAAGGTGAAGGTAGACACCCTAAATTGAGGTCCAGGGATTACAGAATTTGGACTCTACTTTTCTGATAACCAGGAGGCTGCAACATGAGCTCTGGGTTGAGTAACCATGACCTTCTCAACCAGTAGTGACAGCCAGAAGCTGCACCCCCACACTGCATGTCTCCTGCAGCACGTCTGATTTCTCATCAGCAGAAACTGACTCACGCCCAGAGCTCTAGCTGCCTGGGAGTCTGGGAAACATTGATTCTCCCATTCTGGTCCCTCACTAGAGGATGAAAGAAAGGAATGGGGGGAGCCAACTTCACATCTGCCTCAGGTAGGACCTTGACAGGTAGAATTGGATGAGGGCATTCTGTATCCGCACTCCAAAATTCAGCCTCCATCCAGTACAAGGAAGTGACTATAGGCAGTCCCCAGGGCAGGCTGCAGTCTCTTCTCAGACAGCTTCCACATGTACAACAGAGGGAGCAAGGCCTCTTCCCAGAGCACTTCCATTTCTGCAGCCCCCTTTGTGGAGCAAGTTCTCCTCCTCAGACATGGCTCTGCACCAAGGAGAACACACTGTTCTCCACTGCTCTCTGCTCTTCCAAACACACAGGATTCTGCCACCTTTGTGAGTGCCCCAAAGCAATCTCTGTTTTTACTTGATTTGACTTGATTCCCGAGTGACAGACTTGACAGATGTGCAGGGAATGTGGCTGTCCTAAGTTGTGTTGGCCTCAGCATCAGGTACTGTTTGCCTAGGAACAGTAGGATTGCACAGCCAGTCCTGGTCTTCATTATTAAACATATACAGGGATGTTCTCTCAGTACTGTAATTAGCAGGAACTTTTTTCTTGCTCCTGACATGGTTGTACAACATGACTGCCTCTGGGCTTTGGGGGACAAATGCACGTCGAGGGCTAGAGGAATGATGATGACTGAGTCTCGCAGGACCCACAGGAGGGGTTTCAGCTGGGTGGTGTGGAAGGCTGTTCAGCAGACTGGTATGATTTGGCTTGTGGTTATAGAACAGGAGTGGGGTGGTTAGTGCCTGGGGCAAGGGTTGACTTCATAATAGGGAGTGACGTGGAAGTCCGTAGGTATCTCATGCTTTAGGTGGTACACTTCTGGTTGTCCCATTCAGGGTCCCCTCTGTGTCCTTCTCAGATCCTGGCGCAGGACCTTACACAAAGCAGATGCTCAAATTAACTTATATATTACATAGCACGGCATGAAAATGACTCCCTGGGTACAGAGGGACTTGTGAATCTCTGTCTCCCAGCTCTTTAGGCAGTGGTCATTCATGGGGCACCGGATCCTGTTGTGGACACACCAGTGTGGTTCTGCTTTTGGGAAAAGCAAGTCCAGGCAGCTGGACTCGGGGTTCCTCAGGGAGGAGAGGGAAGGAGGTATCCCCATGAAGTTTCCTTGGAGAGTGTTCAGACCAGGCACAGTATTTGCAGGAGGGTTAGTTGCCACCATTACAGGGCAGAACTCAGAGATGGTTGTGCAGCAAATCTTCATCCTGCTTCCTTAGTTGATTCTTGGAATGTTCTTGGAATTTTAATCCCTGGGGCCTGGCACTCAAGAGCTCGGTGGCCTGGCGCAGACTCAGCACACTCCAGCTAAACTGGACACTCCCGATCCCTGAGGCTGTGCCAAGTGTTCATCTTTTTATCTTTGCTTGTGCTGGTCCTGCCAGTGGGGCTGCTCCTCTCCTGTCTCGTCTCTGTCATTCAGACATGCCTTCTTCATAGTGCTCCAGGGCCGCTCTTTTATTTCCTTGTTAATTGGTACGCCGTAATTCTACATCATAATGAGGTTCGGCGTGATAGAAACACACGAGTACACTGCACTTGTTGTATTCCCAGGCTCCTCTTGTGCTGTCTGAATGCCCTGAGCACCGTTGTGTCCTTGCTACAAGCCTTTCTGCCTCCTCCTGTGGTCCTGGGGATGCTCTGCAGGCCCTCTCCCCACCTGCTGCCCCAGGGGAGCTGTACATTCTAGGTCTGCCTCTGGGTTTGTGGAGCGAATGACTAAACATCGAAGCAGAAAGCTCATAAAAGGATGGAGGGGGTGGTTCCCAAACCAGTTAGAAAGAAAGGATTCTGACAAATAAGGGCAGCACAGTGGTGGGGTTAAGACCCTGGCTGCTGGTTCACACTGTGGGGTGCAGGTCTTGGCTCTACCACTTAATTGCTCTGGGACCTTGGCAGTGACCTAACTTATCTGTGCCTCAGTTTCCTCATTTGTTAAGTACCAATAAGGACAATACTTACAGGATTATTAGAGGATTAAAATATTTAAAACTATGTGAAGTTCTTAGAAGAACCGTGTGTCTGGCATATAGCAAGTGTTAATGTCCCTTAGTACCCACCCCCTGCCAAGTGAACTGTCTTACTTGCATGTCAAAAGACAAAGCCAGAAGTTGGGGGTTTTCAGAGCACCCACTGGGTGTTCACCTCTGTTTAAATCCCACATTTGTGGCCAAATCTGGTGGGAAACTTTCCCTGAGGAGGTTCCGTCTTTGCCAGGGAAAGGAAGAATGCCAGAAAGTTCCATGAATTGAGAAAGAAGCGGCTGTGGCCAGGCTCTGTGTGCGGGTTATGTTCTGGCTTGGGTCTGCAGTGTCCCTGAAGGCTCATGTGCTGAAGGCTTGCTCCCTAGCTGGTCATGTTACTGGGAGGTGCTGGGTACTTTAGGAGGTGGGCCCAGTGGGAAGAGGTGGGTCACCAGGGGTGTGCCTTTGCAGGTATATTTTGTCCCCAACTCCTGGTGCTCTTTGTCTCTCTCTCTCTCCTTCCTGGCTCTCATAAGGTGAGCAGCTCTGCTCCATTTCTTGCTCAGTACCCTGATGTTCTGCCTTGCCAAAGGCCCAAACAATGGGTCTAAGTGACCATGAATGGAAATCTCTGAAACCATGACTCCAAATAAATCTTTTCACACTTTTAAGTTGTTTTCCTCAGATATTTTGTCCCAGTGGCAGAATGCTCACTAATACAGACTACTCATACAAAATGCGGCTTAGTCTCATAAGAACCTCCAGATGTATATTAATATTCCCATCTTACAGGAAAAGCTAAAAAAAACACCAGCCCCTTGTCCAGGTTGACACAGCGGTGAGGGGCATGACTTCAATTGAAACTCAGATCAGACTCCAACACCCGTGCCCTGTTGACTGGGGCTGGGAGACCCGTGTGTGCATGGTCCTGACAGGTGCCTTGTGTTGTCTTAGGAGTGAGCAGAGTGAATGGGTGTGGACTGATCCTCCAGAGCTGGAAACCCCAAAGCATCCAGCATTCAATCAAACCCAGCTTTATCTGTAATAGCTCACAGAACCCAACCTGGACCCCAGTAGCCTTTCGCCAAGACACGACTACGCTGTCAGCAAGCCTTGTTCTGTTTTCTAGCTCGTGGTCCTCTTCTTTGTTAGAAATGGTCTTGTTGGTTTTAAAAATTATTATTGCTATCCTTTTCTCACTTCAGCAGAGTTGACATACCAATTTACTGGTTGATATTAGCACCCAGATCATTTGCATAGCACTTAGGCAGCAACAGTAACTCCAAGTAAACTGTAAAAGAAATGAGTTCCTAAGGCATTCACAGGCAGTCTTACTGCACACTTTGCATATGTAACAGGCACACTCTATTTGAATCAAGATCCCACTATTGAGTTGAGCAAATGATAGCTTGTATTTACATATTTTTCTCCCAGGAAGCATATAGTAATGGTACTTTACCTGTTCTTGAAATCTTTAAGTTTATATTTTTGAAAATTCTAATCGGTTATAACAAGTAGATAGCTCTAACACTCTCTAGGGATAGCATTTATTAGAAACCTATTCTGTCAATCCTCCCAGCTTGAAGGCAGTAGAATTCTCTGAGGAAATATAAGCTACCACAGTCAGTAACAGTGGTGGTTAATGGGGGGGGCAGAGATGGCACAATAATGTTCATGCTTGGCTTTATTAGCATGTCCTTTTACCTACCGCTTACACATGTTCATGGTGACTGCACCCTTTCACAAGAAACACTGGACACCCTTGTAACCTGCCTCTGGGAACTACTGTTGCCAGGTAGAGCTTACATAAGCCCACCCAAAGTCAGCCCAGTCTCTCTCCTTCTCCCCCCTCCCCATCTTTCTCCTTTTCTCTCTCTCTCTCTCAGTTATGGGTTGAATTATGCTCCCCCAAAATTCATGTCTTGAGTTCCTACCTCAGAATGTGACTTTTTTTAGGAACAGGGTCTTTGCAGATCTAATTCGTTACATGAGCTCATTAGGGTGGGCCCCAATCCAATATGGCTTCTGTCCTTATCAAAGGGGAAATTTGGATATAGACACACAGGGAGAATGCCACGTGAAGATGAAGGCAGAGGTCCAGAGGTCAGGGCTTTGTTCCTGTCACATAAGCAAGGCAGAGATTGCCAGCAAACTACCAGAAGCTAGGGGAGAGGCCTGACACAGATCCCATCTCAAGCCCTTAGAAGGAGCCAACCCTGCAGACACTTTGATCTCAAGGCTTGCAGCCTGTAGAACTATGGAATGATAAACTTCTGTTTAAATCATCCAGCTTGCAGCACTTTGTTCTGATAGTCTTGGACAACAAGTCCATGCTTCCTCACCTCTGAGGCTCCAGGAAGCTGGGCCTGGCATTACCACCCTCTCTGCATGCTCTCAGGAGCTCAGGGGAACTTCTTAGCTGTAATGCAGGCGGCTGCAGGGGAGTGCTCAGCTATAGTAGCACTGCACATGTGCCTTCTTTTAAAATTATGCTACTGATCAAGAGTGGAGATCACAAACTAGAATTCAGTGTAATGCAGAGAGCATGACTTTTGGGTATAGCTACATGAGGGTAACTTAAAATTCTGACTCTGCACATTCTAGTAAAGACTCTACTGCCTAATCAATATTTTGGAAATAGTAATAATAATTTTGGGTTGTAGTGAGAACTGAAGAAAATATAGGTAAAGCTTGGATTTACTTGCCTAGGCTAAAAAATACCCTGAGGGTGTGTGTGTGTGTGTGTGTGTGTGTGTGTGTGTGTGTGTGTGTGAGAGAGAGAGAGAGAGAGAGAGAGAGAGAGAGAGACAGAGACAGAGACACACAGGGAGAGATATTGAGTTATATGTAAGGGTTTTTTGTGTGTGTGGTTTGTAAAGTTTTCCATATTTTTTGGTTTTTTTTGGTACTGGAGATTGAACCCAAGGGACTTCTACCTCCAAGATACATTCCCAGCCCTTTTTATTATTTTATTTCAAACCTAGGTCTTACTAAATTGCTGAGGGCCTCGCTTAGTCACTGAAGTTGGCCTTGAGCCTGAGATCCTCCTGTCTCAGCCTCCCAAATATTGGGATTACAGGTATGTGCCACCACACCTCACCTAAGTTTCTAATATATATATATATTATATATATATATATATATATATATATATATATATTACTTTGAACAAGTGTTTTACAAACAGGAAATAGATTTTTAAAAAGAAATGTATTACTAAGTCTCAATGAGTAAAACAAGAGTTAGATTCAGCAGTTTGATAATAGTTGAATGTTTAAGAAGGGTTCCAATTATACACAGTTCTTAGGATTTCTTTATATTTTGCTGAGATTGTATGTTTTCATAAATGTAGTTGTTTGCATTTCTAATTACTGTTTATGCAGAACGGATTTTAATACATAGTTATATTTAGTAAAGAAAAATGAAGGAGAGGAGAGCCCTATAACATTGGTCTCCTATAGTCTGGATGGCCCCCAAGATCTTCCTCAGGTCTGAAATGAGGGCCCAGACTTCTACATGGTGGAGCCCTGTGTGGAGGGCTAGAACTAGCTCGGTCAAGTGGGATGTTTTCAACTTTATTCCAAGTTCTGGCTATGTGAGAGGCACATGGCATTAACTTTGTGTCGCCTGTATAGAACATTGCTGCATGCAGGGATCCTCCCAAGCACTGGCTGGCACCCACTGAAGGAGAGGCCCCCATTCCAGAAACCTTGGTGGGTGATTTCTCCATGCCAGAGTTTCCGTTTTTCTCATTTAAGCATCAAGGTGTTGTCTCCATAGCTCAGTCCTCATGAGGCCCAAGGATGACAGCCTAGGGCTTGGCCATAGACTTGAAATGGGAGGCTCAGAGGGACTGGTGTGGGGAGGTACTGGCTGCCATTGTGGTTTTGCCCCTGGCACTCACTCCTTCTTTTTGAAAGGTGGGTGGCAGCAGCTTACTCAACCCTGCAGATGGGAAGCGGTAGATGGAAGGTCATTCTAGGCAGAACAAGAGTGCTTTGCTGCACAAGGCAAAGGGCAGGTGTCTGTGTTTTGGCGATGTATTTTTATTTCATAATCCTGTTATCAACAACAACAAAAAAATACATGACGGAGCCTCTGATTTTATTACCATTCAGGAGCAATTTATCTGTTGTCTGTGAGATTCTTGGCCAGATGTCCAGGGCTCCACTTGCCTCCTGCTCCCCAGTCTTTCTAGGGGATGAGTTGGAGAATTCCTCCTGTGCCTAGGAGGGGCAAGTGCAGAGGGTCCTGCTCTATCCTGTGGGCCCAATATGGAGGCCACCCAGGCTTGCCATCCTGACGCAGAGGTGGCAGCTAGAAGACAGGAGTGAAAGGAAGATTGAAAGAAGGTGTGGCTCCTGCTGACCCATGTGAGTTGCCAACCCTAGAACTTCTCTGCTGGTTGACCCCAGCCCCGCCCCTGTGCTGAGGACTCTCCTCGCCCGCCGCAGGGCTGCAATTCCAAACCTTGCCAGCAGGGGTCTCGCCTGGGTTGCTCCGGATTTTCTGCAGGACTTAGAACCTTCCCCAACCTTATTCTCCTGGCTCTTCCCTCACCAGGGCTCAGAATTACCGAGCCCTAGAACTTTCCAGCCTAATGAGATTTCAACTCCAGTTTGAGGCTGAGAGAGAGGAAAAGACTAATCCGCTGAGAAAGGTGAGAGCTGGGATCGCAGAATACATGGAGATCTCTTCATCCTGAACATTAATGCACATCACAAGAAGATATATTTGGCTTCCACAAAGGGGTTTTGTTATTTTTAGAATTATAACATAAAGTGACTCTATTGATTGTTTGATATCACTTTATTAATAATGACAAGTTGGGTCCTTGGACGTGAAGAGCCTACATTTAAAGCATTCTTTCTCCATGAGAATCAATACCTGTGGTGTGCAGATTGATAGTTAAGTGCTGTACACCATTGAGATGCTGCCTGAAATTAATCAGAAGTCTCACACTTAATAAAATGTAACTACTCTGGGAAAAAGGAGTGCTTTATGCTTAATGAGAAGTAGTGGCATTAGAGTAAGGGGTAGTAGGGAAATAGGAAACCAGCCATTACATGCTGGTGACAGGTTTCACCAAGAAAGCTCTGCAGGGCTGGGAATACTTTCATTCCTTCGCACTTCCACCAGCACTGGCAGAATGGCCACAGGCTAGACTTTCCTCCAGTTGACGATGGGCAGGTCTGTGGTCTGTGTGTGCCTGGGAAGCTCCCGCCAAGTGACCTCACTGCCCAGAGCAGGCCTTCAAGCAATTCGAGAACCTCATTGTCTGTTGACTGCTTCTTTTTATGAAAAAATATAAATGAATTATGCAAGCCTTTGACCTTTTAAAATTACATGTTATTAAAGGATCATTGCTTGCTTTTATGTCATCATTTTCTCCCCCCTCTAACACATTTACCTGTTCAGAGGTGACATACCTTTGAGCAGAAATTTACATAGATTAATTTTGCATATGAGCTTTCCTACTGTGGACTTCATGTGGCACTTTGCTTTTGAGGCTTCTGCTGAATGAGGTATAAGAATATGTAAATCTGTGCCTCTTAAACTTTGGTATTCTTGGGGGGGGCACTTAACTTGGCTACTCTGAATCACAGGCAAAAGTGTACTGCATTTTCCTGAAGTATCAGTTTTACTCAAGATTTACTAGGGGAAATTGTGTGTTAAAACATCTGTGGCTGTATTATAGAGTAGAATGTTAACATTTCATAAACCTTTTAGATAGGACACAGTGTCACACTCTTGTCCCCAGCAGAGCTGGGGAATGGAGGAGGTGGGGTGAGTAAATGGGGAGATGTAGGTTGAAGGATGCAAAGTAGGAGATATGTAGAGTGAACAACTCTAGAAATGTAATGTATAGCATGGGGATTATAGTTAATATTGTTTTGTATTCAGGATTTTTGCTAAAAGTGTCTTTTAGGTGCTCTTGCCACAGGAACATGGTAACTCTGTATGATGATAGGTGTAATTTGCTTGAGTATACCATCTATGCAAATTATCAAAATATTATATTGTATGCTTTAAACATATACCATAAAAAAAGAAAACATTC
Source organism: Graphiurus murinus (assembly GCA_004027655.1). Taxonomy (NCBI): domain Eukaryota; kingdom Metazoa; phylum Chordata; class Mammalia; order Rodentia; family Gliridae; genus Graphiurus; species Graphiurus murinus. The sequence goes on from PVLC010000579.1 coordinate 137,724, forward strand.
ATTTGAACCTGTTAGAAAAAATGTAGAAGCGAACATGCCAGACATATTTTCTGATATACCCTGGTTTTATATGTTTTATCCTAATGAAAGGCCAGCTGTTCTCATTTTTATTCAGAAAACATGCTAATCAGAGTTGCATTTAGAACCACCATACTTCACCCAAATCTCACTGGAATGTAGAATGTACAAAAAGAGAATGCCCAAGTCTAATCAATATTTAAAAATATTTACTTAAAGCAGACTGAAATTGCATGCCTTTCTTGAGAAAGTAATAAGTGGGAGGAGAGTGGTTTTGTGGCCCAGGATGTTTTTACCAGTTTCACCATGGTGATGCCCTGAGAGATAAGTACCCACCTGCCAGGGAGATGCTGTGTTTTTCCCACTGTGATCTGAGCGGCTTGGTAAAGGCAGTGTTTATTTCTGTGCTGTAAATCAATTAAGTAGATTATGTCCAATGTGGCGGAGTGTGACTAGGCCCTACATGGCACTGGCAAGTGGCCCGGCAGGCTCTGCAGAGAACGTTATTTATTAGTCATGGCCTCACTGTCGTGTGCTGTGAGATGCTCTGTGAGCCATTGGCGCCAAGGCTGGGATGTTGCGGGGATTGCTTCAAAGCCCTTCGCAGACTGGCAGAGGCCTGGGCTATTTGTCTGCAGTGTGGAACCTAGATGTCTCCAGAAAGGCAAGTTTTACCATTGCTGTTTGCTGGTGAATGTAGATCTGTCTAGAATGACTTGGTAAATGTGGAAGAAGTTCCTGTTTGTGCCAGCTACAAGGCTAGGCAGCAGGGAATCAAGTATGAAAAGATACAATCTCTGTCCCCAAAGAACTCATAGCTTAATAGGATGGAGAGGCTTATGGAATCATTGTAAATACCACAGAGGACCAGGAAGAAGGGGACAGCAGCCAAAGGCCTCAGCAAGGGTGACGGTGCAGGAACTTCAAGAACCTTGGCCTGGCTGGAGTACAGGGGGCAGAGGAGGATGAGGGTGGTCAGGGGTGAGTGGGGCCATGTCCCCAGGAGTCTCCTGTGTTGGGCTAAGGAGTTGGGGAGTGAGACGCATGATGTCACCATGATGTCAGGGTAGAGGACTGCAGACACCTGCCAACCTCGGAAGAGGGGGCAAACTCTGCTCTGGGCTGGCCGTCTGGTTTTCTTGGCAATCAAAATGCAGCTCTATGACTCACTTCCTTTCCCCAGAGGTCACCCTTTCTGAGACATGACCCCATGCTAGGTGTGTGGGCAAGAGGTTGGGAGAGGAATAGGGAGCCAGCCCTGTCCCCCTGTCCCCCTGAGGTCCACAGCCAGCCGGGACTTAGGAAGGGAGCAGACAGATGTGGCAAGGACCACTCATTGGCAGGAGCGATAGCCTGCTGTGTGACGCAGTGGTGGGAAGATTGGTTCCACACACTCCATCTCAGGAGGCTCAATGCAGGGGCTGGAAATTCCAGATTCCCCCAAACTTCCACCCCTTTCTTCTATAGATACTTATCGTACTTTACTTAGCCTGTCTTCCATTTTAAAAGACAGGAAGGATTTTTCTCTTACCTCTCCCATTTATGCTCATCAAGAAATAGATCCCAAATATTTACCAACAATGCTGCCCTTAACGTACAACCTTTTCTTAAGAACCTTTGCACTGAACAGGGTTTCAAATACAGTTATAGCATTTAATTCTTCATCAAATGGTTCTGTCTTTGTTAAGTCTCACAGGGAAAGGAGCGTGTGAATAACCTCACTATAAATAATGGATTTTGCTTCCAGCAGACCTGACCATGCCCAGGCTGGCAGCATGGGCCCCAGATGGCCTTGCTAGGTTGGATTGCATGGTGGCAGTGCATGCTATGTGCGTTTCCGTGATCTTGGTGCCTGGGTGGTAATGGATGTAGCTCAAGCCTGTCTAGCTGTTACCCCAAATAGGAGTCCATGCACCCATGCCAGAGTCTGCTTTGTATGTGAAAAGCTGAATAGAGTTATTTCTTTACCTCTCAGAGTTTATTATTTTAATCTCTCAGGAAGGGAGAGGCGAGAACAGACCCTCTTCCATGGAAAGCAGTGCTGTTTGAGAAGCTGCTTTCGTCCCATAGGTCCTCGACTCCTCAGAACATTCCACATTAATTGTACAGGACACTGCTGCCACAGTTTTCCCGTTGGTATCCACAGCTCTGGAAAAAAGACACAGTGACTACAGATCAGTCTGTGCCTGCAGCGGGACGTGGCAAAGGGAAGAGCAGCATTGCCCACGTCATCGAGCCACTCGGGTGGGGTGTGCTGCAGGGACCAAAGGCTGAGGACAAAGAGGCCCTAGGGAAGGGCTGAGCAGGTGGCCTTGGGGCTGTGGAATGAGAGCCAGGCTTTCAGTCCACTGGATTCTGTGGCAAGGAACAAGAGCTCTGACCATTAGCTTCCAAGGGAAGACCTCAGTGCGGGGGCCAGGGCAGCAGGAGAGTCCCCTGGAGAGCTGGTTCGTGTCTGGGTCCAGTGGTTTTCTTCTCCTCTGCCACTTTTTTTTTTCAAATTGTGTTCAAATATATATAACATGAAACTTGCCATTTGTAAGTGTACAGTCACTGGCATTAATTCCATTCACAATGTTGTACAACCATCACTGTCTATTTTCCAAAACATTTGCATCACCCCAAATAGAAAACTGTGCCTTGAGTAATATCTCTCCATTTCTCCCTCCCTCGGCCCTTGGCAATTTCTAATCTACTTTCTGAATTTGCCCATTCTAGATGTTTCATATACATGGAATCACACATTTGTCTCCTCTGCCACTCTGCTGGGCCTTTGGGACCCCGGGTCCTTCCTCTTTGTTCATCACTCTTGTTGGTTCTCCACCAGCCTTTCTTGAGTCCCTTCAACCAGTCCAGTCATTCTCTGTCTGGAACGTTTGGTTTGAAGCTTGCTTTCTGCCCCACTTGAGTTCTTTGTGTGCATGGTTGATGTGTACAAGGGTCATCTCTTCCCCCACGCTGCCTCAGCAAATCAGGAGCAGCTGTGCCCCCTCAGAGCAGAAGCTCAGTGCTGTTTTTGGGTTGGCCAGTGTTCCCAGGCCATGCCCCCTGCCCTGAGAAGCAGGCTGCTGGGCTGAATTCAGGTTTCACCGTAGACTAGCTGGGTGGCTTTGACCAAATACTTAGCCCTGTGAGCCTCAATTTCCTTGTCTATAAAATGAGGGCAATAATAGTTCCCACCTCATAAGTTTATGAAGAGCGATTGAGTTCAAGTGTGGGAATATTTACAAGAGTGCTTATGCACATGGTGACATATGCATGTTAGCCACGACTGTTGCCATTTCTGTAACCTGTATCACAAACATTTTGTGAGGATTAAATGACATAATATAAATTGTTTGTGAAGTTGGCTAGCATGTGATAAGCACTTGGTAAATGTCAATGATGTGTGTGCATATATGTATATACACATGGTTACGTCAAAATCAGCTCAGCACTGACACTGGTTTCCAGACTATCTCCAACTTAAAGATGACACTGGCAAAGTACAAAGAACAGGACTGCCCAGGGTGAGGTGAAAGCTACCCTGCCTGCTTTTCCTGTTCTTCTCTTCAAAACAGAGAAATAAGGAGTCCCAGTTGACAGATTCCAAGGGGAGCTCTTCTTGGGAATCTGACAAGGTACAAATGAGAAAGGCCTGAATTTGGAGATGTTGTCTGAGTTCATAGCACCATCTTAGCATTTTGACTTCTTTTTTCTTTTGAAGTTTGGAAACAAATCAGGCAATTGAATTCTTTCTAACCTCCAGCCAAAAATCCTCACATTCCATTGAAATTCAGAAGACCGAGTGGCTTTCCTGTTTATGTGGGTACCTACGGTTTCAATCAAGATTCTCATTTTTTTTTAAACCCACAGAAGAAAAAGTATCCTCTATTGAAACCAAGCTTACCAAACTGACCTCTGTGCTCTGATTTCAACTGCCAGTTAAAAGAAATCTCAACCTTTCTGGTAAATAGCTGAGGGAAATGTTATCAGGGCCGGAGCTGAAGGAATGGCCTCTTCATAAATGTGTACCTGTGTCTGAAAAATAAAGCCTCGGACTAGATGGAAGGTTGAACTCCATTTTCCCAAAGGCAAAGGAAATTGTGTGTGTGTGTGTGTGTGTGTGTGTGTGTGTGTGTTATGTGAGTGTGTGTGTGCATATATCATTGTGTATGTACTGGGGTGTGCACTGGGAACAGAGCATGGTTTATGAGGAGACTAGTCATGTCTTCCCACTCAGAGTCCTCTGAGCAGCGTGTCGGCACCACTATCATCACTTACATGCTTCTCTCTGGCCACATGACATATCTCATTCCCCTGAAAGGTCTGGGACCAGGTCAGAGGGATCCCCCAGTCTCCTCTAGGTGATCTTAGGCTCAGTAGGTACTAAAAGTATGTCGAAAGAGCATTATCCAGTTAAGGTCAGATTGCTTTGCTCTCGTCTGTGCTTGGGGCAGGGGACTTGGGGGAAGTCTGGGTATTGATAAGTGCTTGCTGGTGCCAGTCTAATTTCTCCTCTTGCCTTTGCTTTAGACCCTAGGAGGACACTGCTAGATGTCATATATCATGTATCAAGCTGGATTCCCTCAGCCCCTTGCCTCTCCCTGGAGATGAGCAAGAGCTTTTCTAAAATAGTTTCTATAGACTGGGAAAGGGACAGGGAAGAAGTATTTTGCTAAGTGGTTCTTTCCCAGGCAGACCTAAGTGAGTGGCTTATAAATGCCCTAACTCATTTCTCTCTCTCTGTCTCTCTCTCTCTCTCTGTTTCTCTCTCTGTCTCTCTCTCTGTCTCTCTCTCTCTCTCTTTCTGTGTGTGTGTGTGTGTGTGTGTGTGTGTGTGTGTGTGTGTGTGTGTGTGTACTAGGGATTGAACTGAGGAGTATTCTACCTCCTAGCTACACCTATAGCACTTTTTTTTTGTTGTTTTTGAAACAGAGTCTTGCTAGGTTGCTAAGAGTCACACTAAGTTACAAATCTGCTATCCTCCTGTCTGAGCCTCCCCAGTATAAGGACTACAGATGTGTGCCACCATGCCCAGCTACCTAGCTTACTTTTGTTGAGCTGCTGGCCTGCCCTGAGAACCAGACTCACAAAGTGGGCACATAGTGTCCCCTCCAGTGATGGCTGCCCTGCTAGCAATGAGCAGGAGGCAGCAGATCTGGAGGCCATTGCACTCCTGTGGGCCCCTTTTCTGTGGCTCCTTCCAAGAGTTATCAAGATCACCGCTCGTGCTCACATGCACCAGTAAAGGAGCCTGAGGATTTCTCACCAGTATGATCTAAAGAGCCCCTTCCTTAACACCACACACCCAAGCACTCAGAGCCAGAGGTGGAGAGCCTTGGTCTAAGAAACAGGCTTCAGGCCTTTCCCACCTTCACCTCTCCTGCCCCCGATCAAAGGGCATGGGTTCTGTGCTAGAAGCAATAGGAGCCAATGGAGGGAAAGGAAGGCGAGCTCCATCTTCCGTCCCAGCTGTGCACCTGGAGTTCATGTGTTACTTCATTTAATTCTCTAGCTGTCTTTGGAGGCATCACACTCTCTACTTTGCCAGGGAGAAAACTCAGGCAAAGGTGAGATAAATCACACTTGTGAGTGCCCACTGGGCTTCAGGGACTGCCTGCAGTGCAGAGCCCGCATTTTAACCCCGTCCCCAGACACACGTGTCCTAGGCACAATGAAGCTGGAGAAACCCTGCTCCCCATCACACTGCTCTTATGTAGAGAACCCCAAGAGGGAGGTGGAAGCCCCTGGGGTTACTGAGCAAACATTCTAGGGGTGGCCTGGAGCTGAGCCAAGGAGGGGCATGGGGGAAAGCAGTACTTCCAGTCTGTGCAAGAGGTACCTCCAGGGAGGCCTGGCTCTCACCTGTGTGGAGCAGCAGACATGCTGGGGGAGGATGGTGTGAAGGCAAGAAGCATGGCACCTGCAGGGGCCTCAAGTCCCCACTCTAAAGATCTGGGCTGCTGGAAGGGTGAGGCTCCTTGCCTTCCTAGAGCTCTCTTTCTTTGTGTCTGTCTGAGGAGGTGGTGAAGGAGGGAATGAGGGTTTTGGAATGAGTAAATGTTTCCCGAGAACCTACAGGTGCCTAGCTCTGCACGTGGTGTGGGGCTGAGTGAGCCGCTTCCTGTCCGAGCTTGGTCTGGTCAGGAGAGGCCAGGAGGTATGGCATGGCCACTCTGGGCCTGTGTATGTGCTGGCCGGTGTCTGTTGATCTTGGGCAAGGTGGCTCTGAGGAGGCCAGGGAGGAGGCACTGAGATGAGGGCATATGGGGAGTGCCGGCTGGCCCAGGGGTGTGGATGTGAGTTTCTGCAGGGGACAGACAGACAGGGCTGGTTGGTGACAGTGCCTCCACAGGGGCTGGCCTGGCTTTGCTGGACTCATTGGCATCTTTTCTTTGCCTCATTCCCAGGGTGCATCCATAGCCCAGGTTTCTTCATGCTTTTCCCTAAGGCCAACACCTCAGGGGAGGAGAGGCAGTGTTGGAAGTCCTGCCTTTCTAGTTCCGTGGCCTCCCCAGCAAAATGGCTCTGCAGGTTTCACAGGGTGGAGAAAGGGCTGCGGTCCCCAAGGAGAGTGGCTCAGACTCTCCCTCATGGCAGCAGGATGTGTGGCCATGAAGCCTCCTGGGGCCAGGGGCCAGTGAAGATGAGCTTCCTACTGGTTTGGATGTGGTTGGCTGAACCATCTTGGGGAGAAAGGCAGGGATAGGCTGACTGAGCTGTGAAGAGAATTCCAGAAGAAAGGCTTGAGGGGTCGAGTCATGCAGAACTGGTAGTACTTTCAGAGAATTCTAATTATTATCTTCAGGTAGTAGTGGGAACTAGCATTCAGTTTTAATGCCAACTTTCATCTGGATTTTAAAATTCTATCCTTCATGTCCACTCACACCCCAATTGACTGTTTTGATAAGCCTACGCCCCACAGTCCATCTGGATAGAGCTGACAAGTGTCACCTGGTGGCAGAGGCCCTGTTCCTGTTCCACACACTGTGCGGCTCCAGGGCGCCCCACGCACACCCATGGACACTTGACCAGAGTGCAGGTGGAGAGAGGCCAGGAGGGGAGTCTGGATTCTTTTCTGCCTTCACGAGGAGCAACACAGGCACAGCAGAGATTCGAGAATCATCTGGAAGAAGAGACTCAAACAGAATAGAGCCCAGGGAGCACATTTCCAGTTTAAAGGGGAGAAATATCTCTCTAGACAGCACAGAGGGAAGGGAGGCAGGGAAGAGCTCTGGGACCTCTGAACCTGAGCCATGATGGGGTCAGAAGTCACAGAATAGCAATCACCTCTTGGCTGGTCTGCCTGCATCCTGCCCCTGCAACCAGGCACTAAGCTCTGCGGAGGTTAGGAATAGCAATAATCTTGTCTAATATTCTAGAGCTTAGAACTAGGCAGCACACAGTAGGTTCTCAGTAAGAACTTCTTGAATGAATAAAAGTGCCAGGTCCTCCTCCTGGCACTTTTCATGCATTATCTTATGTAAGCCTCAGAGGCCCTAAAGAAGATAGTTTCACAGATGACCAAGAGCAGAGAATTTACCTAACTGGCCACAGGCCCACCTCTAGGAAGGCAGTCTTGAGACTCGGACTCAGGCCCCTGGCTCCGCAGCCTTGCTCTTAAGTGCTGTGCTTGCTGGGCAGAGTTGGACTGGCCCTTCCCTGCAGGTTTGACGTGTGCTGAATTGCGCTGGCATGCTCAGAGCCCGGGAAGAGCCTCAGTCCTAGGGGTGAGGCTTGGGGACTCCTGACCTGAGGAGTTGTGTAGTTTCTGACACACGGGACAGTTCACCTAAACCCCTGGTAATGTTGCCTCCTGATCCAGCCAAGGAAAGAGTGGGAGGAAGGGGAAGGAGAAGGGGAAAGGAAAGAGAAAGGGAGGGAAAGGAAAGGAAGGGAAAAGGAAAAAGAAGCAAAGATGATGCTGTGGACTGCTGAGCTTTGAGGCTTCAGGCACACAGTGCAGCCCTAGGCTGGGGACTCCTGCCAGAGCAAGCTGGATGGTTGGGTGGGCAGGAGGCCAGCTTTGGTTTGCTCAGATGAACTCCGTTTATGCAAATGGCCTTTATTGCAGCTGCCCCTATGCACAGCCCTGGGCAACCCGTGGATGAGGAGAGGTTTAAGAAGTCAAGAATGGGTCTCTTTGCTTCTTGGACTGACCTTTGCAAGGCCTGCACAGCACAGAGGGCAGAGGTGAATGGGATGGTCGCCTGGAGGCCGGCCCTGGGAAGGGGAGGAGACTAACCCAGCAAGCGCCTCTTCCTGTGTTAGCACAGGGTTAGTGCTCATAGCAGGCCAGGGCTACAGCCAGGGGGTGAAGAGGCCAGTAGTGGCCTGAGAACATTGAATCAATCCCTGGGCCAGCTTCTGTCACATGGTCAGCATGAACTGAGTATATGAGTCCTGGACTTGGCTAGGGTTGCCACCTCTGTAGATGGGGGCTCATCACCATCACCACAGCGCACAGACACAACAGGATGCTCAGAGTGGTGCTGGAGCACATGGAGGCAGGCCAGACACCTCCTCCCTGGCGGTGCTGCATAGCTTAGGACCAGAGTGGGGACCAGGATTCTGATACTGATGCCAGTCCCCATCCCTGAGAGGTAAGAGAAGTCAGAAAGGGGTGGGCATGAGCTGACTCAGACATCCTCTCCAAGTCCCACACTCCTAAACCATTCTGTGGGGACTTTCGAGGCCTCCTTTCGTCCCCAACATGAACTTTCAAATAGCAGTCCTTTATCTTCCGACTGACTTCATGCAAGATGAAAAGTCTTGACTACTGGAAATCCCACAGGGGTTGCCTTTGCTTGGGAGAAGATCACGTCCACGTACAACTCTGTGGCCACTAAAAGGAAGCACGGACTGGAGGTTTTCAGTATTTTGAGAGAATCTTGAGTAACTGCCTCTCTGGCCTTTCTTTCAGCTTCAATAGCTGGGGAGAGCTGCTGTCTGGGGTAGCATCAGAGAAACTTCCCTGCCAAGAGGCAAGGTGTCCTGTCCCCAGCATGGAGAATGGCTGTCCCTTCCAGAGCTGGCTCCACAGGCCAAGGGTCTCTCTGATTCACCTTCGTGTCCTCAGTGCCTCTAGGACCTAGGCCCGGATGCTTGATTGATCAAATGGATTGGAATGGACCTCTGTGGTTGGGCTTTGAAGGTTGGGTGCTCAGTGATTGTGGGTCATGGCGGGAGTTTTGCTGTGACCATCTGTGTGTGCTTAAACTCACTAGAATATGGCAAGTGAACAGGCAGCAAGGGCTGACTTCAGTATTTTAGGGAAAGAATTAGAGGTGCCATGACCTTTAAAAAGAGAATGGTTCCCTCTGTCAAAATATACAAAGCCTGAGTGTGTGTGTGTGTGTGTGTGTGTACTGTTAGATCCTGGCTGGGTGACTTGTACAAAGTCACTTCTATTCTCTAGAATTTTTCAGCCATGAGATTTTGGATCTATGCCTGGAAGCAGGCTTCCTACTTCTACCTGCACCTGGGGCAGGGAGTATATTGGCCAACTCCTGCTGTCCCCGGCCCTACCCATAACCTTCTCGGTGGATGGAACTGGCTTGATGAGATGTAGACCCATACCCTGTCTTCTGCCCCACCAGTCAGACTTTCCCTGAGAAGCAGAGCCCTCAGTGAACCCATTCCACTCTAACTCAGAACTCAGAAAGAGCTGTCTGTAAGTGCTTCACATTGATGTGCTCCTCTGGAGCAAAAGGAGGTGAAGCTGGAAGGGCACTTCCTCCTGTCCCTGTCGCCTTTCCTCTGGGCCCAGTTCTATGGGAGGGTGGTGTGATCATGAGCATATTACCTAACCCTCTGAGCCTCCCTTTCTTCATCTGTAAAATGGAAATAATTCTGACCATACATGGATTTCACAAGTAATTGAAGTAAGGTATATGACACTGAGCACAGGGAGTTCTTCTCCTTCTCCTCCTCCTTGTCCTTCTTGTCCTTGTTTCAGGTGCAGTACTTGGTCCATAATAGACTTTGAGTAAATTTCCTTTCAATTTGGGTGTCAGGATGGTCCTGACTTCTGGAAAGGCATTGGTAAGGAGAGAGGCCTCTGGTGTTGGGACATCTACCTAAGTAGAGGCGCTGGAACCATCTCAGTGTCCAGGGGGAGCTGAACTTCCCAGCTGGGGCCTGGCATCTGTGCCACTTGTGACTGAGGGACAGAGGTGCCCACACATCTGCTCTTACCGGCGGGATGGTGTACCCCATGACTGAAGGAGAGTAGAGAGGGGTCTTCCTTCAAGACTCCCACTTTCTCTCTTCCTACTTGGACTCCCACTCCCAGGAAGTTCTATATTTTTAAGCTGAAAGTACTAAGGAAGGGCACCCCGGGAAGATGGGGCTGTCCTGCACCATCTGTCCCTCCCTCCTGCTCCTGCACAGCTGTCCAGACAGTGACACCTGGGAAAGGGAAATGTAGGTGTCAGAGGCCATCCAATGAGACCTCCAGGGAAAGAGGCAGAAAACTAACCAGTACACCCTGATTTCCTGCAACCTGGACTGGCAGACATAAACAGACCAAATGAAGGTCTTGGGAGAAATGAATCAGTATAATGACTGCCCCGTGTGCTGCCCCTGGACACACCAGCACATGGCTGAGGGGCTTGTGGAAAGCCATGTGCCCAGCACTGGGCAAGCGGGGGCTTTGTTGACAAGTGGAAATGAATTCTGAAGCAAAAGCAAGTAGCCAGATAAGCCACCAAAATCTGTGTCACACTGACACCCTCGTGGTGTGTTTAAAGAGAGACCCTTTGCTGGGGTTCAGTGTCCTTGTGTTCCCTTGAAGTTCGCACACAACCCCCTCTGCTCCACAAGCTTCATGGCTACAGATCCTAGTTCTGGCATAGAACCGGAGGCTTTCAGAACTGAGAAGTGTCCTGAGGCTGATTAGCTGAGGGAGGGGGGGTGGGGAAAGAGAGAGAGAGAGAGAGAGAGAGAGAGAGAGAGAAACACCACACTGCTTCTCATTGCACTTAATGCATGTCTGTACCTTCTGTGAGCTCATCCAAACGTGCTGAGCATTTTACCTGCATTGTCTCATAAAATCCCCTCAACAACCTTGTTTATAGTTGTTTATAGTTGAGAAGCCAGAAGTACAGAGAGTTTTGATACCTTTTTAGGGTAAGAAGGAGAGGACCAGGATGTGGACCCTGGTCTGGGACCACCCACCTCCAGACCAGCATTCTTACCTCTGTGTGCATTGTACTGCTTTTCAAGGCCATGGGGATCTGAGATACACCTGCATTCTTGTCCTGCCTGCTCCTGTGCCCCATCGGATTCCTGATCCCTGGCGATGGAAGGAGATGGTGCTGGGCCCTCCCTTCTAGGAAGCATTTCCTAGGGGCCCTGACCAGGGCTGTGACAAAGTGAGACAGTGCACCAAGTATTAGCATAGAATTTGTATAAAACTTGCTAGTTACTATGTTACCTATTTTATAGTCATTTTCATAATAAAATCTTGGCATTGCTACTCTTGCAGTCTTCATATCTATATAGGAATTATAAAACACTTTTTTTTCCTGCTGAGTATGATCTTTAGGCCAGCACCATCACCCTCCCTGGGGAGCTGGCAAAGATGCAGCTTCTGAACAGGATTTGCTCCCCACCCCCGGTACTGGGGATGGAACCCAAGGCTTCATGCATGCTCAGCAAGTTCACACCACTGAGCTGCACCCTAGCATGAGGAATCAGCAATTTAACAAGATCCCAGGTGAACCCCACTTGTGCACAGCACTGTCTGAGAAGGGCTGCTCCCCATGACAGGCTCTTGTAGGCAGGACCTGGACCTGGCCCATGGCTGTCCCCTCTGGTACCTTGCTGCGTGCCTGACAAATAGGAGAGCCTCATTGTCTGTGCCAGTGCACCAGTTACCTTTTTACCTTGACCAAGATCCATGCCACAGGTGTGCAGCATGGTGAGCAGGGGCAGCCCCAAGTGAAGGTCTGCTTAGATGGAATGGGAGGACATTCAGATTTTTTCTGGGCTTGAGATTCACACATGCTGCTGCAGTTTGGTTGTTCTTGCAGGGCTGTGACGCCCTGTGCCTTAGTGCTGGGGAGCTCTGCCTGGGGTGTCCCTTACTTCTGACTCCTGGGATGGGACGCCCCCTGTGAGAGGGCACAGGGCATGGGTGTGGATTGAGTTTAGCTGGGGACATAAGGTTAAATTCCACACATGCCCTCCTTACCACCCTTACCGCCCACGCCTGTGTTGTGTTCTGCTCGCTTTCCTGGAAAATACTCCACAATGCGTCTGTCCCCGGCTCTCTCTCTCTCTCTCTCCTGTGACGTCTAGTGTCTAGTGCCGCGGGGCTGTTGGGAACAGTGAGCTGATTCTCAAGGTGACTCTCTGGCTTTGTCTTCAATCTGTTTAGCATCCCTCCCCTTAGCCTGAATTCAGGGAAAGGGCAGGCTCGGGGCGCTGAGCTGGGTCCTGACTGCCCAGGCCAGGCTGAGCTCTCACAGCCCCACTGCAGTCTCTGCAGCCTCCCAGACCAGGCCTGGGGCTCCCACCTCTACCCAGCTGATCCCTAACAGTGACAGTGATGTCCAAGCCCCAGTTGGAGCAGGCTGGGGTGCCTTCCCGGGCCAGCAGTAGGAAGGGTGTGGACCAGAGGGTTGGGCCTCCTAGGTGAGGGCCCATCTGGGCTTCTTTATACCTAGTCTTTGTCCCACTGGGCATCGCACCACAGACATGGTTCCTGGGCTGGTGGGGCCAACTTCTCTGCCTCACCTTCTCGATCTGCACTTTGAGTGAAGGAGGCTGGGCTCAGTCTAGTGAAGACCCCATGCTCTCAGCTCACAGGGCCTAGGGCCCTTCTCCTCGCCTTGGCTGCCTTTCTAAGCTCCAACACCCACAACATTCTCCTCTTTTTAGTCTCTGCTGTATAGTTTTAAAACCTCTAATTCCTTCATTCATCCATCCATTTGAAACCAGCAGTTCTGAAGGGCCCTTGGTGAGTCAGATGCATGAAAATATGAGGGCGAATGAGGGACCTTCCAGCTACCAACTGAGTCACCTGCCTCTACTCCCTCAGTTCTCCAGCAAATCCTGTAGTCATCCATTACTGATTCCTGATGGTATTACCCAGGAGCCCTTGCACTCAATTCTCTTTTCTACAAACCCGATTCTCACCTGGCCCCTCTGTCTCCATAGATTACTTCGCCCCTCACCTTCCTGAGCTTTCCCAGTATCCCTAACTGCAGTTATGCCCCAGGGTCCGTCTTCTTGGCAACTCCTCTGCCAGGCTCCTCTGCCCTTCCTGGCCTCAGGCAAATGTTTTCTATCTCTATCCTGCAGTTTTCTCCCTGGAAGCTGGAGACCACAGCACTCAGCCCATTCAGTCATTTAAATATTAGAGTTCACACAGTGAAGGACTTAAACAGGGCCTGGCACAGTCAGTACCACTGCATATTAACCATCACCATCGTCGTTCCTGCCCTTTCCCTGGGGTTTCTTCCCTCTGTAGCCTGTCCTCCTGGCACGTGAAATCTTTTCCTTCTTCTGTCCTCTCTTTGTGGCAAAGGGCCATCTGCCTCCCCGGTGTCCGTTCCCTCCTGTTCGTGTGCTCCCAGTGAGACATGTCTGGCTGCTCCATCTCCATCACTCGCCTCTCCCAAGGTCATTGTCACCTCCTGCACACTGCCAAGTTCTCCCCCTCTACTGCTTTCAACACTCTCCTGCTCTGAGCATGTGAGGTGCTGGGGCCCATTTAGACTGGGGGTGGGACAGAGGATCCAGGAGAGCCTGCTGGTCCAGGGAATGGGGGGGAGATGGATCTAGAAAGTCCCAAGGGGCCGGCGAGCAGTTTCCAGAGGGTGAGGGCAGGACACTGCCCTCACAGAGGGACCTCAGTTCCCCATCACTGGCACTGAGTGCCCCTGGTGTCGAGGTTCATGGAGGGTTAAGTGCAGAGCTCAGGTGGGTTTGGAGAACCTGTGACTGAGGTGAGGGAAGGAGCCCAGGAGGGTTCTAGGGATGGGCAGAGAGGAGGATGCAGATGGTAGGCAGCAGAGACTGCAAGGAAGTGCCAGACTGCAGATGCTGAGTTTTGATGTTGTGGAAGCCCGGGGCTGGGTAGGGGGGACAGTGTGCATCCCCAGGGAGAGGACCATGGAGAGCCACGGCAGATTGATCTCTACATGTGTGTGTGTGTGTGTGTGTGTGTGTGTGTGTGTGTGTGTGTGTGTGTGAGAGAGAGATTCTATCCCAGTCAGAGTGTTTGAGAGGGAGAGTGGGCAGTTCACACACGTATGCACTCTCTCCCCATCTCCTGCCATGCTCTGCTCTGCACCACCTGGGGACTCTACCAGCAAGAAGGCTGTCACCAGATGCAGCCCCTAGACTTCACCCTGCTAGAACTGCAAGCCAAATAAAATTTCTAAAATTTTGATTTAAAAAGGCCATTTGTATCAACAGTATGAGGTTTTAGAAAGGCATCATCTGGGGAGAGAAGGCCTTCAGTGGGAGGGTGGGAAGCCTGGAGGCACCTCTATAGGCACCTGGGTCACCTGGCTGGGTGACAAATGGCTGAAGTGGGCACACTGGGGTCTGCAGATCCAGCTGGAAGCCCTGTGTGGCCCTGCAGCGCCTCTGGGATCCTCACAGCAGAAGTCAGTACCAGCTGCCTGGTTGTCAGTGTAGGGGACAGGTTGCCGGGGTATTACAGGGTTCTGTATCTTTCCTGGCTCCTCTTCTTCCACCCACTAAGTGTCAGAACTCTCCAGAATTCTGTCATACCTATAACCCATACATCCGGCTACCTATCCATATCATATTCTACCCGACACCTATTCGAGACTGAAGCCCAGACCCACTCCTTCCAGCCTTGCCATTGCTGCTATTGGCCCCAGCCTCCCGGAAGGAGCCCTGCCGCCCTCCATCCCTCCCCCAGGTCCCCCTCTGCGGCTGTCCCAGAGTCTTTCCCAGCTTCAGCGCCTCCATGCTTTTTAGCTGTGTGGGGGATGGAGTAGTGGTGAATTTTTCAGTCCCCACCCGCCATCTGTCAAGAAGCCCTGTGACCAGGATGCCCAGACAGGTTGGGCATGGGGAGCAGTGGGTCAGGAACAAGCCTGCTCCCTGGCGGCATGAGAAGCCTGCAGCCTTGGAGGAGGGCTCCACTCACCTCCTGAGGGCACTGGCATAAGCCCCAGGGCCTGGCTTGGCCTGGCTGTTGGGAGGCCTCAGGCTGACTATCTTTCTAGAGAGCTCTAGAGAAGAGGAGGACCACAGGTACTTGGACCACCATCTTGTAGTGGGTCAGAGGCCTTGTCATTAGGGCTGTTCATCTAGAGTCCCAAAGGTCACAACTGGGGCAGTTTTGAGAACCAGACAATGTGGGTCACCTTTTTTGTGCCCGCCTCCTGGAGCAGGAAGCCATGTCGAAACAGAAACCTTTAGACAGCTGGCTGGTTGGCAGGGGTCTGGTCACTGATGCGCCACCACACCCCAGGAGGAGCCAGGCGGGCGGGTGTGTTTGCAACATCAGCCCTTCTGTGGCTGAGCACCCATGGTGACAGGCAGGGCCACTCCCTGTGGGCACGGTGCTGGGCAGGCCTGTGCTCTCCTCTGCTTTTGGAGGTCCACCTCAGCCCTATGGGGAGTGTCATCCCGTCCTCGTCCCTGTTCCAAGCCCTGAGAAGCCTGGTGGTCCACATGGCTCACCCTGGGTCCAGGCCCCAGGTTCCAGATTACAGATGTGCCCCCTCTAGCCCACAGCTGCCACTGTGGGTGAGGTCACTTTGGGGTAACCTCCAGTTTCCTGGGGCCAGAGGGCGTTCCACTCACTTCCCCTCCACACCACGTGGGCCTTGGATATCTGCCTGCTGCTTGACCCGTGCTTAGACAGCCCCCACCCTGTCCCTGTGACTCAGCTCAGCTCACTAGGAGCAGTAAGGGGCAGGGTGTCGGCCGGCTCTGGACCCCGCTGATGTTCTCAGAACCTGCAGACAGCAAGAATGAGATGATCTTCATCACTGAAGTATAATGGATTGAATTGTGTCCTCGCCCCCAAAACTCCATATGCTGAAGCCCTAACCCCCTGAACTGCAGAGTCGCCTTCCTAGGGTTGTCACAGGTGTGACTACTTAAGATAGGGTAATTCTGGGGTAGGATGGCCCCTAATCCAATATGACTGGTGTGGAGCCAGCCAGGTTGGCACATACCTGTAATCCCAGTACTTGGGAAGCTGAGACAAGAGGGTCACAGGTTCAAGGCCACCTTCAGCAACTTAGCAAGACCCTTGGCAACTCAGTGAGACCCTGTTTCAAAATTAAAAGGGCTGGGGGTATATCTTGGAGGTTAGAATGCCCCTGAGTTTAATCCCAGTACCAAAAAAGGGTGGGGGGATGTGGTTACAGAGACAGTTGTACACAGGTAGCACACCCTAGAAAGGTGAACAAAGAGGTCAGTTAATGCTTCTATAAAGATACAAAGAGCCAGTGACGCCAGGAAACCCCCAGAAGCTGGGGAGTAGGGCAGAGAGCAGCTCTTCTCCAGGGCCCACAGCAGGAGCCAGCCCTGCCACCACCTCCGTCTTGCACTTCCAGCCCCCAGAACTGTGAGAGGGCGTTTCTGTTGTTTAGGCCACCCAGCTGTGGTGCTTTGCTTTGGGGCCTTAGCACATTACCAGGGACAGCTGGGTGGGCTTAGAGGTAGAAGGAAGTGCCCACTGTGCAGTTGGAGAGAGGCAACTCTCTAGAAAACTTGGACCATGTAAAAGCTGCACACCACAACTCTCTCTTCTCCAGCTGAAGGCCCCCATGAAGCCAAGTTCAAAACCACAGACTTCGAAAACACATGCAGCTGTGTTCCAAACCCTGGGATGACCGTGGTCTGCTCTGTGACCCTGTACGTGGGTGGATGGTAATCCTGTCCTGTTTAATGAGGTACCAATCTGTTCAGCAGGTGCACCTCCCTGCTCCTTCCTCTCCCCTTCAGGCTTCCCTCAGGTCCTCTCCCTTCCCTGAACCCCCATTCCTAGACTGAGCATGTGCCACCAAGATGCCAGGAGTTTGCAGTGCAGGGGTGCTTGTGGCCTCCAGTGTAAGGGGAGGCTCATGGAGGCTGGAATGGAGACTGTTCCTTCTAGAGGAGAGAGAAGGAAGGGGTCATGGGGGGAGAGGGGGGCTTGGCTCTAGGATCTTAAGAAAATGTCTGCAGTTTGCTCCCTCTGCAGAGCCTTTTTTTTTTTTTTTTAATCTCTGTCTCCCTGCCTAGGCAGCACAGAGGACTGGTCCTAGCTCCACCCAGTGGCCCTTTGTCTATGAAGCAGAGGCCCTGTCCAGCCCCCCCCCCCCCCCCCCCCCCCCCCCCCCCCCCCGCCCCAGTCCCTCCTCTCTAAGCCGGGATATTGTGGTTTGGAAACTCAGTTTGCAAACAGGGCTAGTGTTTGCAATCAAAGATTTGTTCCTTAAAAAATCCTACAGAGGAAAGCCCATGCTTCCCACCTGTTTTCCTTTCCTGTTGCCCCAGGCAAAGCTCCTCCAGGTGGAGGAGGCCATCCCTGCCAGGTGGGACAGCCTGAGCAGCCTGCCTCCCTGCACCATAAAGCTTGTTTAGGGGGCTGGGATGGAGGGAGCAGTTGCCTTTTCTGAGCAAAGGCATTTGTTGACAAACAATGAATTTGCCTGTAAATGTGAGGCTGACCTTTTAGCAGTATGTCTGGGAAGGGACAATTTTGAGCTTCCTCATCTGTAAAGTAGGAACAAAAACTAGACATCTCTGAGTGTCTCCAGACTGGTTCTCTGAGGGGCACCTCTCAGTCCTGTCACTAACAGCCCAGTGACTTTGGGAACATTTCTTACCCCTTGTCCGGCAGAACTGGGCAAGTAGGCCTGCTTCAGGCCCCACTCTCAAGACATCCTAATAAGAGTCAGTCCTGGCTCTCAACTTTGGGAAATGGGCCAAGTGAGACTTTGTGGTGTCCCTACAGCTTCAGGAAACCTGTGCCCTCTTCTGGTTGAGACCACAGGACAGTTTTCTTCAGAGGACTGAAGAGTCCATACCTATCCCAAGGAACCTAGCCTTTACTCAGATACAGTGTCATTATTTAAAAGTAGCCAGCCCACATCACCAAGCCGGGTAGCAGGACATCCAGAGGGCCTCTGGGCCAGAACTGTGTCCAGGTGACCCTGCAGGATCTGGGGTGAATGGAAGGAACACTGGCAGCCACTGAGCATACCTCTTTATTCCTGGCCTTTCATCTGTGAGGGCTGGAAAATGGGGTTCCTTCCAAGTCAAACAGGGCTATTTGGGCTTGGTGCAGACGCATGGGCACGGGGAAGTAAGGTTTTCCTGATTCCGGTCTTTGCAGATTAGATGGCATGTGGACAACGGTGGGCTTCTTCCAGGAGCAGGCCAGCCTTGTGCGCACTAGACACTTGCACTTAAGGCTGACAGTCCCTGGAGGGGTGACCTCAGCCAGGCAGCATGCCACACACTGTGTCGCATGTGCATCTTATACCCAACACGGAGCCTTCTTTGCCTGACAGCCTGCAGCTTACACTCAGTCCAAGTCGGCACATACTTCTAAAATCTTCCTGCAGAGCCTCCTGCAGACTGCCTGGTCTCAGTGAGCATTCTCATCCTTACTCCTCTCCTCTCGGATGTGAAGGTGGAGAACTTGGAACCTCAGGAGATAAACCAAGCCAGGAGAAAAAGTCATGAAAAGTCTGTGAGTGAGAGTGTCAGGAAAGATGTCTCTTTCTTGGGGAACATGAACATTAGGTTCTCTGGTCAGGGTCTCCTGTTGAGAATCCTTATTGGAGTGACCTTGGCCAAGATCATCAAGGGAAGACCCGAGGGAGGAGGTAACTTGCTTTTCAAAATTGTTCCAAATACCTCTTTCCATAAAGATGGATATTCTTCACAAAAGCTAGTTCTAGTGCTTTTTTAAAATGATGTTTAAGATATATGCCACATAAAGTTTTAGAAAATATATCATCCACAGCCAGAAGAAAGGGCACAAAGGTTCTTGGCTTGTGTTTTTCCACCAGGCTTTGGGTCTCACTGATTTCTAGAAGGAACCAGAATTTACCACGGACCATCCATGTGGGGCTCAACTCCCAGTTGAACTTATTTCTGAAGAGGGGGAGAAACCTTATCTCCTATACCGTAGCTCTCCAGATGATGGAGGATGGGAACACGACTGCACAGGCCTAAATCCAATCAGGCAAAGTGGCTGGGTGTGGGCATGGGAGGTTAATCAAAGAAACTTCTGGAAGTGCTACGAGTCAGAACCAGATACCCATATGCATACAGAGATTTCCTGCAGCTTCAACAGGTGCCACTGGCAGCACCCATGGATACATGTGACCAGTCCCAGGCTCCTGAGAGGAAAGGGCAGGGGTCTGGGGCACACTGGCCTGCCCTGGAGCAGCTCTTGGGTCTGACATCTAAGCCAGTGAAGTGCCAGTGGTGGCTGCTTCCCTGATGGCCTGGTGCTCGGTGCCCATAGCCATGGAGAGTGCCAGCCAAACTCAGAAATGAGACTGAAATCCAAGTGCTGCTCCTTGGAACATTAGCCTATGGAATCTGAGGCAGTTAGAGATAATGGACCTTAGAGATCAGAAGCTCCGGCCTGGACAAACTGGGGACCTCTGTTCTTGCTGTTAAGTGCAAACAGTGTCCTGGAAGAATGTCAGGGCTTTGCAGCCCATGCTGCTCTGACATGTGAGGAGTGCTGGCCCCACCTAGTTAGCCCAGTGCACCGTGAGATAAACACTCCTTGTGAGTCTAGCCGTCCTACATCCCCGTATTGTTCTCTCCAGCCCAAGGCCGGTGCAGCTCCTCCAGGAGAACCAGCTGGCATGGAGGCCAGAGGAATGCACCATTCGCTGGAGTGCCCTCCATTTTTCTTGGTTCATCTGGGACAGGAGGAACACTTTAGGGCACCCTAGAAACCATTTTGTGCTTCGAGAACCGTCAGTTCCTTTTCAGGCTGTTTCCGCTTCAGCGCACCAGAAACTTGCACTTACAATTTCCTGACCTTCTTCTGCTCCTGACAATTCATAATGTGCTGATGCACCAGTCCTGATTCTTTCTGGCTGTTTGAATGACATTATGTTCCCAAAGAGCCACCTGGGTTATCTTCTTTACCTAGAGGATGTTCTATCCTCTTTGGGTCTCTAGCCACCTCCCGAGCCCAGCAAGCTCAGTGCCAGGCCACTTTTGGTCACTCTTATCACAGACAGAGAAGATGTGAGTGCCTCCAGATCTCAGTTGGGGTTTGGTAAGGTGCCTGGGGCTGCAGGCAGCCTGTCTGCCCCCCAGCTTGCTGAAGTGTAGGACCATTGGTGACATCTGTACCTTCTGTGGCCGATGGAATGCTCTGTAAAGCTGCAGGGGTAGCTGTGGTCCTCACCTTGTCCTCCCTGGCTCCATTCAGTAAAGGCTGTGTCCTCTAGTCCACACCTACTTTCCATTGCCCCTGGTCATGGAGGCTTCATCTTTCTTGAGGCCCTGCTGGGCTGAGTCCACCCTCTTCTGGACCCTCTGTGAGGGAAGAAGGAAAAAGTGGCTGCATGAAATAGGAGATGAGCCAGGACCCTGTGAAGATGAGCTCAACATCCTTGCTTCTCCTTCCCACCCCCTGGCCCCTCCTCCCTGGTAAATGCTCCTGTCCCCACCCTTGATGGATGTCTGAGTGCCTCGATGGGAGAGCCCGCCCACATGGTCAGAAGCGCCCCCCCCCCAATCTGGGCAAATCAAAGCTTATTTGTAACCTGGTCTTGAAATGAACTACTTGGAAGAAATGTGGTAAAGTGAGCAGACAGTTGCCACACTGCGTCCCGTCGCTGGGGCCCTGGTGGCTGGAAGGACCACAGCATCTCAGTGTTCTAGGAGCTTGTTTCTGCCAAGGCTGTTATCAGCAGGCAGGCGCCACAGCTCCGCTCACTCCCCGTCTGATTATGGCCAAACACAGACAATAAGCTCGTGTGTTGCACTTGGAGGAGTGGCCTAAGATCCTGTGTTGCACTTGAAGGAGTGGCCTGAGGGGACGTCTTTCCCTCACCAGATCGACTCTCAGCTCCCTGTGTGATACGCAAGGCTACAAGAAAGGCTTGTCTGTTCCCCACATGCAGAAACGCTTTGGAGTGGGAGATAGATCTGTGGCAGGTCCCCTGGGCTGGGGTTCTGGTTTGATTTCCATGGGGCCTCACGCTTCACCTCGCAGACCCTGCACTGTGATTGGTAGAGGGGGGTATCTCTGTGAGAGGCCAGGATGGCATTTCCTGGCAGGGAGCAGTGGTGTGGCTTCGAGGCATGCCCTCTCCTGAGGACCCAGGCCCAGACTGCGCATGCTGCCGACAGTGGGCCTTCCAGCTCGCCCTCCTCCCAGGCACAGGCCCTGCCGCTTGGCTTAGCCAGCATGCCCCCTCCTCTAGCTCACCCCTCGAAACACTGGAGACCTTGACCCTGAAGAGGCTGAAGAGCAGCTGGCCAGTACTCTAACCATGTCCCTCACAAAGAGATGTGCAGATCGTCCCTCTCCAAATAGTAACATTTGGATGGAGAACCTAGAAGGGTCCACCTGGCTCTAACATTCCCTGAACCTAGGCTGGATTTCTAAATCTTCTAGAGAGATTGAAGTGATATCCCCTCCTAATTAGCCATAGTCCCCTCTGCTCTCTGCAGCTGCCCTTCCCTTCACCCTGACTCTCAGGAGTCTGCCAGAGCTGTCTCAAGTCCCCAGCTTCTCAGAAATGGCAGCCTTAGGGTCCCCACACATCAGGTTTGTTCCAAAGCAGAACATGGGTCTGTTTCTGTTTCCATTCGGCTTCCTGCGTCTTCTCAGTTGGTTCACCGTTCAGAATTGCTGCCTCTTCTCTATCCTCTTCCTCTTTAAGATCTCGGGCAAAGACAAGGGTAGGAAGTACCACCTGCATTGTTGCCTTCTGAAGAATGTGGACTTTGGAGCCAGATGTCTGGGTTTAGTACCAGCTGTGTGACTTTGGGTGAGTTGCATAGCCTCTCCATGCTTCATTTTCCTCCACTGTGAAGTGGTGTCATCTCGTAGACCACTCATCTCTCCGGGTTGTTGAGCAGAGCAAAGAAGCCCATCCAATACAGTGCCTGGTGCATCAAAAATCTGTGCAGACAGTAGCTATGATAAGGATGATGACAGTGAGGATGATGGTGAGGTCCTCAACATCGTCATCTTCAGATGGTAGAAGAATGTGGGGGGAGTAGAGTCTGGGGGCTGAGGGCCGGGTCAGGCTCCAGCTCTGCCGCTCCCTGGTGGTATGGTGTAGATTCTGCTAGCCTTACTTCTTGGGCTTTCACAACCACTTTAGTCACCTCTGTTTCGTAGCTGTGAAATCGAGGTGCCCAAGGTGGTTGTGAAAGCCCAAGAAGCAGGGCTAGCAGACTACTTCACCCCAACCAGGCTAAATCTCTTTTCTTTCTTCTTTGCAGGCACACATTCTGGCAGTTCCGCCATGAGAACCCCAATACCAGGGTTGGGGGCCCTCCCCCTGAGGGGCTGCCTGGCTTCAACAGCGGGGTGATGCTGCTGAACCTGGAGGCCATGCGCCAGTCTCCGCTCTACAGCCACCTGCTGGAGCCAGCGCAGGTGCAGAGGCTGGCCAGCAAGTACCACTTTCGGGGCCACCTCGGGGACCAGGACTTTTTCACCATGATCGGCATGGAGCACCCTGAGCTCTTCCATGTGCTGGACTGTACCTGGAACCGGCAGCTCTGCACCTGGTGGAGGGACCATGGCTACAGCGATGTCTTCGAGGCCTACTTTCGCTGTGAGGGCCACGTCAAGATTTACCATGGGAACTGCAACACTGAAATCCCAGAGGACTAGGCTTAGCCTCACCTGCCATGCCCAGGGAGCCTCCTGATCTGGGACAGACCCCAGAACAATGCCACCTCCTCAAAGACTGCAGAGCCACCTGGCTAGTCACATTCCTGAGGCCACCATCAAAGACAGGCCTATACATTGCTGGTGCTCAGGACCTTTTCCCTTCAGGGGGCTAGACATCATGAAGGACAGACACACAGACATCTTCTGGTAGGCTTAGGAAATAGCATTTGAAGAGAGGGAAGGAAAGAAAATGGTGCCCTTATCCCCAAAGAACCCAAATCCTTTATATAATTGCCTTTCGTGGACCAAATATAAATTTAATTTAAATTGGTAGGCTTCTCTTTTGCAAGAAAGAACAAACAGTACCACTTGTGGCTCCCAGTGAGGTCTGAATGAGTGAGCCGGGCTTTAACAAGCAGCCCAGAGCTGAAGTATTTGAAGGAACCCAACCTTCCACATCCTTCCAGAGGAAGTAGTGTGCACCCTCTGAAGATGTTCATATGGCTTGGTATAGACTTCAAGACTACCTACCACCTCTGGAGAAGGTCTCCAGAGCCAGCGGGGCCCGCATGACAGTCTCCTTATTGTAGCATTCACAGTGTCATCTCCCAATTACATTATGGAACCCCACTATCCCTTATACATCCAAGCCAGCTCCAAATGACCTAAGAAATAAAATACTAATAAATAAAATTCACCGTCAAAGAACAGAGATTGGCCACCTCAAGGACATGCGATAGAATATTCTGGGCTGGAAAGACTCATTCTAAAGAGGAGACCAGTAGTTCACAAGTGCAACTGGGTGGGCTTGGAAAGTGTGTTGCTCACAGGCTTATAATTATTTTAGTCTCTTGGCACAATACTTTCCTATTGTGCCACGCCAGACCCTATACCTTAGTAGAAATTAGAGTGTCATTTTCTTATTTCTTCTTGCTAAATAGGTCCTGTTGTAGGTAACTTGCAAATGTGAAGACCCTAGTGATCTATTCCTATAGTCCAGCTGATGTCCTTGGGCAGGAAATGTTGTGGGATTTTCATCTTATTTTATTTCATTTATTTTTTATTTTTTCACCATGGTTGAGAATACATAATAAATAATCTTTGAGAATATAGTGGTTTGTGTTGTTTGTTCTCCACACATAGTCTTCAGTTGCATGAAAGTTCTAAATGAAGAATGTGATCGATATCATCCAGAGCCCCCTTTGCATGGGTCTCTAAGGACCAAAGGGAGGGTGGTATCTTGTATTAGGTTCAAAGTAGAGAAGCATTTCATCCTAGGTACTGATAGGTCCATCAGTTCCTGGGAGCAAAAACAACCCCATCCCTTCTCATGCCTTTTATCCCAAACCTCTGGTCCCATCATTCCCTTGACAGATTGGAACACTCTTCTCCTTGAGCCCTATGCAGTGGCAGAATCAGTCTATTCTCTTAGTTACTTAATTTCCTATTTATAGCTACCAGCTCTTGAGTGCCTGCTGTGCGCCAACATTGTACAGGGCTATTTCTACATGCTATTAGTAATGAAAATCTAAACTTAGGAAGCTCATTCCAATTCTAAAATTGATTGTAAGAAAAAAATAAGAGATGTGGCCAGAATCAATCATATATTACATTGTTTATCACAGCATTTTTCATAATAGGAAAAACTGGGAAGCAACTTAAAATGTTGAATAGGGAGCTAGATAAATAATATATGCTGCAACAATATAATAGAATATTAAAAATCATATTTTGAGGAATATTTAATGCCTCAAAAAATGATTGCAAGCATGCTATTGAGTAAAAAAAGAATACAAAATATAAGATTGCATGCATGATATGCTCATTTATTTTAAAATTACATATACATGTATATATATATGTGTATGTTTGTATACATATGGATATATACATACAAAAACCACATGTTTGTATATTCTGCTGTATGTCATTAGTTGAACTCCTAAAAAGCCATGTGCTTCAAACACCACATTAAAAACAATTATTTCAATGGGAAGAAAAAGTGGATTAAAGGCTAGAGGGTTTTAGACTCACAATAACAAAGAAATTTTTCTGCAATAATTTCATTAATTAAAGTGTTTCTAAAGCAAGAGTGTCTTTTGTTATTGCAAGGGGGGGAAAAAACCCAATAAATTGATTGGTTGAAATGGGCAAAAGCTGAACAGTATCTTCCACTCACTTTTGAGATCAGCTACTCAGAGGCTCCCCCTCGTCTGAGACCAGTAGCTTTGACCTTAACTCCCACTGTGAACAGCAAAATCACTCACAAGGAAATCCACCAGACCCACAAAGCAGCCTTGGGTTCCTGTGCTTTTATGCCACAAGGTCCTTCTGACACATCTTGGAGTGCTGGTTCCTGATTGGGGTCTTGTTATAATCAATGCAATGCAAACATAATTAATTGTACCAAGCTTCATTTGCATTATGAAAACTGTCAGTTAAGTATATATCTGTACAAAAGAGTAGAATAGAAGTCTGAAAAGAGAACATTTCTGGGTACAAAAATGAAGGTATTTTGTCTCCATCTATATTTGGTATTTTTCATAATAAATATTAAGTAAATTTATAATAAAATAAGCAAATAAATGCCATATACCTTTACCACACTCCTCCGCAATTACAGGTAAGTACAACACTGGTTGTTATACAGCTCGTGGTTGGCTGTGGTAGACATCACCCAAAAGAAAACATAATCTGGGCTAAGTCGGCTCTGAGTCCTCAACTTTCCCAATGGGTGTCCTAGTTCTTTAAATAAAAGTAATCTAATAATAGCACCAAACCCTGCTTTCGTCTCTCAGATACTGTCATCTTTTGTGTGTACACAAAGTCCACTCTACAAGTGCTAATGGCCTTTGGAAAGCTTGAGGGCTAATTGGCAAGATTGATTCTTGTATGTGTGTCAAATCAGACAGATTTCAGCATCTCCGTCAATATCATGTCATCAAGCCACAGAAAGATGTGTTGGTTCAGTGGGCTCCAACTTAGAGCACCAGGGGTGAGTGTGGCTGGGTCTTGGTACCCACTTTGACTATCGGCCAAACCTCTGCTAATTTTAACGTTTCCTGGCTGATCTGAATTTAGCCCAGAGGTTGGGCTAGGTCTCGATTTGGCAAGGCAAGCAGACATCTCTAAGCTGGCAAGGTGGTAGAGTGGAGAGAACCATACTCCTAACACAGATGCCTGTCTCTGAATCTATATTCTTTTTGTATGTTCGGGGGAAGGGGGGTGGGTATTGGGGATTGAACCTAGGGACATTCTACCTCCGAGCTATACCCTTAGTCCTTTTTATTTCCAAACATGGTCTCATCAAATTGCTGAGTGTCTCACTGAGTTGCTGAGGCTGGCCTTGTACCTTTGATCCTCCTGTCTCAGCGTTCCAAGTACTGAGATTACAGGTATGTACCACCACACCTGGCTTGAATCTATGTTCTGTCCTCTCTAGCTTGATGATCTTGGACAAACAAGGTCACCTCTTACTCCATTTCTAGACAGGTAATAACAGCTTCCTTTTCAAAGGAGGAAAAGAGATGTGTAAAGACTTGGTAAGCTATAAAACAATATATAGATGTGAGAGAATTCTGATAATTACTTAAAATTTCTTAAATAGGAAATTACAGCCAGGTGGGACTCATTAAATGTGTCTGTGGTATCTCCCTAAGTCCAGCTCGTGTCCACGTGCTTGTTTGAAGGCTGTCTGCTTTTCTGTTAGCCATACCACCCTGCGGAGGCCTAGGGGTGTCCTGGAGGCCAAGAGCTATCTCAGCTCATGGGTAACTTGTGTGCATCCAGGCGGTCAGGGGCCAGGCTACCTCCACTCATAGGTAACCTGTGGGGTCCATGAATAAACCCTTCCCCTCTCTGGGCCTCAGTTTTTTCTATTCTTAATTTATAAAAACACGGGGAGCGGGGGGGAGGTAACTGATTTTTCAGAGCAAGTAGGCCTCTGAGCAGCATCTCTGCCCCCAGCTGTCTTTGGAGCAGCAGAGCTTACCATCTACCTTTCTAGATTCCCATGTGCTAGAGTGGGAAGTCCAAAACCAAATGCGACTCTCCAGACCTCAGCTCCTCAGTCACCAGCTCAGAATATATGACCATGCAAACAAACTCACTCAGATTTTACTGACAACATGATCCTTCCCCCCTATTCTAGACAGGCAAAGTGAGGGATGCAGACAAGCTTCAGAGGGTGATCTGAAGCCAGGAATCAGCAACTTTCCACGAGCACCAACCCCTCTGACATGTTGGTAGCTGTGCCAGCTAAAATCTTGCCTTAGCTTTTGGCTTCTGTGCCCAGCTCCCAAAGAGCTGCCCAGGTGGAGCTTTTCTGTAGACAGACCCACGGCCTGTGGGACATACCTGGGGAGTCTTCAGTCCCTAGCCGAGAAGATGAGGTGGAGCCGCCCTGAAGGACATGCTGAGATCACCGGGCCAGCGGCTCCCTGAGCAACTTGCACTGGCAAGAAAACCTGCCGTAATAGGGTGGACTCAGCTTCCTGAGTATCTCTACCCATACCCCCATCCTGAGGGGGAAGAAGGGTCCCACTACACAGGCCTCAGCAGCCCAGCTGAAGGCCACACCACCTCAGAGTCAGAGGGGCCTTGAAGTCAGGGGACCTTCAAGGCAGTTGCTCCTCTCCAGCCTCTTGTCCTGGAATGGAGGGTTTCTCCAGCCCTTGCCTGAGCTCCACATGCTGTGCTGCTGACACGGGGCAGACCTGTGCAGGACCCCATGGGCAAGGGGCCTGGGAACCTTGCTGGCCCGGGGGGCGAGTTAGTGCCACTTCATGACACAGAACCACCACTGCTCCCTGTAAGCCCCCTCTCCTTGTTTCTATTGTTTATTCTCTTTCGTTACCATATACTATTCCCATCCCCCAACAGGCAATCATTCCAATGTGCTTCCTGTCTGTCTTTTTTTTTTTCGGTACTGGGGATGGAACCTGGGGGCATTCTACCTCTGAGCTACAGCCCCAGCCCTATTTTATTATTATTATTATTCTTTATTTTGAAACAGGGTTTCACTAAGTTGCAGAGGGCCTCACTAAGTAGCTGAGGCTGGCCGCGAACCCGGATCCTCCAGTCTCAGCCTCCCAAGTACTGGGATTACAAGTGTGTGCCACCACACCCAGCTACCTGTCTCTTTTTGTGTTCCTACCATGAGGCACCTTTGTGTGATGTTCATGTATTTTAACACAGGTAACTCCGAGACTGCCCCATGCTCACTCTTTCCTCATTCAGCCTGCTTGTAAGACCCACCTGGAGTCACAAGTGAATTGTCCCATGTTACCCCACCACAATGCACTTGTCCTCACTCCTGCCCTGGCTCACGTCAATGGACTTCACAGCCTTTACCCTCACACTGGCCCCATCAGCTGCATCCACATTCCTGTCCTTGCTCTTGGTGATCCTGGTAAGAAGTTCTTATAGATCCAGGAGCAAAACTGCTACATCACAAGGTAGACAGACACTTCCATCTTTGCCTACTGCAGAGTGGCATCAACATGAGCTCCCTGCTTTCTCTGCATGCCTGTGTTCACGTGTGTCCATGTGCATCTACTCATGTGGATGATCCTACTGTGGTCCTCTGAAGCGCGTGGTCCTCAGTGGAAACTCTTCATGTAATTGTGGTTATGCTGCTGTGGGAAGAGGCTGGACGGGAAGGTGGGGCCCTGTACCGGTCCTAGTCTCTCTGTGTGACCTTGGCCAGCAAAGTACACCTCTGCGAACTGGGAGAACCCAGTCCTGGCTCGCCACCCTCCTAGGACTGCTGTGAGTGGTAAGAGGTAACCCACAAGGAAGTACTTTCATATTAGTCAGGGCTCTCCAGAGAACAGAGCCAACAGGAAATGCAGATGTATAATTGTGAAAGGGCATTTATTAGGGTGGTTTACACACTCAGAAGCTGGATAGTCCCACAGTGGCCACCTGCATGCCTGAGAGCTGAAGGAACTAGTAATTTCTCAGTACAAGAAGCTGGGGCTATGAGGGACCAATGACACAGCCCCAGTCCAAGACTGAAGGCCCAGAAGCTCCCTGGAGAACTGCTGGTGAGCATCCAGCTGGAGGAGTGAAGGAGCTGGAGTCCGACGTCCACAGGCAATGACAGCTGCAATAGATGCCCCCGCTCAAGAAGAATGGAGCTTGCATTTGCGTGGCTTCCTCCTTCCGTCTTTTCTTCCATCTGGGCCCCCAGCCTGTTGGACAGTGCCACCCACCCTCAGGGTGGCCTCCCTGCTCAGTATGCCGTCCCACATGCCATTGTCCCTGGAAACATCTTCCACAACACACCCAGTGGTTCGGGAGCTGGTGAGACAGTGGGAGCCCCAGCTGGGATGTCTCAGAGCATGTGGAGCACAGGGGGATTCTACAGCCCCTGGTGACACCTGTGGGAGGACGGTGGGGAGAGGCAGAAAGGGAAAGCCACAGTCAGGGAGACAGGGATGGCATGGCTTCCCAGATTAAAGATAAGGATAAATTTCTGAAGGGTGAGACGGGTTGAAATAGATCCAAGTTCACCATGAAGCTGCCTGCCTGTGACCATTTTTCTAAGCATGCGTTCACTTAGCCTTGGAAGATTATCCACATTCCTGCCACTGTTGCCTCAACAGAGAGAATTACCCACCTGGCAGACAGCAGCACACCAAGCAAACACAGACCTTCTACAAGCACCGGATGGGACTTTCAGCCTTCAGTCCTGTGCCAGGCCCTGGGTGGGACTGGAGCCACTAGGATTCTCAAGTCTACCTCCCTCCCCCACTGAATTTCTACTATTCCTAGGAGGCAGACTCTGATATAGAGACTCATGCACAGCTCCCTGGGAAGCACCCTGTGGGAGAGGGGGGAGCAGGGTCGGGCAGGGAGATGCAGAGCTGTGGGGTAGCCACCATGAGGGCTTCAGCCAGTCCCACTCAGCTCCAGAGCTGAGGTAGCTTCACAAAGCAGCTCTGCGCAGGCAGCCACCATTCTCTTGGATGAGGAAACTACTATGAGCTCTGTTCCATCCAGGCTCTGGCGAGGACTCAGGCTATGAGGATTCTCAGGGCCTCAACCCTCACCTGTCCAGTCACTGAGCACAGGCTGGCCCTGGGGTGAGGGCACAACTCCATTCAGCCAGGAAAACTCCTCGAGACTCTGCTCTGCTCCATCAGCGGCCAGCACTCTGTCCTGACGGGGTGTCTGGGCAGCACATGACAGTGTTGACTACAGGAGTCCTGCAGGCCCTCAGCCCCTGGCATCATCCTCCTGGCTCTCCTCTGAATTTCTCTCCTCTCAAAGCCTTCTCTGGACATTTCCTGATCTGCCTTTGATCTCTTTCTGGCTTCCTGGCATCTTTCCCTGAGCCAGAGCCCAGGCCCAGGCTCCTCACACAGCCTGCTACTTCTGCATGGGGACACCACCCAGGACATTACAGCCCTGTGTGCCTCATTAGTGCCTGGCTGGTCCTGGGGAAGGCCCTCTGCTGTTTGCAGGGAACAAGGCCCTACTCTTGTCCCTTTCCTGGAGACTTGGTTCCTGCAGGAGCCCACAGACCCACAGTGGCTCTGTGAGTGTCCATGGGCACACTGGCAGGTGAGGGGGAGGCTGCACAGCAGGAAGTAACAGGGCCTCTGCCCCTGTGGTGGGCAGGTGACATGCTCTCTATGGCTAAGAGACCTGCAAACACTGGTGACATCTGCCATTACCAGAGACAGTGGCAGTGTGAGGGACCTCTGGAGTTGCCTGCTGCCCACTGTCAGGGGAAAGTC
The DNA here is from genome assembly GCA_004027655.1 of Graphiurus murinus. Classification (NCBI taxonomy): domain Eukaryota; kingdom Metazoa; phylum Chordata; class Mammalia; order Rodentia; family Gliridae; genus Graphiurus; species Graphiurus murinus. The sequence continues at coordinate 168,291 of PVLC010000579.1, forward strand.
AGCATTCTGTAGAAAGGGCATGGCCTTAGAGGAAGAGGACCTGTGCTGCCCCCAGCTGTGACACTGTTCATTTGTGCCCTTCATAGCCTCTTGCCAAGCCCCTGCCCTGGGCTGGATTCTGAAGTCACAGCGGTGAAGAGGTGGGCCAGTGCCCATCCGGGTAGCACTTTCCACACGGCAAAGCCTTACTGCACAGGCAAGGGCTTCGAGATGGGCACGCCTGGATCCAGACTAGGGGAGAGGGATACTTCCAATAAAAAGTGATGGGAACCCCCAGATGTGCCCCTGGTGGGAGAGAACATGGCTGTGTGGCCTTGAGGGACACACCTGACCTCTTCAAGACTCTGTCAAATCTAGAGTCCTAAGCCTACATGGGAAGCTATAGTTTTCTAGAACAAGGAAATCACCTGATCTCAATATGATCTCTGTTCCATCCAGACTCTGGGTGGTACTAGTCACCAGAATTCTCAAACTTGATGTGCCACTAATTTGCTGTGACCCAGAGCAAGTCACTCCCATCTCTAGACCTGTGTGTGTGTGTGTGTGTGTGTGCGTGTGTGCACCTGTGTGTGTGTGTGTGCGTGTGTGCACCTGTGTGTGTGTGTGTGTGTGTGTGTGTTACTGGGGATTGAACCTAGGGCCATTCTACCTCTGAGCTACACCCCAGTCCTTTTATTTATTTATTTTGTTTGGAAATAGAGTCTTGCTATATTGCTGAGAGTCCTGCTATGTTACTGAGGCTGCCCTGGAACCTGAAATCTTCCTGTCTCAGCCTCCCATGTACTGGGGTTACAGGCTTGCTCTACCATGCCTGGCTTCACTTGCCTCCTTTTGATCAGAAAGGAGTTGGGAAGAGTCTGTAATTCAAGGCCTAGGTGGGAATGCACAGTGGGCATCCTTGGGTTCAAGGAAATAGGGAAGCCTGTGGGCGTACTTTGAGTGAGACTGGACAGAGTCTGGGTGACAGCCCTGGGTCTTCACTGAGTTACAGGTTCTAAGACCTGCCAGGGGATTGAAACCTTTGGTGGGAATCTTCTGGGACTAATAGACAGGAAAATGGGAGTTAGGTGCAGTGCAGAGAATGCCTCCCGACTCAGGTCTGAGCAAAGCACCCTTTTGGAGAGCTGGCTTCCATTCAGTCTCCAATCAACAGCCCAGTCCCTGAACTTCCGGATGTACACTGCGGCCTCCTGTGCCCAGAGCTTGGTGCACCTCTGCCCGTACTCCCCCCCACCTCCCTGTCCTTGCCTCCTGTTTTCTTTCCACCTCCAGCTCCTCTGTGGAGCCCAGGTCCAGAGAGAGGCAGCCTTGCCTGATCCCTAGCTGGCGTTAGGTGTCCCTCCTCTCCCCTGTGCCACCTTGTGTGTCCCCCCTCCAGAGCAGCATGGTGAATTTTGCTTGTCAAGGGTTTCTTGTAAGAAAAAACAGTCACACCGAACCATGGTCTACAGGTCTTGAGGGGAGTGAAGGAGCCCAGGAACTCAGGAACTCGGGCCCCTATGGTCCTTGGCATAGCCTGCAGGAGACCAGAGACCCAGACAATAAAGAAAAGAAAGGGAAGTGCCAGGGTCCCTTTTAAGAAGAGTCATGAGTGAGTGTTTGAGTGTGTGAAAGGCTACAGGGAGGAGGTTTTAGTTTGTTTGCTTTGGCGGGGGGGGGGGGGTTTTGGGTACTGGGGATTGACTCTAAGGTCATTGTACTTCTGAGCTAAACCCCCAGGCTTTTTTATTTCTTTTTATTTTATTTTAGGTTTTTGTTTTATTTGCTTGTTTTGTTTGTTTGTTTGTTTGTTTGTTTGTTTTGGTGGGGATTGAACCCAGCAGTATTCTATTTCTGAACTACACTCCCAGCCCTATTTTATTTTTTGAAACAGGGTCTTACTGAGTTGCTGAGGATCTTATTAACTTGCTGAGGCTGGCCTGGAACCTGTGATCCTCCTGTCAACCTTCCAAATTCTGAGATTATGGGTGTGCCACCACCACACCTGGCTTCAGGGAGGAGTTTTGAAGAGAAATACAAAATGGTGATACTTGTGGCAGGGGCTGCACAATGGGACATTTACTCTTTTTTAAGGAACACAAATACAAATTGACTTACCTTTTAACCTCATCCTGACTGCTGGATGCCACCAGTGGCTCCAGGGCCCAGGGCTGGTGTGGGAGGCACCTATTGTTGCGCAGGGACCTTCAGCTCCCCTCACCTGTTCTGGGCACCCTCAATGGCAGGCTCAGTGGCATCTGTGCTCCTACACTAGCTTGCACTGCTGGGCCCCTATGGGCACTGTTAATTTTCTGTTGTTTGACCACACGAGTAAGTGGAGAACATGCCACACTCTCAGGAGGCAAGAGAAATAGTAGCCGTGGATTTGGGGACCAAGAGGTGAGGGTGGGACCAGGCCTGGAGTCACCCTCTTCACAGGACCCCAGTGAGGGCGAGGAGGGAGGGGCAGAAGGTTCTGGGCAATGGGGAGGACTCAGCCTGATTTGGGGGATGTGAAACATACTCCTGGTGGAAAAGCTCCCCCTGTCCCCACTGAGGAATTTCTGCGCTCATATTTGTCCTCTCATCTGGCTTAATAAATTCCTGGAACTCAAGAGTCCCTGCTGAGATTGTTTTGCCCATGAAATTCCCAGTATCTGATCAGAAGATGCCCTCAAATGTTCTGTTATCCCCCTGGGGACCCAGGTTGGGATCCTGGAGTGCAGGTGGAGAGGGAGAGATGCTGGGGGATCTGTGAGCTCACCTGGAGGTGGAGGTGACCCGCAGAGGCTGCTGCAGAGCTCCTGTGAGGAAAGGAGGAGGTGAAGGCTGAGCTGCAGCAGGGAACCTGTACTTTAGAATGGTCAGGGCCATTCAGAGCTGCAGACTGGGCTCTTAGGAAAATTCTTTCCATCCTCCTAGACCTCTCCCCTTTCCCCATGGTAATCTCCATTTCTTATAAAAAGCACCACAGAAGGTCACATTGAGCATCACGAAGACAGAGAGTGACACAGGAGGGAGGGAACAGCTGGGAAGGGCATCCCTGGGCCCACCCTGCAGCTGGCACCAAATGCTTCCATGGGAACATGCCGCTCAGGGATGCCTTGGTAGTTTGACCCATGTGCTGGTCAGTCCCAGATGGACCCACACATTTGTGCCTGAGAAAGAAGGGGTTAATAAAAGGAGCTTTAGAAAGCAAAACACAGTATTCTTTTTAAAATTATAGCCCAGGTTCTTAAAAAGGAAGAAGATGAATGACATTAGCAAAGTGAACAAGGAACTATGCTGACCACACCGACAGTGTCAGAATGTGCTATTTCTTTTCTCATAAAAATGACCTCAAGAGCCAGGCATGGTGGTGCACGCCTATAATCTCAGTACTTGGGAGGCTGAGACAAGAGGATCGCAGGTTTGAGGACAGCCTCAGCAAGTAGTGAAACTCTCATCAACCTAGTGAGACCCTGTTTCCGAATAAGAAATAAAATTGGGCTGGGGGTGTACCTCAAAGGTAGAATGCCTCTGGGTTCAATCCCAGTACCACGCACAGGAAAAATCACATCAAAGAGACTTCAGATAAAAGAGGAGAGAGACCAATAAGATAGTGGAAGAGGTTTGGGGAAAGATGGTGGGAAAGGGGAAAAGGAGGACTGAGGAAGGAAGCACTTCAAATAATGTTACGTCCATACATGAAGGGACCACTACCAATGTCACTAACACATATGGGGGGAGGCGAGGGGCGTGGGGTGGGACCTGGAGGCCTGTACACTAAGTGCTGTGTGCTTCTACATTTGCACCACTTTGAAATTTACTATGATGTATAATTACAATGTGCCAATACAGGTATATTTAAAACATCATCAATAAACACTCTAGCCCTCTTAGGGCTACATTTCTGCTTCTTGCTGTGCACATGGTAGGGGTCCTTCATTCAGAAATAACTCATCAATTCTAGCTCCTCTTCGCCCCTCCCAATCCTGCATGAACTCCCAGTTCCTCACGGGGTTGGAGGTTGGAGGGTGTGGTGAGATGAGAGAGTCCCCTTCACCTCAGTGTGTTCCCAGGGCTTTGCAGCATTGAGGGAGGTGCTTTATTTCACCACTCTGTTTTGCTTCAGGTAGTGCCCTACCAGAAAATAGGAATGAAAGACACGATTATTCCATTTTGCATATAGGGGAAATCGAGGCTCAGAGAGGTGAGGTTATTTGCCTAAGCTTGCAAATGGCAGAACTGGCACTGGGGCAAAGGACATCTGGCTTCCAACTGTTCTATCACTCTGCAAGTATTTATTGGATTTCTGCTAAGTACCAAACACAGTTTTAAGTGCCAGAGATATAGCAATAATCAAACAGACACAATCTCAGCTCAGCTGGGAATATCCTTAGTAATCACCAATCAGAACGGGTTTGCAGCTCAGGATTTCTGCCCAGCCAATGCACTGCCTCCAAAAACAACTACGGGGGAAATAAATCCTCTTGCCAAAACCGGCTCCTGCAGTTGCCACATGGGCCACTCTTCAGGGCTGCTCTGAATCCCAATCCTTTGTTTCCCTAGTGAATGTTATTTCCTTTGATCTGTGTCAATGTTTTTTTCTTTTCTTTTCTTTTTCTCCTTTAACTGAGAAAAAGAGTGAGGGGATCAGAGGAGCTGAAATAAGAAAGTGGTTTGAGAAGTAAGGAGTGCTTAACTGAATACTGTGGACCCTGGAAAATAGAGTAGGATTGAAATTCCTCTGGGGACATGAATACAATAGAATTAAAGATGTCATTTTAAACTCTCTGGTGCAGAGACAGTTGAAACTGATCGGTCTTCTCTCTCAGTATGGAGTGACTCTCATTATATCACTTGTCATCACCTTTTAACTCCTGCCCCTGGTAGGAAGAACGTTCTGGCTTGCATCCCACATGGACTGTGCTGGAGCCAGCTCATGCTGGCTTGGGAGAGCTGATTGCTCACTTCTCAGGAATTTTGTGATTTTATTGTTAAATACAACCATTATTACAAATTAGATTATGTAAACCTTCAATTAGATGAGTTATCTTAAAAACAAAGGTATGCAATATCCCAAACTCACCAATTCTTATTTATTTTACTGAATTTTGCGCCTATGTATGTTATCGAGGTTATCTGTGTCTGTATTGTGGGACACTATATGGAAGTTTGCTGTCATGCGTCTTCTCCCACATGGGTGATGGGAGAACATTCATGTTGGTAACTTGGTAATATGATAATATCTGCACCACAGAAATTGGCCAATGCCACAGGCCAGGGCTTTTTATTCCATAGAGCAAGGGATTGTGCAGGTGCCAGTGTACCACTGCTGATACAATTCTTCACATATTTCTCTTGCATGGACAGATGAGTGAATGGGCAGTGGTTGGTGGGTTGATGCAGGAGTGATTGCATAGTTGGAGGCTTCCTTTTCAGAGTCACTGGAGCCCAAAGACTGTGTTCCCAGTGCAGGAAGCAGCCCACCATGGAGACAGCCCGATCCAGCCTGCTGTTGGCCTGTTCTTAGCTGAGAGGCATTATCAATCTGCTCACTTTTTCCTAAGTATGGAAAGTGAACAGCTTGCTTTGAGAAGTTGGACGACAAATTCACATAAATATTACTAAGATAAGTGAAGCATTTCCTACACAGGGAAGAGGACACCCTTTTCCTCTTCATGCCTGCAGGTGCTTTGGGGCCAAGCTGTCCCCTGCCCGTCTTTTTGCCCAGCCACAGCCCTGGCACTGCAGGCTGATAGGACCACACTTCCACAAGCACACTTGACCTCATTTTTATGGAGTTTCATTGACAGCAAGGCTGAGGGAGGAGCAGGCACATGATCAGCCCATGCAGAGGGACTGGCATGACCAGGAGCTCTAATAATGGGTGAGAATGACAGCCGGGTGGTGTGTGACCTGTCTCCATTGGAGAAACAAGTCAGGGCACCATTTAGTCACCAGTGTCTGCCCCTCCTGTTCAAACAGATGTTGGGAAACACCCAGCACCATCTTCCAGGCCTCTTGAAATGGCAGAGGATGGGGTTCTATCCTAGCTTTACTTCTAAAACCCTTTGTGATCCTGAGTATGGTAACTCACCATTCTTGGCCTCAATTTCCCATCTATAAAGTAATGGGATGAAGTTAGATCCGCATCTTTATGTTAGAGACTGGGGGAAAAAGAATTCTAAGATCAAAAAGTTTTCTTATACAAATATTTAAGAAACTGTACACTCATACTGGATCCCTTTCATAGAGATTCCCAGGGCTCCTCACTGCATTAAAGGTTCTGATCAGTCCTGCAGGAGAAAACCATGTTTATTTTTTACTTAGCACATTCCAAGCTTCTTTCACCACAGAACCTTTTTGAGAGAACTGTAGCTCTGGAGCATTAGAACCAAGAGCTCAGTCAAGTGTGGTGGCACACACTTGTGATCCCAGTACTTGGTTGAGACAGGAGGATCACAGGTTCGAGGCCAGCCTCAGCAACTTAGTGAAGCTCTCTGCAACTTAGTGAGACCCTGTTTCAAAATAAAAAATAAAATAGAATACTCCTGGGTTCAATACCCAGTACCACAAAAAAAAAAAAAAAAAAAAGAACCGAGAGCTTTTTTACCTCATTACCTCAGTCATCTGTTTTCTGGTTTCATGGGATATAAGAAAAGCATCTCACTCATGAGGAGTAATGAAATGGGAGGTGGAAGGGAAGTTTAAAGATAGAGGGAACATTTGGAGTGGGTCTTTAAGGGCAGGTACGTGTCTTCTGCATGTAGCAAGGGTCCACTCAATGCCAGGATCTAGGTAGACTGACTGGTCAATTCATGTAAGCTCATAAGTCACTGGCCTTGGAGTGAAGTGGAGCAAATATTGGGGGCCTGCTCTATTTCAGACAATCCATATACATGCCATGTTATTCAAACACAAAAGTGGATGTTGTACGCATCTAACCTTGAGAGCCAGTGTGCTGGTGCTTGTCTGTAACCCCAGCTACTCAGAAGCCTGAAGTGGGAAGATAGTAAGTTTGAGGCCAGCCTGGGCAACTAAGTGAGACCCTGTCTTAAAATAAAAATTAAAAAGGGCTTGGGGATATAGCTCAGTGGTAGAGTACCCCTAGGTTCAATTCCCAGTATCAATAATAATAACAGTTTAAAAATAAGAATAATAGACAAAAAACATGAGTCTTAGAAAAACTAGATTATGGGCTCAAAGCCACATTATAACATCCTGCAGAGTGGGGAGGTGCTCTGAAACTTTCTGACCCCAAGGCCTCTGTTCTTTCCCTCACTGTGCATCTCCCAGGAGGGCTGGTGGGTGGGGTGGGGGTGCTGTGCTTGGCCTGTGTTTGTTCCCCCTTTTGGGCATGACCTGCAGGTGTTCTTGTTGCCTCCTTGCCCACAGGGCCCCTTCCTTGGGCTGTCCAGACCAGCTGCTCTTGGGGGGCTCACTTTGTCTCTGGCCCCAGGAGAAGCTCTAGCTTTGGCTGCTCTGTGGCCTGACTACAGCTTCCCCTGACTGCCACCCATCCTCCACTTCAGGCTCACTGAGAACTTGGACATCCTGACCGCTGTCCCCTGTCCCACAGGAAGCCTCCCCAAGTCTCCTATGCCTCTCCCCCACCTCCTCCTGGCACTCACCATAGTTGGTCCTATGTTAGACACCGGCATGCGCTTTCTTCCCTTTGAAGACTGGGCCTGTGTCTCCTGCGTGGCCTTGGAGCCCTGGCAGCTGGTCCTGGGGTGACTAGGAAGCCTGGGGTCAGCTGGCACATCCTTGAGTGTCACAGGCATTCCTGGCCCCTGCTCCTGGTCCCCCTTTCTCTAACCGTGACCCCAGCTGGTCCTTTTGAGTGTGGGCATCCTTGACAGACAGGATGAGATAGACAGAAGCTTGGCCGTGGCACTGGGCACACCAGCCCTGACACTATTGGGTGACACGGGGAGGTCACTGCACTTCTCTGAGAATGCCTGGGCCACTCGAGGCTATCGCAGGTGCAGGGCAGATTCTCTGGGAAGCTGGTTCAAGATGATCAGTGTATGGAGCACATACCTAGGCGGACACCTGGGATTGATGCCAGTGGGAGAGGAGTGTGAGGGAGGAAGCTGAGACCTCGGCTGACTCCAGGGTCTGGAGCTGGGAGAGCAGCTCAGCATCCTTCCGGGGGTCGAGATGGGACTAGGCCTTGATAGTGCAAGTTGACCCCTCACCTACCGTGAACTGGAAAGAGGCAAGGCCTGGATCCAGGGGGTTACTACCACTGAGGCAGTGTCTTTGGGGAGTGAGAGCAGAGGGCCGACTTTCGGCAGCTCTGTGTAGCTGCGTCTGGGTGCTTGTCATGGCCTCTACCACAGAGGAGGCACAGGGGGCCTCAAACCCCAGTCACTTGGAGGAATGTTAAGACAGATTGCTGGGCCCCAACCCTCACTTAGTGGACCTGAGAATGTGCATTTCCAACAAGTTTCCAGGGGCTGTTGCTGCCGTTCTCTGCAGCCCTCATTCCAAGAACGACTGTTCTAGTCTAATGCAGCTGGGGGTCCTTTGGGGAAAGTTGTGTCCGGGTCACACAGTATGTCAGAAGACAGATGCTAGAGCAGAGGCCCGGCCTACTGACTTTTAGGCCCAGCAGTCAGGGTGAGGTGACAATTGAGCAGCTGGATTGGCCCTGCAGACCAGGGTAAGGGTAGGCAAGACTGAAGGAGATGTGGTTGTGCAGCTGCTTTGTGTGAAGAAAGATAGGGTACCTAGAGGGGAGGGCAGCCTGAGGGAGGAGACCAAGGGTGTGGTCTGACCAGCCAAAATTCCCTGTGTGAGAGGAGGACAGACTGGGAGCACCTGCCCCCTGAGAGATTTGGGGAAGTAGGGGTGAGGAAGCTCTGAGGGGCTTTCCTGTGTCCTTTGTGGGCCCTCCCCTCCTGGCCCAGAAAGCAAAGGTCTATCCCCCACTTCCCCCACATTGGCCAGGGCCTTTGGAGCTGTGTTTCTCTCCAAGGGCCACCCTTCCAGGGAGGGCAAGTGCCTGCTGGGTGGGGTGAGTGCAGCCCTCCTGCTGGGATGTCCCCAGATCACAGGGAGATGGGGCAAAAGGTCACCAGGAATTGGCGCAGCATCACAGAACTGCAGAGTCTACAGCCAGAGGGGCTCTGGAGGTACTGTCCTGCCAGCCCAACCTTCTTGTCTCACCAATACAGAAAACTGAGAAGTGACACACTTAGGGTCCCCCTGGATTCCAAGGATATTGACTCCAAGGTCAGTGCTCCCCTCAAAAGCAGGCTGCTGTGCCTCCTGAGTGGGGTCCACGGCTCCCTCCCCAGTCCTGTGGAGCAGCAGTGAGGGAAGGAGGGTTTCCTGAGCTAGTGAGCTGTTACTTATGCCAGCCTCCATAGGACTCTGAGAGGTCGCCATTCCTTCCTCTGTGCTTGGCCTTGGGCGTGCCATGAGGTCCCTAGTATCCTCTTGCACATAAGAAAAAATACATATAAAAGAATCTATGTAATCCTTACAGTGCTGCCACACAGAACAATTGCAAGGTTCACACGGAAACGAGGTCTAAGGAGGCCAAAAGAATGTGTGCTAAGCAGGAGCCTTGGGGCAGGTGGCTATGCCAGCGGGCGACTGAGTGTGTGCTTCTGGGTTTCCTCTTCCCAAACCCTGCATCTGAATTGGGGGGTGAAGGGGAAGTGGAAGGGGATGGGGAACACAGGGTGACTTTGGAAAGCTTTTTGGTCCCATTTCACTTCCTCAACTGAGCCAACAGCAGGGATGAGCAAGTCGTTTGGAGGACATGCTTGTAGTTCTGCGGGCGTCTGGGGGTGACTAGTCACCCTAAGCAGGGAGCAGGAGAGGTCAGGGCCCATGGCAGCCTAGCAGTCCAAGCCGTCCCCAAGGCTCTGCTTATTTCAAAGAGAGGGGCAGCAGACCTGTAACTGGACCACCCTGAATCGGCTGGAGGCTGTCTTTTGGCCTGGGTATCCTGACCCACACATGGGAGGTCCAGGACCTCTGTGAGCCCAGGACTTATATTTTCATGAGCACTGGCATGAGGCTGGGCTCCAGGGATGCCTGTCCCCACTTGTGCCTCCAGGGCCACCTCTTGCAGAGAATGGCTCATGGTCTGAATTCTTCATTTGTAGATTCAGGCATTTAAGGCAAGAATTGTATTTAGATAGCAATGTCTCCTCTTCTTTGCATGGTCACCTCCAGAGGTAGATGACATGAGCTTGTCCCACTGTTGTTGGTGCTGGGTTTAATAACTCGGTTAAGTCAGATCAGCCCTTTCTCTTTGCAAATTATTCATAAGTGTGAATATCCTGTCCCCCAACTATCTCTATCCCAATGGTCTCAGCATCCACTGATATGTCTGATCAACACTGCTGGTTGTGAAATAGTGAGGCGCTAATTCTCTTTCCTCCTGAGAAAAGAGAATTATATATATTTTTTCTACCAGCAAGAGGAACTCTCCTTCTTTAGTTCAGTGGCCCTAATCCCTCTCCTTTTTGTGGTATTGGAGATGGAACTCAAGGGTGCTCTACCACTGAGCTATACCCCCCAATTCTTTTTATTTATTTTTATTTTGAGACAGGGTCTTGCTAAGTTTCTTAGGCTGGCTTTGGACTTTCCATCTTCCTGCCTCAGCCTTTCGAGTAGCTGGAATTACAGGCATATGCCAATGTGCCTGGCTTCGGCAGCATATTTGAATCACCTAGGAGCTTTCAAAAATTGTAAGTACCTGGCCCCTAAATTCTGATCTTTTTGGTCTGGGGAGTTTGAGCATGGATCTACTTTTAAAACTGCTGGTAATTCTATTTTGTAGTCAGCATGTTGAGCATACTGCTTGGGGTTCTGGGAGCCACAGAAAGGATTGAAAGCGAGGAGTGAAGGTGCTGGCTGCAGCGGCACTGTGTTTCCTGGGAGCAGAGCCAGAGGTGGGAGGATGATGTTTCATTCATCCTGCTGAAACACCAGGAAGAGGAAATCTGAGAAATAAAGTTCATGTGCAGAAGCATTTCCATGCTGCAGTCCTGGGAGCTGTCTTTGAAGAAGCTGCAGGCTGAAGTTAATAAAAAAGTAAAAGCAATCTTGTTGGTATGAGTGGCGTGGTTCTGTGTTTTGGGGATTTTTATCTTCCTCAAAACTCATACTTAGAAATGTTGGGGAGGGCAGAGAAGGCCTGGGAGAGTGGCAGGAGACTAGGCCAAGGCCACACAGGGCCCCCCATTGTGTCTACTCTCCCAGTCCCTTGTAGCTGAGCAGCCAGGGTCCACCCTTTATCTGCAAGGGACTTGTTTAAGACCTAAGAGGGGAAAATGCTCATTTTGTTTTATGATTCTCATTAGTTTGGGGATTACTTTTGTGGTTGGCTCTATTCTGCTGTTTATTTGAACAACATAAATATATATATATATATATATTGACAAATATAACATATAAAACATATATATGTTTTGACATAAACAGTAGGGGGGCAGGAGTCCTGAGGGAGGGCATTGGCAGAGGGTGACCAAAATGGTGTTGTGGCTGTGGGGGCTGAGCCATCCTCCTGAGAGGAACTCCAGGGTACCTGTCAGCCCAGCCAGAGCAGCTCAGAAAGGCCCATAGGGTGGGGCAGGGGTGAAAAGTCTGATTAGCACTTCTCCTTCATACAAAACCGGTAGAAGGGACTTTCCTGGGGCACCTAAAGCACCCACAGCCAGCAGGTCTCTTAAAAGATCAAAGCTACAGTTGCTGGAAATTTGACCTGGGAGCTCAGCAAACCCTCAGGAGAGGCTTAGCAGAGGGCTGCTGAGAGGCTGGTGGGAACTGCCCTCCTGCAGCCTTCCAGACCTGCTGTTCATGGGCTGCCACCCGAGGACCAGGGCACGTGATTATAGGCCCTTGGAACCTGCAGAGCCTTGCTTCTCACAGCCATAGCGGACCTCAGTCATCAAGAAACCCATTTCCACTCCTCTCTCTGTCTCTCTCTCCCCTAAGGAACCCAGGGGACTTGGCAGGGATGGTATCCTGGAGGCCATGCCCTGGGAAGTACCCCATAGCTGGTAAGCCAAGTCACCAGTCAAAGAGTATATGTGGCTTGAGTGAGCGAGCCATGAGATGGGCAGACAGGTGACACAGATAGCAGAGAGTGCAGGGCAGGGGGCAGGGGTGGGGTGTGCAATGAATGGCAGCTCCTAGGAAGCAGTAGGATCTGGACGGGGTCTTGAAAAGACTGCAAGGGCTTTCTGGAGCAGAGGAGGGCGCTCAGTAGACAAGAGAAGCTAGTCTCCTAGGGAGCTCAGGAACCCCCAGCTTCTACCTATACCTGGAATCAGGAGCCAGGGATAGATAGAGCCCCTCCTCTGTTTCCCAAGACAGAAAGTGACTGCCGCCCTAATTTTGCTACTACCCGGCTGTGTGCCCTTGGGCAAGTCCCCTCCTCTCTGTGGGCTTCCTTTTCCACTAGTGTGTCCTCCCTTCCTCGTAGGTCCATGGCCCATGGGCGCTGTCTGTCACCGCCCTCTCCTCTCCCTGTGGCCTCTGTCATGGGCACAGCCCTGGGCAGCATGGAGGGTTGGCAGGCTGGAGAGAAGATGAGGCCCGTCTCCCTTCCCAGGTTCATCCACTGCAATTCCCTGAATGAGCTGTGGGGAGTGGAGGAAGGGATACCCAGGCTCTAGCTCTGTGACCTTGGGCAAGGTGCTCTGTGACCTTGGGCAAGTTACCGTCTCCTTTCTGGATTCCAAATTCCTCATCAGTTGAAAGTGTCAATGCCTGCCTTGGTCCTCGTGGTGCATCTTGAACTTGGCCTTGGAAGCCAGGGCCGAGCCACTGGGTGAGTGTGGGGATGAGGACGGACAATCTCCTCCTTGGATAGAGTCTTCAGTCCCTCTCTGCCTACAAAGGCATTACTGATATAAGGCAATGATTTTTCCTCATCACGGAGAGGTAGGATTTCATTTTAATTCTCCTCTATCAACTCTCCATCCCCATCAAAAATAAAATTGCCTGCCACCCAACCCGGAGGAATACTGTGGGGTTTAATGAAGTAATACTAGCAAAGCAGTCCAGCCATGAAACCAGCTCCTTTCTTTGCCTTCCTGGGGTTTCTCATGTCCCCTCTTCTTGGGGAGCTTGGTGGGAATTCTCATCAAGCTTCCTGCAGGAATCTTCCCAATCTCTGAGAAACCCCAGTTCCAGGGGTTTCTCCTGGCTGCCAGGCCCCTCCAGGTCCCCCGCAGCACAGCTCTGGGTCCCATGGTGTGTGCCTGAGACCTCCCCAGCTCTTTATGCACTACAGAAGCCCTGGGAGCCAACTCTCTGTAGGCCGAGAACTCACACCAAAGGCCTACGTCTTTTCTTTCTGTGTAGTTTCTTAAAGAATGTCAATCAGAGAGGTGAGGCTTAGAGGAAAGTGATCCCTGGGATGGAGGAGAGGGCTTGCCACATTTACAGCCAATCAGTTCAGGACACATGTACAGAGTACCTGCTGTGAGACACCCTCTGTCCCAGAGGGAACCAGGGCCCTATCAGCACCCACTGGACTGCAGAAGAACAGGCAGGAAGATGGGAACAGGTATTCATTGCCCAAATTCAGGCTGAAGAATGTTGCTGAACAAGAAAACTAGCTACCCTTCTGAGCCTCCACTTCCTCACCTGGAAATTTATACCTACCTAGGGTTGTTCTGCAGAAGCCACAAAAATGAGTAAGAGAATGTATGTTATAGGGCTGTGTGAGTAAAAACACACTAGCTATGCTTTACTGTCCAGAATGACCAATGTTATAATGGCAGCACAGGGGAGGGAAGGCTGATTCTGAGGGGTGTTCTGGGCATGCTTCTTGGAGAAAGCTGAGTTTGCTTCTTGAATAATGGTATCATTAAATATTAGGTTCAACTTGTAAGTACCAAAGACATCGCAAATAATAAATGACTTAAATGAAACACAAGGCTATTTTTCCATAGAAAGATCAGAAGGCAGGTGGGCTGGGTCTATTAATATGGCAACCCCATGGGGTTAGGGACACATGGTATCCATCTGTTTTGTTCCTTTTCCAAATATGGCTCATTCCCAAGATTACTTCATGACCCCAAAACGGCTATGCCAGTCCTAGTATTATATCCACATTCTTGCTACTAGAAATGAGGAAAAGGGGAGAAAAAGGTACAACCCTGCCCTTTAAAAATATTCCTGAAGTTACACTTGCCTACTGACTAGATCTTAATCACATATCCATATCTAGAAATGCTGGGAAATCTGTGTTTATTTGGAGTGGCCATGTGCTCGGCTGAATATTCTATGGAAGAGGAAACATAAATATCGGGAATGAGCAAGCAGTGGCTCTCACCGCTGGGTGGGCAGACTGCATGAACAGCTTTCATCTCTGGGAAAACATCAAAGTGGACTACTCGGGCTGCTCTGAGCTCTGTGGGAGCACGGGGCTGGAGTGTGGCATTGGACGCTGGTCTGTACAAGCTCAGAGAATCCATCATCTGAAGGAGATCCCAGCACGGAAGGGGTCCCAGGTGTGAAGGGGTTGGGGACTGTGAGTGACCTCTGCCCCTTGCTCATTCCTACCACCCAGGGCTTTTCCAAGTTCTAGGTTTTGTTTCCCCCAAGGAAGTGCCTGTTTCCTTCAGATGCTAGTTTGCTGATTTCTAAGTAGAAAGGGATCTCAGTTCTTACTTCCTGCCCCTGTTTCTCATCTTGTCAAGTCCAGTTACTGCAGCTCAGGCCCAAGACCAGGAAGGGCAGCAACATCTCTCACTTTAAAGTCTAAAGTTTAGACTTTGCCAGAAGTTGGATGGCTGAACCCAGAAAGCCACCAGCCAGAGCAGCACCTGGAAGAACTCTTCTGTCTCCTGGGACATCCCTCTTCCAGACTCCCTCTGTTTTCTTGTGTTCTTTGTCCTGTTAGAGGACACTGGTGTCCTGACAGGCTGGAAATAGTTGAGCAGACCCTCAAGGGGTCCTCCCATGGCCTCCCTACTGCATTTCCTATGGCCTCTCTACCCACCCCATTTCTGCAGCTGTCTCCTCCACATTTGGGTGGGATCTACCTGCTGAGAAAGGCTGGCCTGAGAGGTGTGGGTGTGCAGACCCCACCTTTTAGAACAGGGATGCCACACACCACACCTGCGGCCTGCCTGTCTGAGAGGGGCCCCTAAGCTTCAGATGAGGTGCTTGAGGCCTGGGGGCCTGAGCACAAGCGAGGCTGTGTGTCTGCTCTGTGTCCTCCTTCAGGCTGTTCCTCACCACTCTTGGCCACTGGCACCCTCTTCTCCAGTCATATCAATGCAATGACAAAAGTCTGGCTGGGCGTGGTGATGCACGCTTGTAATCCCAGCATTTGAGAGGCTGAGACCGGAGGATCCGGGTTCATGGCCAGCCTCAGCTACTTAGTGAGGCACTCCACAACTTAGTGAGACCTTGTTTCAAAATAAAGAATAATAATAATAATAATAATAATAATAATAATAATAATAATAATAATAATAATAGGGCTGGGGGTATAGCTCGGAGGTAGAATGCCCCTGAGTTCAATCCCCAGTACCACAAAAAAAAAAAAAAAAAAAGTCTGGAGGGCAGAGCAGGAGGGTGGGAGCCTCTGTGGGCAGGAGTGGCAGGCCTCGGCCTTCTCAGATGCTCCTCAATCCTTGCTGTGGTGGGACCTGTGCAGGAGAGCCCTGGGGGGGCACTAAGGAGGCCGGCCCAAGTGGACACCCAAGGAGGACTTGTGCCAAGTCCTAACAGAACTGTGTTCACTTGGCCAAGGATAGCCTGTGGCTGGCCCTTCTCCCCCCTGAGCCTCTAAGTCCTGCGGAGAAGAGGGGACTGTGCCTAGGCCTCTGATCCCCTGTGGTTCCGATCATCTGGGGGTTCTGACTGGAGGGACTGGGGCTGGCCACCTGAGGCCCCAGGAGAGGAGGTTGTGTGAGGACCTGGCAGATTCATGCTTCCTCTCCCCAGTGGCCAGAAGGAGACTCCATCTCTGGGCCTCACCCTCACTTTCCCATGGAGAGCCCAGAAGGAGCTGGGGGGCCTCCACCTCCTACCTTCTTGGGGTGTCCTGACCTCAGAAGCATGGGGTGTCCTATGAGCCTCTTGGTGTTCATCTCCTGTGTCCACCACTGCCTATCCTCCCACTGTCCTGTGGGCCCTCTTTTTTCAGTGTCCTGCTTTATCCACTTGAATGTGACCATGGCAGGACCTCCCTCTGGCCTCCCTGGAGCTGGCCCAGAGTGTGGTACCTCTCCAGACAGTGGATAGACAACATGATGGATGGATGGATGGATGGATGGATGGATGGATGGTGATGGCAAGGGGAGCAAGTCTCTACTTTCCATCTCCTACAGATGTCCTTAGAGGGCCTTGACTTTCCCACCAGGGACCCCATACGTGTGTCTCCCTGGAATCAGGCAGAAAACACCATCCCCTTCATTGTTCAGAACTTCCTCAGTCCACTAGGAGACCATAATCCACATCCATCAATTCTCAAATGATAGGGAGGACTCACCAGGCATTTGTAGTCCATTTTCATCACTGACCTTGGACTGCTCCATCATTCAGACATCTAACAGAGGTCCAGCAAGGACACTGACCAATCAGAATGATACTAGCAGCTGGACTACAGCAGATCCCTGGGGGCCCTGCTGTGACAGGTGTCACCCTTTGATGGCTCAATAGTAGAAGGGGCCCTGGGGAGATGCAGGGTGAGGGGGCAGTACCCTGGGGCTCAGACAGCAAATGTACAGAAGTACCATTGTCCTCAGTATCTATGGGTTTGGTTCCAGTATCCCCCAGGGATACTAATATCTGTAGGTGCTCAAGTCCCTTATAAAAAATGATAGGGCATTTGCATATACTCCCCTACATCTTCCCATATACTTTAAATCATCTCTAGATAACTTATAGTACCTAACACAATATAAATGGTTATACTGTATTGGCTGGGGATAATGCAAAAATAGAAAAGAAGGAGGAAGGAAGGAAGGAAGGAAGGAAGGAAGGAAGGAAGGAAGGAAAAAAGAAAGAGAAAAGTCTGTGTATGTGCGGTACTGACAATTTTTTGCTAAAGAATTCTGATTCGCAGTTGTTTGAATCCATGGATACAGAGCCAGCAGACTCAAAGGGCCAACTCTACTTCAATACCTCAGTGAGTGGCCTAGGCACACCAGCCCATCTGGATTGACCACCAGCCCTGGCCCTGGCTCTGGTCCTGAGCAGGAGAGGTCTGTCCCTCTCCCAGGGAGCTAGAGAGTGACACCTAGAGACAATCAGCTTTGGTGTCCAGTGGTCAGTCCATTTTCTTATCTGCCCCCACACTTGTGGCACAGGGCAGCTGCCTGTCAGGCCTGGAAGGTGTGTGCACCCGGCTGCAGAGGAGAGGGGATCTGAGCTGCTAGCACAGCTTTGTCTTTGGTTTGGGTTGATGTGCTAGGCTTGAGATTACTTTAAAGCACTTTTGTGGAAATGACAGTCTTACAAAATCATCTTTTCTAATTTCCTGTGTTTCAGACAAGAAGACCAAAGTCCACAGAAGGAGAAGTACACGCTCCAGGTTGGAGGACAAGGGCAGCCCCACATATCAATGTCCCTTTCCCTCCCCCCCGCCCCACACCAGCATCCTGCTCCTACTCAGAAAGCAGGGACTTCAAGGAGTGTGAGAAACTGCTGGGGGAGACATGCTGACAGCTTGACAAAGGGCAGGTCACAAAACTATAAGGAGCCCATGCTGCAAGAGCCCACAAGTGTGACCCTCAGAGAGCATAAGTGTGGGAGTCTATCTCCCCTTCCCAGTGAGTCCAGTTCTGGGGGTCCCCGAGGAGTCAAATTGCCCTGGATTTGTTGAAAAACATGAAGCTGGATACACTAAAGAAATTTTACATTTAAATCATCTACATTAGTAAAACAAATACAAAGCGTTGAGTTATGGAATCGTCAGTTGCCTGTACAGCCCTCCATAGAAGCCCTTGTTTCTCTGACAAGGGGTTTCCAGGACCTCTGCAGGGCTCCTCTGTGAGAAGTCACTCACACAGGAAACATCATGGCCTGTCCTGAAGGCCCAGTTACCGTGCGCAAAGCCACAGGTGTCCTTACCAGAGGTTATGGGCCCTCCCTTCCCGATTGCCACCTGGATAGGATCTTGAGGGATAGTGGATTTCAGATGCATCTCTGCAGTTGTTCAGGGGCTCATAAACCTATGGTTAGATTTCCCAAGGAGCTTGGGGACCCTTCTCATCCCCAGAGGCACCCCACTTTCCAAGCAGTCCTGTGGTGCTAGCACACCCCTGCTCTGGCAGCGGGGAGACCCTGCCTTTTTCTGCCACTTTTATGTCTATAGGGAAATTCCAGGCTTCTCCGGAGACCATCTTAACTGCTTGGAATCCTGCCCTTTGACCTGTCTGGGCTGGCTCAGTCCTGGGAGGACAGGAAGGTAAATAAATATGAATCCGTTTGATCATAAGCAGAGCATTTATCTTTTGACAGAAAGCTTCCTGAGGAAGAACAGCAAAAAGCTTTGGAATGAGATTGTGCTGTGTGAGTGTTGGGGCCATGCTACCCGACACCCCTGGACCGAGTCGGGCTACCAGCAGCATTGTAGTCATACCTGCTGGGCTGCTGCCAAGCCCAGCACTGCATGGGCACCTGGGGCCTGCCCTTCTCCCCAGGTCCTCTGAACCAGCCAGGGCTGCTGATGGCCTCGGCCAGCCCCAGCCTCTCTGGGGCTTTCCAAGTGGAGGAGAAAATGGACTTCACCACCAAAGCCAGCATGCCAGTCACCCTCTGAGAAGCTCGAGTTTTCCTTAGGGCTGTGGAGGTGCTGTGGGAATGGGGTAGGGTTGGGTGGCTAAACTTGGGTGCTCCTTGTGGCGGGTCCCCTGACCTTTCGGGGTCCTGAGAGACAGGGGTGTGTCTGTGCCCTTCTAGCTTGGGCCTTGAACATCACTTTGGTGGGTTGCTTGTCACATCTCCTTCAAGTCTTTGTCCTTGTCTGGCTTTGGCCTTGGGTTTCTGAGGAATGGTAGGGGATCCCAGAAATCCTGATCTGGTGCTCAGGGAAGCCATGGCTGATCCACTGATAAAAGGGTGTGGGCTTCTGTCTTCAGCCCTGTGGGTCCCCAGGGCCCCTTAGAATCATTACATAGAATACTGACTGCCGGTTGCCCCTTCCCTTCTCTGCCCCACTCCACCCTAGCCTTCTTCCTTCTGCAGCAGTTGAAGGACTCCAGGTTATTCCATATCTGGCCTGTCTTAGTCTGCTCAGCTACTATAACAAAATACCTCAGACTGGGTGATTTTTAAACAACAGAAATCATGCTCACAAGCTGGGCGTGGTGGCGCATGCTTGTAATCCCAGCATTCAGGAGGCTGAGACTGGAGGATCCGGGTTTGGCCAGCCTCAGCTACCTACTGAGGCCCTCCGCAACTTAGTGAGACCCTGTTTCAAAATAAAGAATAAAAAATAGGGCTGGGGGTATAGCTCGGAGGTAGAATGCCCCTGAGTTCAATCCCCAGTACCGCAAAAAAAAGGAAAAGAAGAAATCATGCTCACAGTTCTAAATGGCTGAGTCAGGAAGTCCAAGATTGAGTGTCAGCAGATTCACTATCTGGTGAGGCCTTGCTCTGCTTCACAGATGGCACCTTCTTAAGTCCTCTCATGGGAGAAGGTGATCACGTCCCTCAGGTCTGTTTTATAAGGGCACGAATCTACCCTAGTGATCTAATCACTCCCAAAGCACTCACTTCTTTGTACTGCAACAGTGAGAATTAGGTTCTAACATCGGAATTTTGGGGTGATACAAACATTCAGACCATAGGCTCCTCCATTCTCTTAACATTTAAAATCAGAGTTCAAGTGTATCAGTCAGCTTTCTACTACTATAGTAAAATACCAGGGGCAATTAGCTTATAAAGAGAAAAAGGCTATTTTGGCTTACGGTTTTGGAGGCTCCAGTCCATGATCAAGTGGCCCATTATTTTAGGCCTCCAGTGCAGGCACAGGATGGCAATAGCAGGCAGAGTGTGGCACAGCAAACAGCTTACATCATGAGCTGGGCAGTAAAGAATGAGACAAGAAGAAGAGCCCCAGCTCCTATAGTCGCCTTTGAAGGCCCGTCCCCAGTGACCTAAGGGCCTCTCACCTCCTAAAGGTTTCCAATTGGCATCCTGGGGGACCAAACCTTTAACACAAGGGCTTTTGGGGGGGCACTCATTCCAAACCATAGCACCTGATAATAATCTGATGTCCCAACGATGTTCTTTGGGACTAATCCATTTGACTTGATTTGGTTATATTAATCCCTTTTCGTTCATTCCAGATTCTTCTCAAGTGTTGGGCATTGTGAACAAGCTAGGTCACAGAGGTGAGGAAGATTCAGGTGTGCTTGCAGGGACAGCTTGTTGTGTGACTAGCACCCACACCAATGGCGGGAGGAGAGCTGTGCTGGGCTGAGGAGCAGCTCTCAGTGAGCTCTATACGTGCTTCATACCCATACCTTGCCTCATGCATCAAAAATATAGACCATTTGTGACAAGAAACACAGGCCACAAAATAATGGTCAGTATAAACAGCAGAGATTCAAGATGTGAGAAAATTGAATAAAATGAGCTCTGCAGGTACTATATGTTTTTTAGAAAATGGAGTTCATTCATTCAGAAGGTTTGAAGGATGACTCAATTGGGTCACCTAGGGAGGAGAAAAGTAGCAGCAACCCCTGTGGCCAGAGCCTGTGCTGAGCGCACTGCATGTGTCTCACATGAATCCTCAGAACCCTATTTTACAGATGAGGAAACAGCACCGCAAGATCTATGGGGCTTGCCCACAGTCACAGAGCTGAGTCAGGATTCAAACCCAGGTCTATCTGACTCCACTGTTTCTTCCAATCATGGCACAGGAAGGATTCCTTGTTTCCTCTAGCCTTTGAAAATGGCGATATTTATTTAGTACCTACAAAGTCAGATAAGCCGTTACCTGTTCGTTGGTGTTCTGAAAATTGACTATTGGCAATTCCCAGCCAAGCTTATCGCAAGATACTTGTTAAAATTTCAGCCCATGTTTGCCTTGCCCACAGAATGACTCTGGAATTATAGTGGACTGGA
The DNA here is from genome assembly GCA_004027655.1 of Graphiurus murinus. Taxonomy (NCBI): domain Eukaryota; kingdom Metazoa; phylum Chordata; class Mammalia; order Rodentia; family Gliridae; genus Graphiurus; species Graphiurus murinus. The sequence goes on from PVLC010000579.1 coordinate 189,321, forward strand.
AGTCAGGTGACTGGCATTGCAATTCCGGTCCTGTAGAGATTAGCAGTGTGACCTTGGAAGGGTCACTTTTCTCTGGTTTTGCCTTTCCCATTTGAAAAGGAAGGAATTGTATTACTTCTACCAGTAGATCTAGAAGAAAAGCTCATCTAGAAGCACACCCAAGGGTGTTCATGGCAGCACTGCATGGAAGCATGAAAAACTAAGGCCCACCTATGAGAGTGGTAGGAAGCCATGGTCCCCAGCCATCCCCACATCTGGGTATTTCCCCAGGTATAGTCCTGTCCCATACTGAACCAGGGCTGGGCTGCATGATCAATAGCACATGACAGAAGTAACAGCATGTCACTCTTGAGCTTAAGTTATAAGAATACAGTGGCACATCCCCAGTGACCCCAGGACCTCCTGCCTCCTAAAGGGCCTCAATAGTACCCCCTGAGGGGCCAAGCCTTTAACACAGGACTTGGGTTTTTCTCCTTCCTCTCCACTCACTTGCTCTGGGGCAGCTGCCTTATTGTGAGCAGCCCTGGAGAGAGCCCACAGGGGGAGGAACTGAGTCCACCTGCCAACAACTGCCAGTGAGTCATCCCCTGTGCCATTCTTCTAACCACAGTCAAGCCCTTCGAATGACTGCAGTCCCAGCCCACGGTTCAGCAGCAACTTCAAGAAAGGCCCCGATCCAGAACATCCAGGATCAGCTGGATTTCTGGTCCCCTAGGATTCTTGACCTCAGAATTTATGTGAAATAATACATTTTTTGTGATTTTTAAGCTGCTCAAGTTTAGGGAGGGGGATTTGTTACACAGCAGTAGATAACTAATATATCCCATGCTATAGAATATTATACAATAGTTATAACCGCGGAGTAGATCTATGTGTATTGATTTGGGAAGATTGGTTAAAATGGGTTAAGAGAAAATTATAATTGTGGAAAACCCCATATGGCCATCTCTCTTATATAAAATATCATCACCACTCCCTATATTTTTTCTGTATTTACATATGCATGTATACATGTAGTAAGCAACTCATTATGATATACCACCTATATGTTATACCAACAATTATCTCTTAGTACAGAAGTCAGAAGATACAAAAGAGAATTTTAATTTTATTCAATATATTACTAAGTGCATGATACATGTTTAACAATTTTACCATGATAACATGTCCATAAAAATGAAGGATTATAATAAATATAAAAATGAATTTTATATGCAATGAAATATTCTTTAAACAAAAGAGGTTTGACTAGATGATCACTGAGGTCTCTTGATCTTGATATTTTATAATTCTATTAAAATAGTCATTTGAACACAAAAGAATGAGATAACTCTCATTACCTCCTTGTGGGCAAATATTAAAAGTCTGATAAATCAACTGTTGGCAAAGATGTAGGAAAATGGGTACCCTCTTTACCTGCTTCTGGGAGACTAAGTTGAGAATGGATGGGGAAAGATGGTTTGGACAAGAATAAGGCAGCATGACTATAACTAAAAACAAAATCTGCATCCTTGGAGGTTAAGTACTTCTACTCAAAGGTATTAATGTTTTTTATATAGAGAAATGCTGGAGATAAGAAAATACCGTTTTGTGCTACTAAATTTTGGGGGGTAATTTGTAAAGATGGAGATGTGTTAATTTATATAAACGCTATACTGTAAGTAAGTAACATTCTGAAACACACTCAAGGATGGACAATGGCCCTGGGCTTGCAAGAGTAAAAACTTAGAAATAGCCTGTGTCCATAAATAAATAAGTTGGTATATTTTCTTACCATGAAATGCTTTGAAACTATTAAAATAAACAAGCTAGATTTATATGTTGTCATGTGTAGAAATCTTTAAGATTTTAAGGAAAAAAACACACAATGCAGGATGTCACATATGATATAACACCATCAGCAGACAGCATTACATTTCCTAATATTTCTGTGAAAAATGATGGAAAAAAATCTGTAATGATACAAGCCAAAGACAGCAGAGTGAGTTTCTCTGGGAAAAGGGAGGGAATATAATTGAGGGATTAACCAAAAGAGACTTAAATTTTAGCCGAACGTTCTAATTCAATTAACTAGTGATAAAGCACTAATGAGCGCTATGTAAGAAATGTATTTAAGATTCACGTGTCATTTAAAGTGAATTTAGAAATAGCTACTTGCTCATGCCAAGAACTTGGCAGCATGGGTTGACTTTCTGGCATTTTAAGAGCAGTGTATCTCAACTCTGGCTGGCTGCACATCAGAATCACTGGAGCTTTAGGGGAAAATGGTGCTAGGCCTGCCCCAGTGGGGACTCTGATGGAACTGGTGCTGGGGGCCTGGCCTTGCAGCCTTTCAAAGCCATCCCAGGTGATTCCAGCAGACAGGGCTGAGAACCTCTAATCGAGAGTAGCAGAGATGGAAGAACTTGTAATGTTAGAACATGAGGGCAACATGATGATGTGGTGCCTGGGATTGGATGCTGGGACAGAAGAGGGACTCTAGTGAAGTCTAAATAAAGTCCATGAGTAGCTAACACATGTCCCGGTGCTGGCCTCTCGCACTGAGAAGCGCTTGCATGTGGTCCTGTAAGATGTGGACGCCTCTGTCCTATTTCCACCACTCTCTTGTAAATCCCAAGCTATTTCCAGATAAAAATGCTTCAAAGCTGTTCACATCTGGGATAACTTTCCGAGTTATGTTTTAAATCTTTTAAGCAGAATCTTTCAAGTCTTTTGTGTCTTGAGTTGGGGTTTTAAAATGTTGGGAAGAGAGGCTTGCTAGCACATGGACAAAGGCAGAATTTGAGCCCAAACCTCAGAACCTCTGGGGCCAGCAGGAGCAGGAACTCACCTGGGGAGGGGCTCGGTGGTCACAGACCCTCCCTCAGGGTCCCAGCTGGCAAGAAATGTGCTCAGTGAAGCTTGCTCTACAGAGAGCATCTCCCTCAGGCTAACAGGATCAGCTTATCAGGGGTGAGAACTGCTAAGAAGCTCTCCGGTTCTGGAATGGGAGGGTAGGGAAGGGAGGGCCCTGCCCAGGGGAAGGGGAAGTCATCGCACCTTTGAGCTGGGGAAGCTTAGTGCTGGCTCCAGGGTCTAATGTGCTCATTGCACAGACTTAGAGAGCCAAGGCCAGTGAGATGGGGAGGCCAGACCATGGCCTGCAGGGAGGTAGGTGTAGGGCCAGGCTGGCCTTCAAGTCCAGCCCTCTCGATTGCCAAATCTAGGGCCCTTGTTGTTATTTCACCTCGTTTCTGTACTCACAGAGCAGATGTCCGTGTCTCAGGCACTTGCCTCTGGGCTGGAGAGAGCCCAGAATTGAAATCACGGCTCTTTGGGTCTCCCTCTATTTTTCTCATTTTCCATTACTTCCAGGAGATGGGCTCCGTGAGAGGGCTCACTCCAATTTGCCAGCTGTTAACACTTCACAGAACAAAATCATGCTGTTGAATTTATAAATTCTGGAACAACTTCCACCCCTGAGGGCTGGTGCCAGTCCTGCCTGGTTCAGTTGGCTGACGGTGCTGTCTCCAGTTTCTTGGGGGGGCCAGGGTCACTTTTGCCTAAGTCGCTGGCCAGCTGAGATGAATGGCTTGTGTTGGTGTGAAATTTCCCCAGTTGATGCCCCCCCCCCCTTCCACTTGCCAGACCCCACGGGGGCCTGAGGATCTACCTGCCCAACCCTGCCCAGCTCATCTTGGGTTGGTCCCAGGAAAATGATCGTTTCTGAAATCATTCATAGGAGAACACTCTGATTCATCTTGCTTGGGGAGAGAAATAAGCGATGCTGGCCTAAGGCTTCGAGCCCGAGTGTGAGGGGCAGCTTGGAGAAGTGGCTCTACTTGGCTATGCAGTGGGGTCACCTGGGACCCCACTTCTGATTGCACTGATTTGGGGGCTCAGGCATGGGTAATTTTTGGAAGTGCCTCAAATGGCTTTAATAAATAGCCTGGGTCAAGAATCGAGGGATGGGGGTGTGTGGGAAAGAAACATTGTGGTCAGTGGGTGGAATTAATTATGCTTGCTAAGTTAAGAAACTCTCTAGAGAGAAAAATGACTTACAGTTTTGCATATTGTTGGAAAATTAAATTCGAGCTTCAGTTTAACAAAGACCTGTGGGCCACCTACTCTGTGCTGAGCAGGGAAGAACTGGGACGGTTAGGGCACTCTCCATAGCTAATCACTGGGCTCTAATAGGAAGCAGAAGAGAGAAGGGCCAAAGCCCCATCCCATGCTCCTGTGAGAGAAGCTGGGGAGACTGCCCAGCTGCCACCAGAGCCTCTTCTGCTCCTCCTGCACAGGTGCAAATCTAAAGTGTCAGGTGACTTCCTCCTTGGGCCATGCTCTCCCCTGGGAGGCTGAATATTATGGGAGTTTATTGCATGGGCTTAGAAGCAAACCTCCTGAGTTTTCTCCAGCGCTAGTGTTTTCTAGCTGTGTGATCCAGGGCACATTATAAAGATCTCTGTGCTTCTGGTTCCTCATCTATAAAATGGGGCTAAAAATGGGCCGTGGCATTGTGAGTGTTAAAAAAAGTTTATTGCATGCATATGAGGTGCTTAATGCACTACATGGTATATGATGGTACATGATACACACTCAGGAGATGCTAGCTATTATCATTGGACTTGTAGGCATCTTCCAGTTGGGAAGGAAGAGAAGTTTCTCTGCAAATCATCTTTGTCCTAGAAAAACTAAAATAAATCCTGTCATTTGACATACACAGTCTTTAAGGCCAGAGGGGCACACCCCGTCTTGTGTATCTCCAGCCCCCTGCTCTCAGGGTCACCTGCACCTAGCACCGACTACAATGGGAATCTACAGCTGTCTCTGCTCAGCTCTCACCTGCTCCCAGATTCCATCTGTGGCCTTGCTCCTGTCTGAGCCCAGTCCTGCTGTGCCTGCAGAGTCCCTGTCACCACCTTGAGTTTGTGTTCCAGAAGCATCTTAATAATCAAGGGCAGGCATGTATGGGTAGACTGACTTCGGCAGGAAGGAGCTGCTGGGTCATGGTCCTTTGTGCCTGAGGAGGGAGCGTCCTTGATGATCAGGGACAGCAATGATGTGCTCACCCAGTCAAGGGGACTGCAGGCAGCACTTGGCCGTGATGGGTAGAGGTGGCCCCACCGCAGAGGCAGGTAAGAAGTTTCCTATTGGCCTTGCCTCCTCCCCCTCCCAGAGGGCCCACCTGGGAGGTCAGAAACTACAGTTAGCCAGGCACGCACACATGTTCTTGTGACATAGCGAGGAGCTGCCCTTCTGAAAGTCAAAGGCAGAGGTCTCAGCCATGAGGCCTTCCAGCCTCAGAACTGTGAGAAAATACATTTTGATTATTTATTCAACCCAGATATGGTATTTATTAAGCTTCTGTTATTTAATTAATCCTGTCGGTGGCATTTTGTTATGGCAACTGGAGCTAAGACACTGCCCAACTAGATGCTTTCTAAGGACCCTATCGCTTCATTTCCTGTAATTTCTTTTGTGTCTGCACAGATTATTATTGAAAATTGTCCCTGGCTCTTGGGGAACCCTGAAAAGGGGAGACTGGGTCTTGAGCTGGGGACCCTAGAACCTGGGGTGTGCAGCCAGTCTACCCACCACAGACTCAAAACATGGGAAGGACGGGGTGTTAGGCTTACTGTTTTGTCTCACAGCTGCTCTGCTGAGCTGGCTTTCCAGGTTGAGCAACAAATATTTCACAGTTATCAGCTGGAAAGAGAGATTGCCTAGGCAGGCCCTTCCTCCTATGTCATAGACAAAGGGTCAGACCAGCCTGTGTACTTCTGCATTACTGACAGCTTTACTCCTTCTGTGGTTCTTTGGGTCCACTCAGGAGCACACCTGCTGCGTTTTGGGCCCTTTCTAGGTCTTGCTGGCTATGAGCTTGTCCAGAGACCCGGTCCTGTCTACTTTCAACATGCCCTATCCAGCACCTCAGTGTCAGGACACTTGCAGTTGCAGGTGGCAGAAAACCAGTTCAAAATAGCATGCATAAATAGGAGCGTGTTCATTAAGCTACATAACTAGAAAGTTCTAAAGGGCGAGACTGGTTTCAGACTTGGTCGGCTCCAATGACATCATCAGCACCGTGTCTCTGTCCTTGTCTCCTCGTTTCCCGCTTTCCTCTTCATTGACTTTACTCTCAGGAAGGCTTTCCCTTCATCATGGCAGAGTGGCAGCATCAGCTCCACGCTTGGATCTGAATAAAACCAAACCTCAAGAGAAGATTTGGTGAAGACTGAGTGGCTCTGCTTCTGAACTAATTGCTATTACCAAGGTGTTTGTGTGTGGGGGGTTACTTTGATTGCCCAGGTTGGGATCATGTGTATGGCTAGAGAGACCCTGTTTCAAAGAAGAAAAATAAAAGAAAAAGAAAAGGGCTGGGGGTGTAACTAGGAGATAAAGTGCCTCTGAGTTCAATCCCCAGTATCAAAAATGGAGGAGGAGGAGGGAAGGGTTAACCATATGGAACAGACTCCCACTTTCAAAAGGGTTCTGTTGCAGAAGAAAGTGGGGGAGGAGAAAGGATTGGTGTCCAACAAAGCCTATGGATAGCACAGACTGCTCCAGAGCTCGGTAGACCCGAATTGTCACAATTCTCCTACAATCTTACATTTTTCAAAGACCTGACTCAGGCCATCTCTCTTTACTGTGCTGTAACAGAAATCAATATAAAACTTGATTGCAGATTACTTTCAAAATCTTACTGCATTCTCAAAAGAAGACACCATCAACCAATAGGAATTCGAAAAAGTTCAACATTACTAATCAGAGAAATGCAAATAAAAACTATAAAGAGACATCACACCTATTAGAATGGATACTATCCAAAAAATGAGAGATCCCAAGTGCTGGTGAGGATGTGGAGAGAAGAGAATCCTTGTGTAGTCTGGTAAGAATGTAAATTAATACAGCCATTATGGAAATCAGTATGAAGATTTCTTTAAAAATTCAAGAGAGACCTACCATATGGTCCAATAATCCCACTACCGGGTATATATCCAAAGGAAATGGAATCAGTATGTTAAAGAGGTATCTGCACTCCGATGCTCATTACAGCACTACTCACAATAGGAATAAATGGAAACAAGTGCCCATCAATAGATGAATAGATAGAGCAAATGTGATATATAAACACAAGGGAGTACTATTTAGTCCTTAAAAAGGAGATCCTATCATTTGTGACCCAGAGGACATTGTACGGAAAGAACTGTCAGGCTTAGAAAAACAAATACCACATGATTTCACTTATATGTGGAATCTAAAAAAGCTGAACTCATAAAAACAGAAAGCCATTTTTCCTGCTGTGGCAAGATGAGGAAGCCTGGCTTTGAGAAGGAGAGTGGATATCATATTAGAGAACCAGTGGTTACCGGGGTCTGCAGGTTGGGTGGGCTATGAGTTGGGGAGATGTTGGTCAAAGTATACAAAATTTCACTTAGATGGGGTGAATAAATTTAAGAGATCTATTGTGCAAAATAATGACTACAGTTAATAATAGTGTAATACATACTTGAAAATGATGAAATGAAGAGTAGATTTTTAAGAGTTCTCACCACAGAAAGATAATTATGTGATGTAATGCATATGTTAAAGAGCTTCATTTAGCTGTTTGTACAATGCATTCACATTTCAAAATATGTTGCGCACCATAAATATATACAATTCTATTTGTCAGTTTAAATGCTAAAATAAAGCACATACATCTCAAGGAAGGAAAAGGAAAAAAGAAAAAGAAAAGAAAAGCCCAGAGCAAAACATTAAATCACAGTCTAGGAAGGAAATTATGCAGGAGGCTGAATGAGTTCTTGTGATCCAAGTGGAAAACCTAGGACTCCAGGGCTTGCCATCAGCCATTGAGAGTATGAGCATTTCAGTAGAGCATGGGATAGAAGCCAGATCAAGGATAAGATACAACGAGGAAGCAAGGACAACAGGCATTGCATTTAAGGAAGTTGGAGAACATGTGGTTAAAAACAAAACAAAACAAAACAAAACTAGTGAATATATATTTCTGGTTCTTTTCTCCCTCCTGATACAAAGGATCAACATTCCTTACCTCCTTGGACTTAGAAAGTGTTGTCATTTTTCCTGCTGTAGCAAGAAGAGGAAGCCTGGCTTTGAGAAGGAGGGTGGACATCAGACTAAAGCAGCCTGCATGGCTCTGGGCCCTTGCACAGAGGACAGTTGCTCTGGAGACTCACTTTGGCCTGCAGTGAACTTTGCCTGAAAGGAGAAAGATTTGGGTGTTTCATTGCGCTAAGATTTGGGGCTTTTCATCATAACAGTGTAACCTAGCCTATTCTAACTAATGCCAGAGGGATGAGCCAAGATGGAGACCCAGTGAGGGGCAACAGGATGAAAAGAGACTATATTTTAAGCATAAGAAAAGCTTGAACATGTTTCTGGATGGAGAATCCCAAAGAGGTGGAGACGAGGACCTGCCTGGTCATTCACATTTAACAGACAATAGCAAGTACGTGATTCCCAACAAGAGAGGAAAGCTTACCTAGGAACAAGAAGAGGGACTTCTTTCTTGGTGTCCTAGTCCACTTTGTGCTGTATATAACAGAATACCTGAGGCTGGGAAATTTATAACAAACAGACATTTATTTATTACAGTTCTGGAAGCTGGAAAGTTCAAGGTCAAGGGGCCCTTTT
>PVLC010000580.1:0-106354 GCA_004027655.1 Graphiurus murinus
AAAAAAAAAAAAAAAAAAAAAAAAAAAAAAAAAAAAAAAAAAAAGAGAAAACTCCAGGGCAGAAGAGCTTTGGTGGCTGCCATGATGGAAAGGGGGTGTAAGTACAGGGAGGGCGTGACGGGCAACACGGTGCTCCCCAGCCCCATATGTTCAAGTCTTAATCCCCCGACCAGGGGCCTCAGAAAGCAACTGCATTTGGAGATAGGGTTCTTGCAGGTATAAAGTCCTAGGATGATCCTAATCCAATAGGACTGGTGTCCTCTTAAAGAGGGGGACTTGGACACAAAGAGAGGGTCGAAGAGGAGATGGCTGATGCCTCTACGACCATGCTGTGCTGGAGTTTGCAGCTGCCACTGGCAGGGAGGGCGAGCCTGCAGCCCCGGTGGTCACAGTCCTCAGGAGCCCTCGCCTCGACCTCCGGCCTCCAGCCTGCAGGGCACCAAGGGAAAAGATCCTGGTGTTCCCCATCTGCGGTTCTCAGTTCTGGTCCCCTGGGGAAAGGAATCCCAAGGGCTTCAGAGAAGAGGCAGGACTGAAGCGGCGGCCACACCCTCCCTGTGCTGACCCTGCCTCGGTCCCAGGGAGTCTACACAAACCTGGGAAGTTCAAGTCCTGGGGTTTCTCTTGTACACACACACTTACTGTTTCCCATTATCCACTCTGTGCCTGAGAGTCACAGATGGTGCAGGAAAATCGACCTCAACAGTCTGATCAGGAAAGAGATGCTGCATTAAAAATAAAATAAAACTCTGAACAACACGATATTGGACGGGACCCCAAGGAGCTTTAGAAATGCAGGCGAGAGAGACCACCGGGGATGAAAGTTAGAGAAAACCTGTATGAGGATGGGTTTTGAGGAGGAATAGGAGTTCGCCAGGCAAGAAGACGTTCTCCGGTGCAAAAGCGGGCGGCTTAAGAGAGAGACATGTTTCTGGAGGAGCAGAGCCTGAGGTACACAGGGATCGGGATGAGCCGGAGTTCCGTGGGAACCCAGCTTCGAGGAACCTGATACGCGTGTTTATTGCACAGATGTTTACTGAGCTCCGACTGTGTGCCAGGCCGAGGAGACAGCACAAGAAACAGAGAGAACCCTGAGAGCTTGTTTCCAGCTGTGCATGTGGACAAGAACTACAGATCTGGAGGTAAACGGTGCAGCTGCTGAGATGCGGTATGGGGAAACTGAGGCAGTGGGGAGGGTCTCGCTGAGAGGGGGATTGCGAAGAGGAGGCGGCAAGCTGTGTGGCCGCCTGAGGGAAGGGTGGCCAGGGGCAGCAGCAGTGCTACAGCCCTGAGACAGGCGGCAGAGCCGAGGGTCGGCGGGGCCACGCTGACTGAGCCAGAGGGAGCCGGGCAAGGAGCGCCGGTCACAGAACCAGCCGCAAGGACAGAGGGCAGGAAGCTGAGGGGCAGATGGAAGGGGGTGGTCTGGCAGTGTGAGGGGCGAGTCCAGCTGCTGGGGGCAGATCTTGCAGGAGGGGAGCAAGAGCTGGAGCACCTGAGGCATCAGCCCCCAGACAGGGGCCTCGAGTAGGCTGTGGGTGCTGGGGGAGGGAGAGAGAGATGGATGAATGGATGGACGAATAAACACATGAGTGAATGAATGAGTGAGTGAATGGGTGAATGGATGAATGAGTGAATGGGTGGATGGATGAGTGATAGGTGGATGGATAGATGGATGAATGAATGAGTGAACGGATAGATGAATGAGTGAATGAATGCATGGGTGAATAAATGAGTGGATGGATGGATGGATGGATGGATGAGTGAATGGATGGATGGATGGATGGATGGATGGATGGATAGATGGATAGATGGATGGATGGATGGATAGATGGATGGATGGGTGGATAGGTGGATGGATGAGTGGATGGATGGATAGATGGATGGATGAGTGAATGGATGGATGGATGGATGGATGGATGGATGGATGGATGGATGGATGAGTAGAAAAGGCATAGGTCAGCAGCCTTGGAGCACCAGAGGCCAGTGGGGAACTGGGGAGCCTGGAAAGGTGGTTTTCTCCCCTCCTTGCCACAATAAGGAACAGTAATGATGGCATTGTATTGATGTCCTGTGATGCAGTAACAAATCACTACAGCTTGGTGGTTTAAAACACTCACAGCTCTGGGAGTCAGAAGCCCAACCTGGGTCTCACTGGGCCAAGATCAAGGTGTGGACAGGGCTGGTCCCTTCTGGAGGCCTCGAGGACAACTCATCTCCTCTCCTTTTCCACATTCAGCAGCTCCCCACATTCCTTGGCGCGTACCCTGCCCTCCATCCTCAGAGTAAATAACTCCGACCTCTGCGTCCACCACCCACCTGCTCTAACTCTGCCTTCATGACTGCAAGGGCCCAGGGATTATCCTGGATGAGCCCCCATCTCAGGACCCCCAACTCGATCCCCCCAAAAGCCCCCATTTAAACGTAAGGCAGCTTATTCACAGGTTCTGGGGAATGGGATGTGGGTGCCTCCAGGGGCCATTGTCCCACCAACCGCAAGTTCATGGCTGGACTCTGCAAACCCATTGCCATTGTGGTCTCAGTGAATCCCCAGGGGGGCAGATGCCATTGTCATTCCTACTTAGTGATAAAACTGAGCTCAGAGAGGGAGCGTAACTTCCTGTGGTCACACAGCTGTATCCTGGAAGAGCGGGGATGCACACCTGGAGAGCTACGGCCCCTGCCACCTCCCCTGTGCCACCCAGCACCTCCCAGGGGCCTTGTAGGAGAGCACAGACAAGCCCATCCCAGACCAGAGGACCCTGCAGCTCTGAAACCATCACCTCAGGAAACCACATCAACTCAGAGGAAGGTGCACCCATCATGGCAGCCCCCTCTCCCCAAGCTTTTGAGCTTTCAGGGGATCTCGAAGGAGCTCCAGGGGAGGACAGCTTCTCAAGCATCCTGCATGTCCTCCAGCGAGGATGGAGTCGGCTGCTGTGTGAACCCATCTGTCGAGCAGAGAAGAGCCAGAAGCCCTTCTGGCATCAGGCGTGGGGGGAAAGTGACCGCCCTCCTCCCGCAGATAAGCTCAGCCTTATTTATTTTCATTTTCATGATGGAAAATGCTCCGTCCCTAAGCCTGGCTGTGTGGGATGGCTGTTCCTTTAAGAAGAGAAAGGAAGTGTGGTCCTGGCAGGGTTAACTGCAGCAATAAAAGATAAATCTTGGTAATTGTTGTGGAGACAGAAAGCAAAACACATGAGACTTAAGTACAACTTAGGGAGATGTCGGCGTGGGGGGCTCCACCTCAGAAGCCGCCCTCTCCCTGGGGGACCGGCACACGGGATGTTTTCATCCTTCCTTCTGGGGTTTCTTGGGATGTCAGACTGCTGTGTTTTCTTTCTTTCTTTTTTTTCTGTTTCCTGAAAGAGACGAGGGTCTTCAAAGATGGTGAAGGGGACCCTTCAGGGACAGGGCCCAGGCCTCACCCTCTATCGCACCTGCAGGCCCGGCAGAGCCCTGGCTTCCTGGCAGTGCCATGGCGCTGTATGAGCACGTGTACCTGGCACCTGGGGACAGGTAGCTGCCCTTCGACCCCTCATGTCTTCAACCCCAGCTGGGAATATTTCCGCATTCCACGCTGGCCTTTGCTTCCAGAGAGAATGTCAGCCTCCTCCCTCCCACTCTGATCCACTCCCACACAAAATCCCAAAACGAACAAAAACTCACCAATGTAAAGTTGTGGGGAGGTGTCAGGAATGACAGCAGGAGTAAAAACCAAGAATGAGAACCCGGAATGAGAACAGGAGTTTTAAAAGCCAAGTTAGCCGGGCGTGGTGGCGCACGCTGTAATCCCAGCATTTGGGAGGCTGAGATTGGAGGATTCGGGTTGGAGGCCAGACTCGACTACTTAGTGAGGCACTCCGAAACTTAGTGAGACCTTGTTTCAAAATAAAGAATAAAAAATAGAGCTGGGGGTGTAGCTCGTAGATAGAATGCACCTGAGTTCAATCCTCAGTACCACGAAAAGAAAAAACAAGTTAATGTCAAGGGAGCACTGGGTGGGTGCCAGTCCCCAAACAGCCCTGACTCGCTGGTAACCGTCCCTGTTCAGGACAATGCCCCCCTGCGGCTGTTAGCTGCAGCTTCAGAAGGCTCAGGTGGGGACGGTTGAGTGACCTGGGGTATGAGAGTGCCCATTTCCCAGAGGAGGCTCAGAGAGGTACGCCAGTGGTCCAAGTCACACAGCTAGCGGACCTAACCGAGTGTGAATTTTATGTAGATGTGTGCAAAGCACAGACACGGCTGCTCCATCAGGGCCAGCGCCGGCCAGGACAGCCATCGATCCATCTAGGCTGAGTATGACTTCTATTCCAAATGTCCTGCGGGGACTTAGGACCCGAGAGAAGCCTTTTGCTTGGTGGGAGGAGGCTCACCTGTCTCCTGCGGCCCCGCAGCCTCCCCAGCTCCCCGGCTGTCTTGAGCGTGGGACTCTAGTTTTCCCACAGTGTGACACGGCGGCAGGTGCAGGCAGCCAGCAGGGACCACTTCTTCCCTGAGGTCTCCTGGAGAACACCGAGGAGGACTTCTACCTTCTCTGTCATCTGAAAACACATCGCCACCTGCACACCAACAGGGCCCCCAGGGCTCTGAAGGACACGTGCCGGGTCCCCCAGGACACCAGCCATCCAGACGCTGGCCCAGCCTCCGGCTCGAAGTGAGGTCCATTGACTGGCTGGGAATGACACGTGGGTGGCATCAGTGGGTCTTAGGGACTCTAAACAACTGCAAGGGCAAGACAGACAAGAAGAAACTCCGAGATCAAGCCGGGCGTGGTGGCGCATGCTTGTAATCCCAGCATTCGGGAGGCTGAGACCTGAGGATCCGGGTTCGCGGCCAGCCTCAGCTATCTAGTAAGGCACTCCGCAACTTAGTGAGACTCGGTTTCAAAATAAAGAATAAAAAATAGGGCTGGGGGTGTAGCTTGGAGGTAGAATGCCCCTGAGTTCAATCCCCAGTACCAAAAAATAAATAAATAAATAAAGAATAAAAAATAGGGCTGGGGGTGTAGCTTGGAGGTAGAACGCCCCTGAGTTCAATCCCCAGTACTGAAAAACAAAACAAAACAACTCCAAGGTCACACAGTTTGAGAGAGAACTGGGGACTAGAACTCATCTGCTCTAGTAGATGTTTTTCCTCTTCATTTGGTTGCAAGGGGCAGGGAGGAGGGTCTTATCCTGTGTTAGGAGCCCCCCGTGCTGCAGGGATCTGTAAGTCACTCACTCCACACCCACCGTGTGCTGGGATCGGCCTCGTTGCTGGCCGTCAAGCCCCGTTCTCGGGTGCTGACCTTCTAGTAGTGAGGAAACACAATAAAGGTGAGAGACAGCAATGGTGCCCCAGAAAAATAAGAGGAGGTCTGGATGGAGGTCTTGACTAAGGGGGTGACAACACGGGAGACTCTTCTGGACAAGCCCTCCACAACTTAGTGAGACCCTGTTTCCAAATAAAGAATAAAAATAGGGCTCGGGGTGTAGCTTGGAAGAGAATACCCCTGGGTTCCATCCCCAGTACTGTAAAATAAATAAATAAAAATGAAAATAAAATTTGGTTGGGGGTGTAGCTCAGAGGTAGAATGTCCCTGGGTTCAGTCCCCAGTACCACACACAAAGCTAATAATAATAAAATGAAATAGAAGCTGAGCGTGGTGGCACGTTCCTGTAGTCCCAGTACTTCAAGGACAGCCTCAGCAATGTCAGTGTAGAGAGGCTTTCAGCAATCTAGTGAGGTCCTGTCTCCAAACGAAAAATAAAAGGCTAGAGATGTAGCTCGGAGATAGAATGCCCCTGGGATCAATCCCTAGTACCACAAAATAAAAATATAAAGTAAAATAGGGCTGGGGGTATAGCTCGGAGGAAGAATGCCCCCGGGTTCCAGCCCCAGCACTGTATTCCTTCTGGGCTAGAGCGGCCTCCCCCTGCTTTCAGAGATGGTGGCTTTTCAACTGACGGCAGGTGACCAGGTCTTTTTCTGACTGCAACACTGACGCAGGAGTCATGGGCAGCGGTCACTGGCAGGAAAAGCAGCTCAAGCTGAAGGCCAGCGTGCGTCTTCACAAGGATGACAGCCACTTCATTTCCTGTGTCAAGTGCCGCCGAGCACAGCAGTGCCCCCCCGCACGGCTGCTGCATCTCCAGCCGACAGTGAAGAAGTGAAGGGCGGATCGGCAGTGTCCGCCAGGGACGGTAGAGGCCAGAGCCGTGGCGTGTGTGTGAGGGGCTTCCTTGCTCTGGACCCTGGGGTAATGAGAGAGAAGCCCTCAAGGTGTCTGTGTGACCGGGGAGCACTGTTTGTCCGTGAGCATCAGGACCCAAATGGCTAAGCTTCATCCAGCTACCCGGGAGCCCAATGTGCTCGGTCCTCCAACGGCCCCAAGAGGCAGCTCTCTTATCACTCACCCATGTTTACAGACGAGGGGACTGAGAAGCAGAGAGATTGAGACCCTTGCTCATAAAAGAGGGAGTGCAGGGAGGACCACTCACTCACCTCCTGTAACCACTCACCCCCCGGGCTTCTGGGGGACCAGAGGAAAGGATGAGTACACAGACCTGGGGTTCATTTATCAGAGAGGCTGGGGTCTCACAAAAGACAACCCAGACCAGCCCTGGGTGCAAGTTGATGTTATCATCTCTGTTTTATCATCTGTTGTTCAGAGAAGGAAAGTAATCCGCCCAAGATCACACAGCTTGAAAGAGAAGAACTCGGGACTAGAACTCATCTGCTCTAGTAGACGTTTTTCCCTCTTCATTTGATGGGAAGGGTCGGGAAGGGGGGTCGTATCCTGTGTGGCCAGAGTTGAGAAACCAGAACCAGCCACAAGAATGAGCCAGAAACCCCAGCAATACAGCCATTGCCTTGAAATACAGAGCCCTGATTAGACACGACTGTAGAATCCCAAAAACGTGCTTTCCTGTGTTCGTGGACGTCCAGTCTCCCCAGTCACAGTCAGAAAGGAGGCAGACAGCCTGGACCGGACCCAGAGCAGCTGTCGGATGGTATTCCCAGCCCGACTGGAAAAAGGAATGAGCCCAAACCTCCAGAGAGCGCCTGTTCTCATGGACTCCGCAGCCGGGCCGGTCCGCCCTCGGTGTGGGAAGGGACGCTCCGGCCCACTGCACGGACTCTTATCTGGTGACTTGTTCTGTCTCCAGCCAGGCTCAGTCCTGAGGGAGGGTCTGCTGGGAGCCGGACAAACCGGGTTCCAAATAAAAGATGGAACGAAGCTACAAACTGTGATTGTGGCCCATGCCTGCAATCCCAGCCCCGGGGAGGCTGAGGATCACAGGTTCGAGGCCAGCCTCAGCAACTTAGTGAGACTCTCAACAACCTAGCAGCAAGGCTCTGTTTCAAAAAAGAAAAAATAAGCCGGACATGGTGGTACACGCCTATAATCCCTGTGCTTGGGAGGCTGAGACAGGAGGATTGCAGGTTCAAGAACAGCCTCAGCAAGTAGTGAGACTTTCATCAACCTAGAGAGACCCTGTTTCCAAATAAGAAACAAAATTGGACTGGGAGTGTAGCTCGAAGGTACAATGCCTCTGGGTTCAATCCCTAGTACCACATACACACAAAATAAATAAAATAAAATAAATTAAGGCTGGGGGTCTAGATCAGGGGTAGGATGCCATGGAATTCAACCCCCAGTACTAAATAAATAAATAAGGAAGGGAATAAATAAGAATGGAATTTCAGGGTCTCTACCTAGAGCGCATGGCCTTGTGAAACAGCCTGAAGGGGTCTCCACGAGACTCCTCCCTGGAGGAGCACTGCTGCTGGGCTCCCCTAGGGCTATCTTCTGCCACCTGCAGGTGATGATCCCCAAAAATCATCAGGGTGACTTCACTTCCTAATGTTCCCAAGGACCCCCAAACCTTCACATCGGGAACTTCTTGGTGCAAGGTCTGCCCAGGGGCTCAGTGCTTACCTCTGCCCCAGCGTTCCCATTCTCTGCACCCAGACGCATGACACCTGCTCTGATGGGCGTTCCGGCAAAGCAACCCGGGCATGCAACATGAGTGTCAAACCACAGACACGTGTGTGCCAGAACATGTCAAAGCCACCATCGTGACAGGGAGCCCCAAAAGCAAATGTGCCGGCATCCCCACAAATACCCCCCCCAAATCTCTATGGGTTTAAATGTTTTAAATTGGTAAAATATTAACATTGACATAATTCTGATGATCCAAGGTATTGAAAAATGTGTACGTGGAAGGTTCCTTCTCTCTCCTATTCCTTCTACCTATTCTCATTGCCTGTAGTAATCACCCTCTTAATTATTTCTTGTTTATCTGTCCTATATTTATTTTTGCAAGGAAAATATTAGATAGATAGATAGATAGATAGATAGATAGATAGATAGATAGATAGATGTAGTTGCAGATCCAAGACAAGGCATGGTACACATTCTGTGCTGCACTTTTTTTTCCCCACTGAACCCTGTGTACATCACTGCACACCAACCATATCAAACGTTCTCATCCTTTTTGACAGCTGCCGACTCCTCTGCTGTATAGTTGGTTGCTCCATAATGTATTCACCCAGACCTCCTGGGAGTGGGCCTTTTGGTTGTTTCCAACACGGGGTGTCTCAGTCTGCCCTCTCACCACTGTGACCCTCAATACCTGACGACCACAACTTAGAGGGAGGAAGATGGATTTGCTCACAGTTCTGGAGTTTTCAGAGGTCTCAGTCCACGTTGGGCTGGGTGAAATCTGTGGAGCTTAGAGCACGGCGGTGGGAGGCAGAGAAAGAGCACGAGCGGAGGGACTCTGTTATCACATCACAGAGGCTGGAAGCAGAGAGAGGGAGAGGAGAGAAGGGGGTCCATGGACCTGGGTATGCCCCCAAGCCACACCTCCAGTGACCCGGCTCCTCCTGCCACACGCTACCTGCCTACCTGACCACCCAATAAACCCACTGATCCATCAATGGCTAGAGCCCTCATGCTTCAACTGTATCAGCTCTGAACCTCAACACCTGAGTCCTTCAGGGAACCTTCTGTATCCAGACCATAACACATGGCCAAGTACTGCTGCTGTGATTGGCCTGCACAGTAAACTTCCTTTCTTGAAGCACAAATCTTCTGTGCCCTGCAAAGCTGTACATTCTACACTGTTTTTAAATTCTTTTTTTCCAGTACTAGGGATTGAACCCAGGGGCGTTCAACTTCTGAGCTACCCCCCCCAGCCCCTTTTTGTTTTGAAACAGGGTCTCACTGTGTTGCTGAAGGTCTTGTTATGTTGCTGAGGCTGACCTCAAACCTGCAATCCTCCTGTTTCAGCCTCCCAAGCATTGGGATTACAGGCATGCACCATTGTGCCTGGCCATTCTGCACAGTTGAATGCCACATAGAGAGGAGCACAGACTGTGGGGTAGACGGCGCTGGCCACAGTCCTGCCACTGGGAATTTGAAGTCATCCATGGCAAGTCGCCTTGGGTGACATTGGGTAACATCATCGTGCCTGGGGCTCCTCACTGCTTAGTGGGTGTAACAAATAGTCCTCTCTGCACGGGGTCATAGTGAGGACTGCGTGAGCTGGTGTGTGTGAACACACGTGGGGCCGTGCCTGGTGCCTAGGAACTGCTGACCACCACTCAGCTGTGTGTATCTGCACCCCGTGTCACTGCTGCACCCAGTGGCAAGTGTTTAACCACAGGCTCTCAACAGCCCCTGAGCTGCAGCATTGGCAATCCCCAGGGGGTCGACACTCCCGTGCAGTTGACTCGGAGCTGCCTGGGTAACTGTCCCCCCAGCTGGAAAGAGATGCCTGCAGTTTGCTCTTGGGCTCCTGGGCAAGCCGGACCCACACAGCTGCTGTGCACCTTCTGGTATGCTCCGGTGCAGAGAGCCTTCACCACGACCAAGACGCTGAAGGTTCCGGGCCGTGGTCCCCCAGAATCACCTTCGTCCAAGAGGATGGAGAGCCAGAAGGGTCTGCTGGCTTGCCTCTCCCAGGGATGTGAAAACCCCAACTCTCAGCCCTTGAGTGGACCCCTCTGGGATGTGACCCCCCCACACCCTTCCCCGCCAGGGAACTGAGCAAAGATGTCTTGCAACTCAAGAGATCTTCTCCCCTACTGGGAGTTGGGGAGTTTCCCACTGGGTAATAATCAGCAAGCCTCCCAGTTCTCTTCTCCACCCTTCCCCATCTCCCTTCCTCCGTGTCTGGTACCAGGGTGTCCCTGCGGAGGCGACACAAACCACTGTCCCCTGCTGACCCTGCACCTCCATTTCCTGCCCACGACCTTCTAGAACTCCAGCCCTCTGGCCACCCCTGGACGCCCAGCTCAGCTTTCTGTCTCGCCCTGTTTTTTCCCTGAGGGTTCTCTTGTTTTGCTGGTCCTGGCCAGAGCACACAGAGCAGGGCCAGCTCAACCGATAGGGTTCAGCAAAGAGAGAGGCGTGGTCCACGGCCCTTCTCTCCCTGGAACTGAGATCAGCAGAGTGGCCACTGTCTAAGCCCCTCCTGGCTTCCCCCAGAGGGACCATGGTGGGAGACCAGATGGTGTTGCATGTGGTAGACACACCCAGAAAGGAGCAGCGTTGCCCTGGAAACAGTACAGGATACTTCCCCCACCACATACAGAAGGTAGGAAAGCCACAGAGAAAGTCAAAGGTGAGCCGGGCATGGTGCACGTTTGTAATCCCAGTACTTGGGAGGCTGAGACCAGAGGGTCGAGGACAGCCACAGCAAGTAATGAGACTCTCGTCAACCCATCAAGACCCTGTGTTTTAAAACAAATAGTAATAATAATCATAATAAATAGGGCTGGGGTGTAACTCAGAGGCAGTATGCTTCTGGGTTCAATCCCCAGCGCCACCAAAAGAGAGGGAATGCGCGCGAGAGAGAGACAGAGAGAGAGACAGAGAGAGAGAGAGAGAGAGAGAGAGAGAGAGAGAGAGAGAGGACAATAAGAAAATTTTAAGTTCCCTGCCCATCTAACGAAAGCGGAAGTAGAGGGCTGGCAATTTCGGGGTGCACATGGCCTCTGTTGGCTTCTAACCTAGATGTGTGCCTGGTCCACTGTACCCCCTGTCATCTGAGGCTGGGAAGACACTGAAATCGCAGAGAAGGAGCTCGTTCTCCGTTTAGCTTTTCCTGAAGGATCCTGCAGACGCACAAATCTATGGGCAGTGATTTGAGCACAGGCAGGACTCACAGTCTGGCTGAAACCCCGGTCCGCTGCTCCTAAGAGGCGTTGGTATAGATCCTTCCCCAGCCTGAGCCTGGCTTGGGGTGTCTCATAAGGTGGCTCAGAAGCTTATGAGATAGAAGCATAGAAGGTGCTTCTGTGCTATAATCTGCAGGTCAACTATAATTACTCTTGTTTCACTAATGTGTTCTCTCTGAAACAGATTAGTTATTTAGAAAAGCAGAATTCCTGCCTCTGCAAACTTTGTAACAATGCAAGACAATCCTGCAGGAGGGTTAGGCACATTCTCATTCATATTCTCTCTCTCTCTCTCTCTCTCTCTCTCTCTCTCTCTCTCTCTCTCTCTCTCTCTGTCTCTCTCTCTCTCTGTCTCTGTCTCTCTCTCTCTCTCTCTCTCTCACACACACACACACACACACACACACACACACACACCTTTAGAAGGATCATTTTCTCCAAAGTGCATTTTGAGGATCGGAGTGACTTCTGCAGGGAGACTGTGCCGCCCCCAGCACATCGAGTGGCGTGACTGTTTATTCTCATGGGCAGTTTAGCGACATCGAGGTTAACTGGCCTCCACGTGGCACCCAGAGACAGTCCTGTGATGCTGATTTACCCACTTCTGCAGAATGATTTGTTTTTAATGAATTACACACACTGATCATGGGCTCTGCTCAAAGCCTCGTTTACTCTGGAAATTCCTGAAATTACTATTCATTTTGCATCCGAGTCCTTTTTTTCTCCCCCTTGAAAGTTCGGAGGGAAAAAAAAAAAAACCCTCTCTAAAAAAAGAAAAGTATTAGCATACATATTTTTGTAGATTAGGAAACACGGATGATTTGATAGAAAGCAGATTCAGCGTGAAATATTCACAACAGTGAATCGGCTCTCTGACTTCTTTTTTTTCCAAAACTGCCACGGAAGCCCTGCAGCAAAGAAACTTTGATTAAACAAATTCCCAATAGTTTCAAGAGACCTCGAGGACTGGCGTCTTAAGCCTCCCTGGAACAGCTCACTTTGCTGCACACATGGTAGAGGCTTGGCTCCATAAATAGGAGCAGACAGCCTGGGTGTGGTGGCACACGCCTGTCACCTCAGTACTTGGGAGCCTGTCATAGGAGGATCTCAAGTTCAAGGGCAGCCTCAGCAACTTAACAAGACCCTGTTTCAAAATAAAATAAATAAAGAGGTGGGGGTGTAGTTCAGAGGTAGAATGCTTCTGAGTCCAGTCCTCAGTATATACATACACACACACACACACACACACACACACACACACACACACACACACACACATATATATATATATATATATATATATATATATATATATATATATGTATATATATACATGCAGAAGAATTAATGAAATCACATCTCCGGACAAGCTCTTGAGGAAGTCCAGTGACCCTTCTCTTTCTGCACAGCAGTCACTGCCTGTCTGACTGCTTCAGATCTGCCTTGTGACCTCTGCAGTACAAAAGCGCCTTCCCTCAGTGGTGGGTCAGGGGCCCCCGGACTTGGTCTTCTGTCTTCTGCATGGTTGCGCCTCCGAGACAGCACTAAGTGTGTAGACAGGGTGGGTTTTCTGCCAAGCAGCATTCTTACGAGAGATGAGAAAAGCAGCCCACAGGCCAGGTCTGCCCCTCTTCAAAGACCATTGGCACAGATACTCAGAAAACCGGGACTTGCATATTTGTCATAAACACAACAGAGACTCGGCCATTTGATCAGTGTGCAACATCGAGCACCCGCCACGGATTAGGCACAATCAGGTGCCTCGAAATCAACTGGCAGAAGAAGCCCCTGCTGCCCTCCTGGGGCTTATAGTTTAGCTGGCGAGATAAAAGTGGGAGGTCAGACATTCAACAAAAGGCAAGATGTCAATAAGAATG
The DNA here is from genome assembly GCA_004027655.1 of Graphiurus murinus. Lineage (NCBI taxonomy): Eukaryota > Metazoa > Chordata > Mammalia > Rodentia > Gliridae > Graphiurus > Graphiurus murinus. Next base: position 13,053 of record PVLC010000580.1, read on the forward strand.
CAATGTGAATAAATGCAAGGAAAAAAAGCAAATAAGAAAAAAAAAAAAAAACACAGCAAAATAAAGGGGGCCCCAGCCATTAGGCTATAAGGTATGGAGAAAAACCCTCCGGCTGAGTCTGTCAATAAGACCTGTGTGAGTCTTGGCTCCATAATAAGCCAGATGGATGGCCTCAGCTGAGCCTCTTGCCCTCTAAACCTGCTTTCTCAGCTATATAACAGGCATAATGATACCAGCCTCATAAGACTGCTGCAAGGAGGAAATGCTACACGCCCAGGCAAGGCTTCCGAAGCTGATACTGTTGTCCCCATGTCCACAGACAACGAACCTTGTCCAGGAGGTCCTAGCAACTCAGGAGAGCTCCTCAGAGCCAGGGAGTCCTAGGCTAGTGCCCCCGTGAGTATGCGAGACACTTATAAGCATTCCGTGGAAAAATGTTTGCTCTCAGGTAGGTTGGGAAGATGCTAGGAGGTGGAAAAATACTTCATTGCTATTAGACCTGGAGGGTCCTTAACCTGCTGCCATGCATTGGAAACCTTCATGAGGTTAGAGGTGTTCCCCAAGCTCACTGGAACCCCGAATGGTTTTGCTTTCCAAGAAGCAGTTCACACACCTTGCTTACTGCATGTTTTAGTTAGCTTTTTCGTCACTGCGACCAATACCTCACAAGCACAGCTTAGAGAAAGAAAGATTCATTGGCTCGTGGTTTTAAGGGTTAGTCCATCGCCAGCAGACTCCAAGGCAGAAACTACGAGGACAGGCCTCAGAGCACGGTAGAGGAAAAAAAACGCTCTCATCTCATGCTGGCCAGAGACAGATACAATCCCGGAGCCACGCCCCGTGACCCACTGCTTAGAGTCGTGTTCCACTTTGGAACTTGGCCCGATTGGCCACATGCGAAGTTTGGGAGTGGGCATTTTAAATCCACACCGTAACACTGCTCAACAGAAGCACAAGAGTCAGCGAAAGATCAAGCTGTATGTCAGCCAAAGTCTTCTCGATTCCTGCCCAGCCTCTTGCAGGCCAGGTCTCCTCTTGGAGGCAGCGGCTGATCTTAGTCAACTCCATGCTTTCCCGGTTGTTACATGGTGTTTGATCATTTTAAGTGCCCAATTAACCAATGGAGAAATGCTGAAAAGAATTAAGTGGTAAAAACATAGATAAGAACTGGAGTAGTTTTCTATGGGTGTCTAGTAGGCAAAGACTCCCTCCCTCTTAGCACAGATCCCTGCTGGCCAGGTGGGCAGCAGCTGCCCCCCCCCCCCCCCGCTAACCTGGGAAGCTGCAGGTCAGGGGGCATACGTGGGCTGCCACAGAATTCGGCATGTGCCCACCTTCCAAACACAGAAAGAATATGGTTGCCGCTTCTGTCCTGCCCTTCAAATCTCATACAAAATGGGTCTTGTGAATCACACTTACCTGGGATTATGCAGGAGGGGATTCTGGGGAACATGGTTGCCATTTTGCTCAAGCCACAGAGCACAAACCCCCACTGGCATTCCAGAATTTTGACCTCAGGTGTGTGGACAGGACATTATCACCCTCTCCACGCCATATGCTTTTATGGAGTCGTGAAGCAGTGCCGCTGTCTGGATGGACAGGAGGCTTGGTGAGTAATGGGAGGTTAGAGCCCAGTTCCTGCTGTCACCAGGTATCTTGGGTGATATGAAGGCTGTTCCGCTCACATGCCGCCTGCCAACTCCAAGGCCCGGATTAAAGCTATTATCACTAGGCTCACATGTTTCTTTAAAAGCAAATTCCTTTCAATCATCCACCACTCATGACAGGTAAGTAAGTATCTGATGACCCAGCAAAAGAGCATGTTATGCTTGTGTCAAATCTGAAATCAGGAAATTCTGAGCATAGTTCCAATGATACGAACTTTTATACCCAGCTGCTATTTCCAGCAGAATTCCTTCCAGAAACAAGAAAGCATATATGCAGTAGGAAATGAGCCCTCACCACATGTTGACCTTCAAAAAGCAAAGATAGACTTCAACTATAAACCTGGGCCAAGTTCAAACAATGCCTATAGAGCCGGGCGTGGTGGCGCACGCTTGTAATCCCAGCATTTGGGAGGCTGAGACCGGAGGATCCGGGTTCTCGGCCAGCCTCAGCTACCTAGTAAGGCACTTCGCAACTTAGTGAGATCCTGTTTCAAAATAAAGAATAAAAAATAGGACTGAGGGTATAGCTGGGAGGTAGAATGCTCCTGAGTTCAATCCCCAGTACTGCAAAAAAAAAAAAAAAAAAAAACCAATGCCTATAATTTATGAAGGAACAAGAGAACTCCATACCACTGCCTTAACCTAGCCTCCATGGACCATCAGCCTAGGACTCAATTAAAATAAGCCAAGTGTGATAGCACATGCCTGTAACCTCAGTACTTGGGAGACTGAGACAGGAGAATCTCAAGTTCAAAGCCACCTCAGCAGCTTAGGGAGACCCTCAGCAATTTAGTGAGACCCAATTACAAAATACAAAATAAAAAAGGCTGGAGGTGTAGCTTGTAGGTACAGATGGATGGGTAGATAAATGGATGAATACACAGATGGATGGACAGACACATAGACATCTGTTGTACCAGGTACTCCGGGTACAAACCAGAGCTAGGAGCCACCCACCTTCTGCCTCGAGCAATTTTGTATACCTGTTTCTCTCATGTCTGTACAGTACCTGGCATGTAGAAGGTGCTCAGTAAATCCCATAGAATAGAAGGAACCCCACGTCCTCGGCACCACACCCACTCTAATCTATGGAGCTCGTGCCCTCTGTGCATAAATCAGGAGGTACAGTGTATTTACAACCAAGCACTCACAGGTGGTGTGCTCTGGGCGATGTTTCTCAGGGTGTGGTCCCCTGACCCCTGAGTCTCCGGAGACCCTTTCGAGGGGTCCCAGAGGTCAGAGCTGTACTTACCACAATGCTAAGGTATTACTTGCCCTTTTTGTGGGTTGACCTTTGCACAGAGGAAACAGGGCAGTGAATCCAGCTGTAGTCTCCTCACCATGAGCCCCCACAAAAATTGTAAAAACCCAGCTTCACTTAACAATGTTGTTGGTAATGAGTAAAAAAAAGTTATTTTTATTAAATCTGAATCCTTGGGTATAGATCCTCTTTAATATTGTGTATGATGAAACAAAGTGCATATGAGGTGCTTTTGCACACTGACATATGATGGTTGTCTCAAGGAAATGCACATGTTCAGGTGTCTGAGCTGTGGACTGAATGAGACTGCCCCCCTTCCTTGGCATGGAATATCATTTTTCTTTGAAAGAAGAAGTGGCAGGCAGACCATGGTTAATCAGACCAGGGTCCTTGGCAGACACTTTCTTGAAAATAAGCAAAGTGAGCCTGTCCTTTCAAGGGCAGAGACAGACAGTTTGTTGTCAATGATCAAAAAAATCTGAACTTTCAAGTAAAAATTAGAATTTTAGAAAAATCGTGTTCACCACAGCGAGAGTGACAATATCCAGTTGCTAAAGGCTTTTACGATGAGATTTGTGGTGAATGGGATTTAAAAAAATATATATCCTATAAGCAAATGCACCAACAGTGGAGGAATTTGAACGACTTGGTGAACCATATCTGCCCGATGACCAGCACGTGATGTTACCAAGTCACCTGCTGCCGAAAGAGCCACTTGCAGTGCCAGACGGAGCTGGGGATGGTAACCTAACAGTAGCAGCAGGAAAAGCTCACTGTTGCAATTTTAGACTTCACACTGTCAGTCACTTTTTTAATTTTAGTTTAGTTTAGTTTTTTGGTACTGGAGATTGAACCTGCTACTGAGCTACACCCTCAGCCCTATTTATTTATTTATTTATTTATTTATTTATTTATTTATTTATTTATTTGTTGTGGTACTGGGGATCAAACTCAGGGGCACTCTACCTCCGAGCTATACCCCCAGCCCTATTTTTTGTTCTTTATTTTGACACAGGGTCTCACTAAGTTGTGGAGGGCCTCACTAGGTAGCTGAGGCTGGCCTCGAACCTGGATCCTCGGGTCTCAGTCTCCCAAATGCTGGGATTACAAGCGTGCACCACCACATCTGGCTCTATTTATTTATTTTTATATTTTGCAGTGCTGGAGAATGGAACCCAAGACTTCTACATGCTGGGCAGACCCTTTACCACTAAGCTACATCCCCAGCTCTTTTTTTTTTTTTTTTTTCTTTTTGAGATGAGCTCAACTAGCCTCAAACTTTCAAATCCTCCTGCCTCAGCCTCCCAAGGAGCTGGGATGACAGGCATGTGTCATGGCGCCTGGCTCCAGTCAGCTTTAAGAAGTAGATGCTTGTTGAGCTCTGCTCTACTATCAAAAAAGAAATGCTACCGGGCCCCGTGGTGCACATCTGTAATCTCAGTACTTGGGAGGATGAGACAAAAGGAGCGTAGCTTCATGACCAGCCTCAGCAACTTAGTGAGACTGTTTCAAAATGAAAGGGGGTGGGGGTGTAGGTCAGAGGTAGAACACCCCTGGGTTCAATCCCCAGAAGCACCTGCACAGAAGAAGAAGAAAAAGAAGAAGAGGAAGAGGAGGAGGAGGAGGAAGAGGAGGAGGAGGAGGAGGAGGAGGAAGAGAAGAAGAAGAAAGAGGAGGAGGAAAAGGAGGAGGAGGAGCCACAATTATCTGGAAAAGGTCATCAAAATAGTCACCCTTCTCCAACTGCATATCTGTACAAGGTCAATTTTCTCCAGGTAATATCATTTAAGCTCTACTGCAACAGACCAAAGTCAGAAACAAGTGTAAAGCCTGAGTAGTCTTCTACTTCACCAGACATGAAAGAGATTTTTGAAAGTGTGGAATGATGGTAGTCTCCACTGATTTTTGGAACATATATATATATATGTCCCAAATATATATATATATATATGTTCCATATAAATATATATATATATATTTAAAGAAGTACTGTTTATTACCAACTTAGTGAGACTCTTGGCAATTTAGCAAAAACCTGCTTCAAAATTTATAAAAAATTGCCAGGCATGGTGGTACATGCTTGTAACCCCAGTACTTGGGAGGCTGACACAGGAGGGTCACGGGTTTGAGGCCAGCCTTAGCAACTTAGAAAAACTCTCAGCAACTCAGCAAGACACCATTTCAAAATAAAAAACTTAAAAAGAAGGTCTGGGGGTGTATCTTGGAGTTAGAATGCCTCTGAGTTCCATCCCCAATATCAAAACAATAATAAATAAATATTTAAATACATATATACACACATACATACATACATAAAAATTAAGAAAATGCTTTTAAAATGCCTGGGTGTAGCTGGGAGGTAGAATGCCCTTGAGGCCCTTGGTTCAATCCCCAGTACAAAAAAAAAAAAAAAATTACTTAAGGTTTTAAGTATATGATTATTTTACATTAAATAAAAATTCTAGAGGTTTCTGCTTTAGCCAGCAACTATCAGTAGATATAACCCACATAGTCCAAAGCTCCTTGGGCTCTTGATAACAGTGAAGATCACAAAGGGACCCTGAGCCCAGCAAGTTTGGGAACCTCTAATCTGAGGACTTCCTGCGATTCCTCCCAAACAAAGGGCCACCAGGGACCGCTGGGAGCTGGCAGTTGGGAAGTCTGATCTGGCTCTGAGGAAGACCTTCCGATGCTCCGTGCTCTGGGTCTCAATTCCCAGCGTGCTGCAGAGGCTGGAGAAATTGCTGGCAGAGAACATTAGAAGGGTAAGGAGGGACGAGACAGAACAGGCATGAGAAGCAGGAACCTGCGCGTGTCTGCCTGTGGGGCCAGCAGGAGACCGTCGAGGCCACCGTCAGCGTGGGGGAGACCGGCTTTCTCATGCCGCATCCCCGTTTGGCCTGTCTGTGGTCTCAGCTGGAATCAGCCTGGGAATGGTTTGCAGTCATCTGGCCCTCGGTTGGTTCCCACCGCCGCTGAAAACGGGAATTATCCAAGCGGGTGGAAAAAAGAAAATTAGAGCGATTTTAGAAGTCCGAAATTGGAGATAAACAAGAGCTGGGAGCCTCACTTGCGCGCTTCCCTCCAAATTTGCTTGAGTGTTGTGTCGTGCATGGGGGTGGGGCACCCCGGCTCAAAAGGCAGGACAATTTCAAGTGACCCCCAGGACCCCTGGTTGCCACCACGCCCTCCACTCTCCCTGAACTCCCGGCACGCTCAATTTCCCACACACAGCACTGAAAAATGACTCCCAGCTCCAGACCGCAAGGGGCTTTTTATCTTAGCTGTCAGCCTGAAATACACGCAGAGCCTCCGAGCCATTATGGAAACATTTGGGGCTCCTGAACTTTTCTCTGCTGGGTTTCTCTCTCAAATAAAATGAAATGAAGCTTGGTTCTTGGGGGATTAATATAAACAAAGATCACCACCGCATCTACTGAACTGGGGTGGGGACCGAGATCACAGGGCTTGTGAGGAGCCAGGGCCCTGGCATTCCACACCAGAGCAGGGTGCTGCTGGGGAGAGGCGGGGGCCCCTGCCATGAATGAGGCTAATTCTTCTAATTAGAGCCAGGAAAATGTTGTTTCAGCTTCCCCCACCCCTCCCTGTCAATCTTCATCCTGCAGGTCCTGAATAGTATCAGATGCAAATACCCCCCCCCCTTCTTTTTTTCCAATGAGGTGGTCAGAGGGTCTGGAGGAAAGACGGGATTTTTGAAGCATGCACTAAGTCAACAGACCCAGGAGCGCTGGGACAGTAAAGTTTCACAGTGGGGCTTTGATCTGGATTTCAGAAAAATGAAGCCATAAATGTAGAATGGTTTATGAACCCAAAAATAAGAAACTCTTTGTCTTTTATCTAACATGTCGACGGAGGGAGGGGTAAAAAAAAAAAAATCAGAGGAATAGCTAAACGTCGGGCTCATTATATTTTATTTGTGGCAGGGTAAAGAGAGAGTACGAAAATATTTACCGAGGTTTATTTTAACTCTAAATAAACTTAGTGTCGTTTTAAAATGTGTGTGTAGATTTCGAATAGGTTGCAGTGGACGAGTCCGTCAACCCCAGCTACATGGAGATGAATGCGATTTCTTGCTGAAGTTGAAATTTCCCGCTGGAGGGATCTTGGTCAGCCTCCATGAAAGCCTGGTTCTGCTGTCTCCACAGGTGGTATGCCTCCCGTCCCGTCCTGTCCCTACCTGCCACCAGTGGCTCTTCTTGGAGGGTACTCTGGACCTTGGCCATCTCCTCTGCACCAGAAAGGAGTGGACAGTGGCCCCGGGGCTCCCTCTGCCCGGCGCCTATGTGTGCCCATTCCCTTCTTTATAAAGAGGGTGCAGAGAGAGACTCCCAAGCTAACACCTAGTTCTGACTGTTTTCCCAAAAGATGGGGACAACTCTACCCTTGGCAAAGACCCCTGAGCTTCAGGGAGAATGGAAAAAGGAAAAGAGACCCACCAGGTCATCCAAAGCCCTACAGAGCTGAAAAGCCACTCACCTCCCGGTGCCTCAGTCTCCCCACCCGTAGAGGGAGCGACAAGAGCTGGCTTCCTGGTGTGGCTGTGGCTTCAAGGGAGGTCACCCAGGTGGCCCTGGCTGGCACACACTCCTGAGCAAAGAGCTGCTGCTAAGACATCCTCCCCGCGCCTACTCAGGGAAGCACTGTGCGGCCAGGGGCACCTGGCCTCCCCTGAGCGTCGGCCAGGTGGGCATCTCCTCAGAAAGTGCACTACGTCCCGGGGAGTTGCTTGCTTAGGATACGCCGGGGCCGCTGGCTTGGACACCTTGGAGCACGCACAGCCCCGCTCGTCCCCAGAATGCGACCCGGTGACAAGAGGTTTCTAATAGAACTGGTCATCGCAGCAGCCCTTTGAGGCCAACGGGGCTGTCGGGTCTTGTTCTGCAGATGAGGGAACTGGCTGGGAGAGACCCGAGTCCTGTCTCCACTCTGGCCAGAGTCTCAAATGCATGCCCCAGGCTGCAGGGCCCACCTAGAAATCCTTGGTTTTTTTGTTTTTTTGTTTTTTTCCCGTACTGGGGATTGAACTCAGGGGCATTCTACCTCCGAGCTATACCCCCAGCCCTATTTTTTATTCTTTATTTTGAAACAGGGTCTCACTAAGTTGTGGAGGGCCTCACTAAGTAGCGGAGGCTGGCCTCGAACCCGGATCCTCCAGTCTCAGCCTCCCAAGTGCTGGGATTACAAGCGTGAGCCACCACGCCCAGCTCAAGATACCCATTTTCTAAAAAGTCTTGTGTGCTTTATGTTTGATTGCTTTTCTGTGTTGCCAAATAATGAGAATTTGTTGTTGTTAACATTTTTGTGTCTTAACCTTATTTCCTTTCAACATCTATAACAATATCAGAAATCAAGAGCAGGGGTTTCACTGTTTTTCTTTCAATTTTAAGTAGGGTATTAATAATAAAAAAGAAAGAAAGAAAGAAAGCTGGGTATGGTGGTACATGCCTGTCATCTCAGACTTGGGAGGTTAAGACAGATGGATCGCAGGTTTGAGGCCAGTCTCAGCAACTTGGCGAGGCCCTGTTTCAAAATAAAAAATTAAAAGGGCTGGATGTGTAGGTTGGAGGGAGAATGCTCCTGGGTTCAATCCCTAGTGCCACAAAAATTAATTAAAAATAAAAATGAAAGCCAAGTGTGGTGGCACACACTTGTAATCCCCATACTTGGGAGGCTAAGACCAGAGGATCTGGGTCCTTGGCCAGCCTCAGCTACTTAGTGAGGCCCTCCGCAACTTAGTGAGACCCTGTTTCAAAATATCAAAAAAATAGGACTGAGGGTGTAGCTCAGAGGTAGAATGCCCCTGGGTTCCATCCCCAGTGCCACAATAAATAAATAAATAAATAAATAAATAAATAAATAATAATTAAAGAGAACCCTTTGCAGTCACTGGTACATAACAGTGATCATTTTGACTGTGAGGGTGAACATATGTCTGTCGCTGCACATTGACTGGAATATTATCAATTATTTGTTGGTTACCTCAAATCTTCAAGGACCCAACAACATCCTAACAATGAGAGGTAACACTCAGGTGCTGATGAGCCAGAACACCGCCAGGTCTCACCTCCACACCTTACGGACCTCGTCTTTCATCCTCTGCAAACCCACTACCTGCTTTAGACTTTGACACAGCGTAAATCCTCAAAACTTACCTGCAGGGCTGCTTCTCACTGGAGTTCACCTCTCCCTGGACAGGAGCTGCGGCACCCACTTCCTAGATGAGCAAGCCAAGGATAGAAGGTGTGGCTCACGGTGCCAGGATCATGTTGCCAATATTTAAACCCAAGGGCAGACGCTTTCTGTGCCACCTGTGGCTTGTAAAGTTAGTAAAGAGGTAGGGAGCAGACCTAGAGGAAGATGAAAATATTAGAAGAAAAATAGAAATGGAGGAAATACTAGAAGAAAAATAGAGAATAGTGATCCTGACAAATTGCCAGAGGAGGAGGGAATCCTATTCCCAGGGACCTCCTTCCCAGCACACTGGTGCTCTGGTACGTATCATGTGCCAGCGTGGCTTGAGGTTGGCAAGGAGCCCAAAGCTCGATCTGCACCGTCCAGCAGAGCAGTGACCAGCTGCATGAGGCTTCAGGACAAATGAAAGTGCCGAGGTGCCGGGGAACTCAACCTTTATTTTATATGCATCGACCCTCCATATTTGTGGGTTCCACATCTGTAGATTCAACTGACTGCACTTCAAAATTACTTGGGAAAAAAAAAACAACATGTACAGACTTTTCCTCATCTTATTATTCCCTAAATGATACAGTCTAATAACTATTAGCCTAGCATTTTCATTTTGTGAGGTGTTACAAGTAATCCAGGGATGGTTTAAGTTCAGGAGGGTACACACAGATCGTACACAAATACTTTGCCATATCGTATAAGAGGTTTGGGGATCAGCAGATTTTGATATGGGGGTGGGGGAAATGTCCTGGAACAAATGTCCTGAAAATACAGAGGGAGGACTATAATTCAAAATGTAAATTTAAATATAAGTTTTGTGTTAGTTTACATTTACATGTAAGTATCTGCATGTGGCTACCATATTGGCTCGCACAGCAAAAGAGCTGAAGGAGATGGCAAGTTCCCCTTGTTCTCCATGGGAGGCTCCATGCAGGGGCCTCGTGCACCTTCTGGGTATTCCATGTCACCAGCAGGACACTGTTTCTATGCCCAAGAACACATTCCAGGGGTGTCTGCAAAGCCCAGCCCAGGCGCTTTAGAGCTGAAGTTGCAGCTCTGTCAGAGGTCAGATGGCAAAGCTCCATCTGAAACCTCTGTGATCTCTCCAGGCACACAGCTGGAACCCACAGTGCCCAAGTTTCTCGTCCACGTCCAGCTGTGTGCTAGGTCCAGCTGGGTCAGCAAGTTACCTGGAAACTCACCTCTCAGCTAAATGAGCCTGAGGGCCTGAAGAGGACCTTTGTGCCTCTGCAGGTGACAGAACCAAAAGAACACTAGCAAGGGCTGACCGAGGGGAAGGGACAGGGTGACATGTTGCATGGTGTGGGAAACTTAATCCCCCCACCCTCCAAGGAGTCGAAGAGGCAGCACGCCAGCCAAGGCAGGCGAGCAGAGCAGCCATGCAGATGGCTCACAGGGAGAGTTAGGGACAAGAGGGTGTTTGGACAGGAAGGGCCAGCACCCTGACACAGAGCAGAAAAGAACATGTGCCCTTCTGCCGCCACTCCCAGGCCTCGCCAGGAGACCATCACTGAACCCACCAGAGCTGGAAGGCAGAGGAACCTGGGAGGGGAAACTGGGAGATCGGCTGAGTGTGTCCTGAAGAAGATGCCACTGCCCTTCCCTTCTGGCGGGGTTTGAATCTGGAGCATTCTCCCAGAAAATTCATGTGCTGGCAATGCAGCAAAGTTCAGAGGCGAAATAACTGAATCATGAGGGCTCCAACCCCCGTGGATTCATCCATTGATGGGTTAGTCTTTTGAATGGACTTGCAGGGTGGTGGCTGTAGGCAGATAGGGCATGGCTGGAGGAAATAAGTCACTGAGGGTGTACCGGTGACTATATCTGTTCCTCATCCTTTCCAATCCCCTCCTCTTCTCTCTCTCTCTCCTCTCCCCCCCCCTTTCCTCTCTCTTTCCTTTCTCTTCTCTCTCTTTCCTTCTCCTCTTCTCTCTCCCTCTCCTCTCTTCTTTCTCTCTCCCTCTGTATCTTTTCTCTCTCTCCCTCTACCTCCCTCCCTCTCTCTCTCTCTCTCTCCCCTCCCATCCCACTGCCATGAGCGGAGCAGCTCTCTTCCACCACATCCTCCCACTATGATATTCCTGGAACCAGCTGGCCATGAACTGAGACCTCTGAACCATGAGCCAAAATAAACTTTTCCCCCTCTAAGCTGCTCCCGTCCAGTTCTCACTGACTAATGCTCCCTCCAGGAACCAATGTCAGCCCAGGCACTGGCCCTGTCATCATAAAAGGCAAAACAGTGGTTGAAGGAGCAAAACAAGATCCTCCCGATTCCACCCACACCCATGAAGCTCCATCCTATCGACAAACAAGAGCCTGGGAAATGTCTTTCCCTCCAACAGAGGAGTCGGATGGATCAGCTGAGAGCCTTCCTCTCTGGGCTCGGTGTCCCGGTCCTGACAAAGGAAGAGATCCCCTGGTCTCCTGGGAACCAGCCCACACCAAGCTCCTGTGGATAGCCCCAGACCTCCGAGGCCATCTTTAGCTCCTGGTCTGCATCCATCTCCCAGAATCTGACTGGGATGTAGTAGGAGTCAGGAATGTCCCCAGAGCACTTTTGCTTTCTTGCTCTAATTTCCCCCTTCAGATGCTACATTAGTCAGAGTTCACTAGAGTGACAGAACTCTCAGAGTGTGTAATTGGTAAAAGGGGGTTTATTACATCGGCTTACAGTCCAAAGCAGTATGGTCCCAGGTGGCACATGGAGAGTCAGAAGAACCAGCAGCCGGTGGCGTGGTCCAAGAGCTGGAGTCTCCAAAATGGAGCCGTCAATAATGCAGTCCCAGTACAAGGTGGAAAGGCAGGAAACTCTTCAGAGAAATGATGGTGGAAGTCCAGTTCAGAGAGCTGAAGGCCGACACCCCAGGCGAGAGCAGACACACTTTTCTCAGGAAGAACCACGCATATCTTCCTCCTTTTTTGATCCCAGTCCTGTGCCTATCGCAGCAGCGCTGCCCTCATGCAGGCAGGAATTCCCTTCAATCTGCCATTACATAATCCAGTCATCGCATCAACGCAACCAAAATTCAGTCATCTTAGGTGTGTCATAATCCATTCAGGCTGAGAATCCAGATTAACCGTCACGGATGCATAGGATACCGAGAGTAGACGTGACTTTCATAAGTGGAGGCTCATTTGGTGCTTGACCATGAAAGCCTCCATCTCTTTCTAAGCAAGGGAGCCAGGGCGTGCCATCCCTTGATAGGAGGAAGTTCTTTTCCAAGCACTGGAGACCTTTAACGCCAACCCTGAAGGGCTCGGAGGAAGAGCCAGGCTGTGGGAAGAGCAGCACCACCCGCTCACACTCTCCTCCGTCCCTGTCTTGCACAAGGTGTGACACGTAGTAGTAAGGTGAGGAAACCCAGACCGGTGAGAGTTGAAGAAAAGTGCCTGAGATTTTATAGTAAGTCCTAAACCTCAAACCCAAACGAGGCTTCTTTGCATAGAGTGTTGAGCACCGCAAAGGCTGTGGGCAAAGGGTTGTTTGAGTTATGATCTCCTGGAATCCTCATCACTACCCCCATGAAGGAGGGACAGCCATGAAGCTCATTTGCCTAAGCGAGAAGTAAAGCACAGAGAGACCTAATAACTTTCCTAGATTGCACAGCAGGATTAGGACGGACACCTGTGCTGTCCTATGGCTCACCACACCACAGCCGTGACCAGTGGAGAAGATGTGATCATCGCTTACAGCATGAAGGAGCTGTGGTCATGTGACCTGCAGGTCAGCCAGGGCTCAGGGCCAACTTTCAGGTTAGACCTTAAAGTCCCTACTTAGGTGACTTCAGTGACAGGACAGTCAGTGGCAAGTGTGTTGGCCAGAAGGCCATTGTTGATTCCTTCCCTCCCATGTGCACAGGGCAGGGGGGCCTCATGTCAAGATGTGGGGCTCATGGCCCTTTCCTAGAATCCGTGCCGGTTCTGGGACATGAGGAATAGTATGTGCCAGATGACATCCCAGAACTCCCAGGCTCAAGTCCAAGGTTACGAACAGCTTCTGCTTCTTTCCTCTTCAAACAGTAGTATGCTTGGAGAATCCTGAGCACAGGAGCAAAGACAGGGCGCTCCAGCTGAGTGTCCCACAGACAGCCAGCACCCACTGCCGGGGGAGGGAGTGACCCGCCTGGGACGCCCATCCAGCCCGCAGAGCCCAGATCACTGCAGGCCCAGCCACGGCCTGAAGAGCAGAAGAACCGTCCAGCTGAGCCCTGTCAACTGCAGAACCACGGCGGGTGTGGTCCATTTTTGAGGTGTTTTACGATGCTGCAAATGATAACTAATCAGTTAATGATAACTACTGAGGCCGCCCGGCCACCTGGGGCAATTCATTATCAAGAGGATGTTACGCTGTGATGCTGAATGCTTCTTCATTTATTTTTCTCCCTGGCTGGAGACCTCCCTGGGAACCACTTAGTCTGCATGGCAGGGAGTAGGGAACAGAGCGCCGTGAGTTGCCGTCCACACCACCACTCACACAGACGAGCAGCTGAAGCCCAAGCCAGTTATGTCTGACCTTGCACCCAAGTCCAGCACCCCTCCCTGGGCTCCTCCAGTCCTCCTCAGTTTCCCATCAAAGCACCAGCTCCTGGCCACCTGGGGACTCTCCTGCCAGCTGCAGACCACAGCTGGACCAGGCGCTCCATGAAGGCAGCGGCCACACCTTGTCCCATCCGCCGCCACGTCCCCATGGGCATGTGAATCGTAAGTCGCCCAAGTTCTCAGAGCTGAACTTGCCACGCCATGCGCTTGTTCAGTAGACGGGCTATGCTAGCGTGCTCTGCTGTTATGAGAAGTATAAGAAGACAAGTCGGTATCAAAAACCTCTGCAGGGGCTGGGCACTGGTCTGGGGACTTGGGGGACTTCTGAGAAAAAAAAAACAGACACCAGTCCAGGTCACAAAGGAGAAAGAAGGGCAATCAAAATAAGCAAGCTAAGTAAGTAAGGTGTAGCATGCTCCTGCCTGGGACGAGGGTGGAGGGAGGAGCGCTCTGAGCGCTCTGGGATGCTCTGATGCCACTGGGATCAAAGCCAGCTCAGCTCCCCTCTAGACTCCCCCCCCCCAAGGAGCCTTCTGGCCTGGAGCCTCCTGACCCCCGTCTCCCCACGTTCTGCAACAGCGCCTGGGCACATCTCTCGAGTGCTCTCCCGGCCCCAGGCCCCGGCTGTGTCTTTTGCATCTCTTCACATCTGTCCAGCTGTCGGGCCAGTTGCTTTCTTCCACCTCTACTCTCCTGGTGCATGGCCCAGGGGTCGCTCCACAGAGGTCGGAGGTTGTTTCCGGGTGCTCCCATCCTGCAGGTGCTCCTCACCGGGGAGACAGGAGACCCGTGTGGTGGGGCTCACCCCGCCAAAAAGCTGTAGTAGAGCAGGTAGGGTAGACCAGAATGCATGTCACAAGAGGAGAAACTGCACGGTTTCTGCAACATCTGTGTGTGTGTGTGCCTGTGAGTGTGTGTGTGATTGCGTGCACACACATATGCATGTGTGAATATGTGCCTGAGGACACCAGGCACGCCCAGCACCGCACAGGCAATGCTGCTGTAAGGAAGAGGACCGAAACCCAGTGGCTCAAGAAGGCAAGATTTTATTCTCTCCCGTGGATGCCCAGAGGTGGCCAAGGGGGCTGCGGCTGATGAATGGCTCTGCTCCATGGGCCAATCCAGACACCTAGGTGCCCTTGTCTTGCCCTGCTTCCTGTGGGGGGGGACCCACATCTAGCTTGCACCCCAGGAGGTGGGTGGAGAGGAAACTGAAAGAAGGGCTTTCCCCTCAAAGCAGGTGACCAGGCAGGCATGCACAGCACTTTCTGCTGCGTCCCATCAGCCAGAGCTCAGTCTCAGGCCCACAGCTCCAGGCACAGAGAGAATGCTGGGGAATGTAGTCCTCCAGCTAGCAGCCAGGGGCGACCCAGGAAAAGAGGAAGCTCTGCTGCTGAAAGCAAAAGAAAACCAAGTAAAATGAGTGCTGGTGGGGTCTCCTTAGATTGTTTGAAAGTCACTCCTTTATGTGTTTTTTCCTCCTCTCCTCCCTCTCCTCTCCTCTCCCCCTCCTCCTCTTCTGTCTTCTCTTCTGTCTTCTCCTCTTCTCTCTGTCTCTCTTTCTCTTCCTTTATGAAAACCCCTGGACCCTCGTGATCTAATGTAAAGGGCACGATCTGGACTTCGGGCAGGCTAGCTTACTGTCCTAGTAATTCCTAGCTGATGGCACGTGCTTTTGCAAGGTCTACCCTGCCTCAGTTACTTCGGCAGTGAAACAGGGGCATGGTACCCAGCTCCTCCTGTTCCCTACCTCCTCAAAGTCTGACAAGAGATCAGGAATCTGGATCCTTTCAGGAAGCCAAAGGTGCCTTCTAAGAGACAGACACGATCACTCTGTCCACCCCACGCTGCTACAAGGGAGCCATGTGTTCTCGGGCGAGCCCCTCTCCCTCCAGGCCTCGGCTTCTGCTTCGACCTCTGGCAGGGCTGGCGCTGGGGGTCCTTGAGGTCGGACGCTTCGGAATCGCCTTTCCTGCCCTTACCCTGAGTCTCCTCTCTGTGGCCCAAAGCTATTTAACTCTAACTATAAACAAACGAGCTGGAACATTACCAGTGTGTTGTTCCTGCCACGAAATAACTTCATCTATGCCGGGTGTGGTGGTGCACGCTTGTAATCCCAGTACTTGGGAGGCTGAAACAGGAGAGTCGCAGGTTCAAGGCCAGCCTCAACTACTTTGTGAGGCCTTCCGCAACTAAGTGAGACCCTGTTTCAAAATAAAGAATACAAAATAGGGCTGGGGGTGTAGCTTGGAGGTAGAATGCCCCTGGGTTTAATCCCTGGTACCACACACATACACACACACACACACACACACACACACACACACACACACACAATACATAAATAAATAAATAAATAAATAAATAAATAAATAAATAAATAAAAAAGAAAGGATCTCATCTACCAAGCGACCTTGTGGTGTTTCAGCAGCATCCCAATGAGGCTTGTCTGTGACCGGATTTTCTGATGTGGATTCATCAAGGGGAAAACTGAAACAGCAAAAAAAACCCCAATCCCCTCACAAGGTGACCATTGGAGGAGCTCGTGTCTGGCCTCCAAACTCAGAGGCTGCTTTGAAAGAGAATGGAGTGGGGTTTTGACAGGCATACTGGTGCATGCCTATAATCCAACCACTTGGGAAGCTGAGACAGGAGGATCACCGGTTCGAGGCCAGCCTCAGGAACTTAGTTGTTCCTGCCACGAAATAACCTCATCTATGCCGGGCATGGTGGTGCACGCTTGTAATCCCAGTACTTGGGAGGCTGAGACAGGAGGGTCGCAGGTTCGAGGCCAGCCTCAACTACTTTGTGTTTCAAAATAAAAAATAAAAAGGTTCAGGGGTATAGCTCAGAGGTAGACTGCCCCTGGTTCAATCCTCAGTACTATTAAAAAAAAAAAAGGAGGTGGGGGGAGACACACACACACACACACACACACACACACACACACACACACGAGTGGTGTTGTTCTTCCAGGAGAGTGCTCCCTTTGCAGTCCCCTTTTTGCCCATCTCCAAGGTCACCCTGCAAGGCCAACAGCCATCAAAACCGACATTTTCGACAAAAGGCAACAGCTTGGGTCGCATACCATGTCATTATACCTTGAAATCGAGCTCCTGACATACCAAGCTTGAAATGCACAACTTTTAGCTAATTAGAAGGCTAAAAAAAAAAAAAAGCAACTTAATGAATTCAAGACTTGTTTATGCTAACCTGCCAAGGCGTTTGGCAGTGGGCAAGTGTGATTTGGTGAACATCTGATTGCAGGCCGTGTGGAATTCCATATGCAGAGGGGCTGGGTTGGATCGCATTTTTATTGAACTATTGTCTAGAATGTGAACTAATTTCCGACTACCTCATAAGGACTTCTAAGCGGGGTTGACAAAGGATTTATCATAATTATTGCTCCGGCCAGGACCATGATTATAAGTGATACATGTGTAAATTGTGTTTATAAAGTTTCTGAGGCACAATTAAAACATGCTGTAATTTTTCTCCCTTCTCCCTTTCTTTCCCTCCCAGTAATGACTTGCCTTAAAACTTCCCTTTTTTCTCCTTCAAATTAATACCTGCCAGTGATTTCCTTTGGATAGAACAGACTCCCAGCACGAACCCACACAAATTCTCAAGAAGCTTTTGATCTGCCATTTTTGCAAACCACCCCCTGAAAAAAAGTAGTTTAGCTATCAATACTTTACATAACCCTTCTTTTCAAAGCCACAAACTGAAAGTAATTTGCAAATGCCATTCAGAGTTCGACTCTTTCCTTGTTCACTGCCAAGTGATTTCAAAATCAGAGTGTATTGAGGATATGTCTTAAAAAAAAAAAAAAGATAAATGGGCTTTGGGGTTAGCAGAAGAAAGATGGGAAGAAAACAGAGTATATGAAGAGCTGGGATACAATAGCATTAAAAAAAAAAAGTGTGACCTGTTCATTGGGCATAAAGTTCTATATGCATCTGCTAGAGCAAACTTAGTTATTCAAAGCTTCTGTAGGGTATTATTTCTATTTGAGCTATCAGTATCTACAGGGTGTGTTAAAATCTCTTAACTAGTAAAGAGTTGGCTTATCTTTCTCTTTCCATGATGCTATCGATTGTGGATTTATTGGTAGACCCATTAGAGAATCATAGGTTTATTCAGGCAACAAATAACAGGGGAAAAAAAGACATAAGATAATCTGCAGAAAGCACAAAGTTGGGCGTTGTGGCACCTGCCTGTGAACCCGGTACTTGAGAGGCTGAGACAGGAGGATTGCAGGTTCAAGGCCAGCCTCGGTAACTTGGCTAGACCCTGTTTAAAAAAAATAAATAAATGGGGGCTGGGGTGGCGGGGTAACTCAGAGGCAGCACACTCCTGGGTTCAAACCCCAATAACACACAAATAACATAAATAAATATACATAAATTTAAAAAACAAACAAAGACAACAAGACTCAGGAAGAGTAAGAGACAGCCTAGGTCATCAGCAAGTTGGCCAGCAGGACCCTAGCACATCGCACAGGGCTAGCCGGAGCATCTCTATGCCCCAACTCCCTGGCCACTTCTGATTGGTCTGCGGCCGGGTTTCAGACAAAGAGCGGTCAGTCCATTGGCTTCCCAGTAGCCAATGGTGTGACTCAACACAGGCAATTGGGATAGGCCAATCAGAAGCCCTCTCTTAGGAATCTGGCCGGTACTGCTCCGCCCCTTGGCGGGTTGTAGCGCCGGGGCTGGGCTGCGCTCAGTGGCTGAAGGTCCACGAGGTCAGGCTGTGTTTGCTTGGTGCAGGGCTGTCTTAGGAATTTAAATTTTCATGTTCAAAATCCCCAGGGTTTCGAAAAGTCAACGCTATAGGGAACCAGAAACCCTTGGGCAAAGTAATGTGCCGAACTGCATATGCGTGGGAGGTCGGCCAGGTCCCGAGTCCAGGCCACAGGGACAGGCCAGAGTGCTGAGGCCCGGGCTGGCTGCCCCGCCCCGCCCCTCCTGACCCAGCGCATGTGTCCCCAGCGGGCCCTTGTGCCCTGCATCAGTGACTTGCAGCGGCCCTGACTTGAGCTTGGTTCTAGTTCCAGCCCATACTTCCCAGCTGAGTGACCATGGGCCAGTCACTTGCCCTCTCTGAGCCTCACTGTTCCTGGGATACCAGTAGCGCCAGGTTCACCGGTTGCTGCATAAACTACCTGGTCGATCCACAGAAAGCTCTCCTTGCAGAGCACAGGAAGGAGCGTTCCCTGAGATCAGGCAGGTTGGCTGCGGTTGCAGCTGTGGAACCTTTTGCTGGGAATGAGGATAACGCAGAGGCCGAGTCACTTAGTAGTTTCACGGGTGAATTTCTGAGCCATGCCAGCTGGGTTCGCAGCTTGGCTTTGCAGCTTTGATGTAGGGTGGAAGAAATAAGTAGGTAGAAAGGAGACAGGCAGGAAGGGAAAGTAAAATATAATTTTAATATAAAAAGCCTGGAACTGAAGTGCTTCAGCCTCTACTCCACAAACTGGTTCTCTTTCCCAGAACTGACTCTCCCAAATTCCTGGGAAATCTGTAAATCTTAGAGTTAACTAAAAGGAAGTATAATTGCCCTGTGCATTGATAGCAAGACAGGTACGATATTTTGAAAACTCTATAATTTAGGACACTCTCCAGCTTATCTGTCATCAGCTAATGAGGACCCTAAGGTTGACCAGACCACCATAAACTGCCTCAGGGACTACAGGACTGAGACCATCCTCACATACCTCCTCTAGCCCACCCCTCACGAAAGTCCCCTATAAGAAGCCAGCCCTGTACCCCCCGAATGCCCCTCCTCATCTTGAGGTGGCCCACATTCTCTCTTGAATGTGTATTTCTTCCCTTTTTCCCCCAAATAAACCTCTGTCCATGTCTCTGACTGGTGCGTGCTGAAATTCTTTTCCGTCACGTTCTCCAAGGACCCCGCTGATCCTGAGTTCCTGAACTGAGGACTCACCCCCACGTCTCAGCTTTGCAGTTGACTGACTGTGTGACCTTCAGCAGGTTCTTTCACCGAGGGTCGCCTTCTTTACCCATCACGTGGGGATGACAGCTAAATGAGTTAATAATTGTGATGCGTCCAAGTTCCTGGCGTGAGGTTTCTGCTCAATAAATACTATCAAGATGATGTTCTCTGGCTCCTCAGAGCTCACTCACCGGAAGCCATCAGGAGGCACCTGAAGGCTCAGACCGCCCACAAATGATGCTTTGTGGGAGCCCCCAAGGTAAGGAGCTGGACCCCAGCACCTGTCCCAAGATGGCGGAGCCAGTGCTCTGGAGAGGTGTGGACAGAGGACAGCGCTTTTCCCCGAGGTCCAGTGTGGGGAAACAGACTCGCCATCCGTCACCCCTGTCATCGATGATGGAGGCCGTGGGAGGACCTGCCAGCGCCGTCCTCACCCGCCGGAGGCCTCGATGGCCACACCAAGACCTCTGAGTTCCAGCATGTCCAGTCCCCTGTGGCCGGGGACTCCACACAGAGAGAGAGTCTGACCTTTCCTCCTCATGCCTTGCTGTCTGGGCTGAGTCTGAGAAAGAGGGAACAGAGCTTGGCCCCCCGGGACCTCAGCCAAGAGCATCCGCTGACCCTGCTTCCCCCGGAAAGACAGGAGATTACCGCTTAAACGGCAGCAGATGGAATCCTGGCGCGTTACATAAGCAGATCGGAGCGTGCCTCGTATAACTGTGTTATCAGGCCCTTCTGCAGGCACTTGGGAAGGGTCCAGAAAGCTCCAAGTGTCAGAAGCAGTCCAGGAGGGCAGAGGTGCTACCTGGGAACTGCCCACCGGGAGGTCCTGGGTGACCGTGGCCACTGGTCTGAGAACATTCTCAGACCGAAGTACCGCGCTCGGTCCATGCACAGGGAAGCTGCCAAGGAGACACCACCTCCTGCAACAGCCCCTCCTAAGGAAGCAGAAGCAGGTGGCTAGGTCTCCCAGCTTCTGGGCCCCTACTCAGGACGGCTGTGAAGTGTGTCTGGCCTGTTCACACAGCATCCCCGCTGGGATTGGCCTCCCCTGTCCCAGGGGCAAGACGCCAGGACACATCCGTGACTGCCTTTTCCTCCCTGGTCTCACACCCAGTCCCTTGCCTCCCAACATCTCACCGAGTTGCCGAGTCCTTAACTCAGGCTCTGTTCTGGGGAATCCCCAACTGAGATGGAGGCAGAACTCACAGAGACTGAACTCACAGAGGCTGAACTCACAGAGGCCGAACTCAGAGGCCGAACTCACAGAGGCCGAACTCACAGAGACCAAACTCACAGAGGCGGAACTCAGCCTCCAGGAGCTGGCGCTGTGCTGGGGAGGTCTGTGTGTAGCTCTCCTCTCAGCTTCCCAGTTGTGTGTGGCCATGCACAGTGGACTGGCCCAATTGCTCTGTTTCTTGGTTTCTCCCTTTGTAACCTGACTATAACAGCAGTACTTCCTCCTGATGTTGATCTCGGGATTGTTAGTTTATAGAAAGGGCTTAGAGCACACGTTCTTCAGGACAAGCAGCACACCCAGAGTACTGGTATTGTTTGTGTTCTTGATCCAGATTTTTAGTCAGTTGGAACCTTTATACACACACACACACACACACACACACACACAGTGTTTTGGGGGTTTTGTGGGGTTTTTTGTTTGGTCCTAGGGACTGAACCCAGAGGCATTCTACCTCTGGGCTACACCCCCAGCCCTTTTATTTTATTTTTTAATTTTGAAACAGTGTCTTGCTAGGTTGCTGAGAATCTCACTAAGTTGCCAAGGCTGGCCTCAAACCTGCGATCCTCCTATCACAGCCTCCTAAGCACTGGGATTGCAGAATTGTGCGACTGTACCCAGCTTCAGTTTTCACCTTTTTTTTTTTTTTTAAGGTACTGGGGGTTGAACCCAGGGGCATTCTATCTCTGAGCTACACCCCCAGTCCTATTTTTTACTCTTTATTTTGAAACAGGGTCTCAGTAAGTTGTGGAGAACCTCATTAAGTAACTGACTCTGGCTGAGAACCTGGGATCCTCCTACCTCAGCCTCCCAAGTACTGGGATTACACGTGTGCGCCACTACGCTTGTAATGATGTACTCCATTTTCACACCTCTACAAGAAGATAAAAGAAGAAGAAGAAGCCAGGTGTGGTGGCACACGCCTGTAATCCTAGTACTTGGGAGGCTGAGACAGGAGAATCCCAGGTTCGTGGTCAGCCAGCCTCAGCAACTTAGGGAGGCCCTGTGCAATTTAGGGTTAGGGTCCAGGGAGTCACTCCCTCTCACTTGTCTGACTTCCCAGGCACTCCTGGCGGGATCCAGTGGAATGGGTGTGCAGTCCTGGTCCAGGCAACCCCAGAGCTGAGCAGGAGCCCCCTGGGAGGCCTGGCAAGGCCCGGAATCGCCGAGTCTCCTGGCTCCTCTGTGCCACGCATTGGCTTCTGCAGTGAAGCTTTGCAGTGAACTGTCCCTCACGAGTGTCCCCATTGGTGCAGGAGGTAGCTCAGAGGTAGACTGTCCCTCAGTTACCAAAAAAAAAGTAAATAAAAGCTGGGAGCAGCGGCGGCAGGTGGAGGAGGAGAATGCACGAACACATCCGGCCTCTCCACCTGCCAAACGCATTGTTCTATTTCCAGGGGTCTCGTCCTGTTTCCTACTAAGTCACTCTTCCGTCGAGTTCAGCCACTTACCATAAAGATGAACAAGAGTACTGTAAGCCGTATAGAAATCTGTAAGAATAATTTCGTGATTCCCTCTCCCTGCCCCCGAACCTTGGTGCCACCGGCGGAGTGCATGCCTCGGCTCTGCAGAACTTGGGGGAGCCGCCGTCCCGGGCACAGGCTGGACAGAGTTCCAGTTCTGCCTTCCTCCCCACTTTTCTGCATAGCTTGGGAAGCTGACGTCCCTGGATGGGGTTCAAACATCTCTCCATATTTATCTGTGTTTAAAAAAAATGGGAGTTAAGAGTCTCCTGGGTCGGTGGAGTGGAGAGCGAGCGGTTCCCGGGGAGGAAGCGCACAGGATAAGGAGGGGGTGTTCCGTTTCCGAAGCTTCTCCTAGAAAGCCGGGCAAGGCTTGCACAGAACGCGCTTGTCCTGGACGCGCCACATTGCAGCATGGATATCTGGTCAGAGAAGGCAGTGGAAATGTCAAGTAGAAAAAGACATTTGGGTGACCGAGGACTTCTGTCGTGGGAGGAAATACTTAACTAAGCGTATCACTCATTTGGCTGTTTGACTTCAGGGCCAGAGGCGTGCAGGCAGCCCACGACAGAGCTGGCTTTCTCTCTTGGAATCTCTGTTCCAGAGCTCTGGACCTTTAGGGTCTTTGGCTAAGAGCAGGCGTTCTATCTTCTCCGGGGAAATTGGCCTGCGCTTGACAGAAAAAATGGAAATGGTCACCTAAGCTACCTGGGTTCCCCTGGTTACCGGGATTCAGCGTGCCTTTAATCTCCATGGAGTTACCCCATCTGAGTCAGCGAGAACTTCCCCAGGCCCTTCAAGAGGGCCTGCTAGTTCTTGCCTCTCCAGCCGGGACTCTATAAACCAGCCACTCTTGAAATCCCACAGAAATGCCTGCCTTCCCTTTGACAATGACATTCAGCAGCCTTCTCTCCCTCTATTTGATGTGCTCCAAGATGCAGCCGTTACTGCACGCGCTTTTCGTAACGGAGCTGGAATGTGGACCGATCCCCGAGCCCTGCACTGGGTCATGGGTCCCAAACTTGGAAACGGGCCCCTACATTTCAGACTAGCCTTGCTAGGACTGCGGATTAGGGTCTTGTTTAACAGACAGCCCCCTCCCTCCCCACAAAAAGAAACAAACAAAACAAAACAAAACAAAAACAAAGGAAAGCTGTGAACTCTGACCTGGTGACAAATGTTTTAGAAAAATTCTATATTGCGGTAATAATTATGATAATGGAAACAAAAATTGTAGCAAGTGTTTGTGGAGACGCACCTTGCCACCACCGTGTAGAGAAGAAAAGTGGCATGCACAGGTGCCCACGGACCAGCAGAGGCCAGCTGGAGGGCAAAGTTCTCTTTGGTTGAGACTCACTGAGATCCAAGTCCCTCATGAATACAAAATTTATGGCTACCTGAAGGCACTTTGTTTTTTTTTTTTCTTGTGGTACTGGGGATTGAACTCAGGGGCATTCTACCTCTGAGTTATACCGCTATACCCCCAGCCCTATTTTTTATTCTTTATTTTGAAACAGGGTCTCACTAAGTTGCAGAGGGCCTCACTAAGTAGCTCAGGCTGACTGGGAACCTGGATCCTCCGGTCTCAGCCTCCCAAGTACTGGGATGACAAGCGTGCGCCACCACACCTGGCTCCCTGGAGGCACTCTTAAGACACAACTGGGATCCAAGGTATAGAAGCTTCTAGCTGAGTAGAAAATAAGAACCAGCATCTCAGCTGGGCGTGGTGGCACACACCTATAATCCCAGGACTTGGAAAGCCTGATACAGGAGGATCACAGGTTCAAGAGCAGCCTCAGCAATTTAGTGAGAGTCTTAAGCAACCTACAAGATCCTGTTTCAAAATAAAAAATAAGCCAGGTGTGGCCAGGCATGGTGGTGCACGCTTGTAATCCCAGCATTCAGGAGGCTGAGACCAGAGGATCTGGGTTCGAGGCCAGTCTCAGCTACCTAGTGAGGCACTCCGAAACTTAGTGAGACCCGGTTTCGAAATAAAGAATAAAAAAATAAGCCGGGTGTGGTGGTGCACACTTGTAATCCCAGTACTTGGGAGGCTGAGACAGGATCTCAGGTTCGCAGCCAGCCTCGGCTACCTAGTGAGGCACTCTGCAACTTAGTGAGACCCTGTTTCAAAATAAAGAATTAAAAATTAGGACTGGGGGTGTAGCTTGGAGGTAGAATGTCCCTGGGTTCAATCCCCAGCACTGCAAAAAGGAAGGAGGGAGAGAAAGAGAAAGAAAGAAGGTGCATTGCATAGAGGGACAAAAAGTACAGGTGATACACGGCTAGGGACTCAGGAGGGAGAATTAATCTGGGGGGTGCAAGTGTTGGGGTTCTACGGCGGAGGAAATGGGGGCAGAGGAGGGCAGCCGTTCCAAGCCATTTGCTAGCTCTCCTGGAAAATAGAGAAGGTAACTGCCTGGTCTCCCCACTTCCACCTCAGCCCCCCGCAGCCACTTAGCCACACAAGAGCTGCAGGGATTCTTTTAAAAGCTCAGACAGAGTTTATTCCTCTGCTCACAACCCCCTCATGGCTTCTCACCTCTGTTTATCATCATCATCATCATCATCATCATCCTGGGGATTGAACCCAGGGGCATTCTACCTCCCAGCTCCATTCCCAGCCCTTTTTATTTTGAAACAGGATCTCTCTAAGATGCTGAGAGCCTAAGTTGCTGAGGCTGGCCTCTAACCTGCAATCCTCCTCTCTCAGCCTCCTAAGTGCTAGGATTCCAAGAGCATGCCAGCACACCTGGCTGCCCACCCCTCTTTAAATTAACATAAAGCCCTTACCAGTAAGTTACTGGGTTCCTCCATACCCCTCATCCTGCTGTAGCCACACAGAGCAGCTCCATGTTTGCATGCGGAGACATCTGTCTCAGGACCTTTCCATGATGCCTCGCCGAAATGCTCCTCCCTGCAGCACCCCAGTCCCCTCTCCCCATCACGCTCTGGCCCCCGACATCACTGCCTTTGTGATATTTCTGCCACTCAATACAGTGCACCTTTGCTCTCTGTGCTGCTTACACCGTTCCTGGCTGCTCTAGTAAATATTGGTGAACTGTTTGGGGAGTAAATCCACTCCCAGACCTCTGCAGGAAGGCTCTGAAGGTGGAACCTTGGACAATCCTTCTGGCTGATGCACACATGGCACGATCTTTTGTCAGAAGAACCGGTCTTCCTCCAAGCTTCAAGCTATCAGTGGCCTGAGAGAGGCTGATCCATCACTAGCAATACTGCAATCTCCTTACAAACTTACCTACGGTGGCAATCTTAAGTATTCTTATCACAGAATGATAATCATAAAGAGAGCGGGAGGAAACTTTTGGAGGAATGTCTGTGGCACTGATGGTTTCAGGGAGGTATGCTTACCCCAAACCCGTTACGTTCCCTACACTGAGTAGACATAGCTTTTTGAATGCCAACTCTCCCTCCACAACGTGGTTTGCAGAAGAGCGGCTCACCTGGGAGAAGCTGGCCCCTCCGTGCGACCTCTTCAGGCCTGTTCTGTGCCCCAGCCCCAGCCGCAGCTCCCAGGTGCACACCAGCAAGACGTCCTGCTTCCCCTTCAAAAGTCAGTGCAAACCGATATGGTGCAGAGCCTGGAAGAGCTGGAGTCTCCTCCGAGGCATGAACTCAGCATTCCTTTGCAATCTGCAGGTGCCACTGGGCTGCCGCGTGCCCTCTGTGCTGCTGATTTAAAAACGCTTTTGAAATCCTTCCCCCGACGGCGTCCCAAGTGCTAAAGAGTAGTGAAAGCCGACGCCCCAGGGACTGCCGCTAACCAGAGGTGGACGTTTGGAGATTCCGTTGATTGCATCAGACTGAATGTGGGCAGAATGCTGTGGCCTACGGGGCAGATCTTGCTTTTTTCTAAAGCATGGCAATAAGTCCTGACCGGAGCCAGTGATATGGTCCATGTATGGGGAGGTGGTGATGGTCATGCCAGGGTTTCTTATCACCGTGTTCTAGGAGGTTTCCGAGAGGAGAGCCCCCGCCCCACCACTGAGCCCACTGTGCTCATGTAGACTTCAGAAGTGATGCCTGGAACATCCTAAGGGACACCACCTGCGAAGTGACATTTCTGCTTTGGGAATTTCTCCTAAAGAAATAACTGGTGATAGCCTCATACAAGGCTCAGCTCCAAGAACGTTCAGCTCCAAGGCCGTTTATGGCCTGAGAGACTGGAAGCAAGCTAAAGGCCCAACAGTGGGAGGGTGGTTAAGTGCGGCCCATCTGTGCAAAGGGGATGCCAGCGATACAGTTACTGAATGCTACGGTCCCAGGACAAATCCTGCTGCCACCTGTTTTTTTGGAAATAAAGTTTTATTGGAACACAGCCATTGCCCATTAGCTGGCATACTGTCTCTGGCCACGTCTGGCTAAAACAGCAGCAGGGAGAAATTGCCCCAGAGTCAAACGCGTTGACCATCCGGCCCTTTACAGAAGATGTTTGCTGACTCCCACTGAAGGACAATGAGGGGAAATGCCAGATGGGCCGCCGGGTGAAGAAATAGGCTATAAAACTCTGTGATGTTTGTAATTTCATTTACAACTTAAAAGAATACAGATGTGTAGGTACACACATATGGATTTTTCTCTGGGTCATGGAAGGTTGAATCCTTTGGAAGAGTGTATCTTTTCTTTTTTTTTTTTTTTTTTTTTTTTGCGGTACTGGGGATTGAACTCAGGGGCATTCTACCTCCGAGCTACACCCCCAGCTCTATTTATTTTTCTTTATTTTGAAACAGGGTCTCACTAAGTTGCAGAGTGCCTCACTAGGTAGCTGAGGCTGGCCACGAACCCGGATCCTCCAGTCTCAGCCTCCCAAATGCTGGGATGACAAGCGTGCACCACCACACCCGGCTGTATCTATATTTTCTAACTTTTCTGCGATGACCTTTGAAGTGCTTGCAAAAAATAACAAGCGGGGCTGGGGATGTCACTCAGTGGTAGCATGCACAAGGCCCTGGGTTTAATCCCCAGCATTGCAGAAAAATAAATAAATGACAGGAGACAAAAGGTAACGCAAAATGACCTAGTGAACATAGACCAAGCTACACATTAGAAGACCCAAGCTGACCCAGGCTCTTGTCCACTGTACTGCGTGTGTGTCCACACCTCAGACTCCCCCAACTTCTTGGCCGGAGCTGGCTCCTCTCGGGGCTGCGGGGAGACACCTCATGGCCCAAGGTCTCTCTAGTAAACAGGGTTGCTGGAGGCCGGGTGTAGACGAAGCTCACTTCACTCCTGCGTAGGCTTGTACTGTCCAGTACAGCAGCCATGGAGCAAATTTCACGTCGATGAATGTAAATTGAATTTAAACATTCTGTTCCTTAGTGACACTGGTCACATTCCAAAGGCCCGGTCACCACACGCAGCTGGCCGTGACCCTGCTGTTGGACAGTACAGATCTGGAACCTTCTATCATCACAGTGGACCGCATTGGTTCAGAACTTCATGGTTCACGTTCCACGTTTTAATGTTGAAATTCTCAACAGTCATCTCAGAGAGAGAAAATATTATTCTCATTTCATAGTCAAAGAAACTGAATCTCTGCGTGGTTGAATGGGCCTCGCACCACACACACTGAGAAGCAACTGGAATCGAGGCTTTGAGTTCAGTTTCCACGGCCTTGGATGGTGAGCGGCAAGTGGCTAGGCTGGTAAGACTAAGGAGCCCAGGGCTTTGGAGAGTGTGTGGGCCCCAACCTTCCAGAAGGGTCCCTTCCCTCTCGGGGGCTGCTTGGCCATGTCTCTGTATACCCACAACCATACCATCCAGAAAAGGTACCCCAAATAAGTAAGTGGGGAGAAGAGACAAAACTTATGTGCAGAAGAATCCAAATGAGCCGGGTGTGGCGGCACAAACTTGTAATCCCAGTACTTGGGGGAGGCTGAGACAGGAAGATCACAGGATCGCTGCCAGCCTCAGCTACTTAGGCCCTCTGTTGGGGTCTTAGCCCGGCCGGAGAGACCCTGCCTCTAGATGGCGCCTGGCAGTATGCCAGAAGCGGCTGCAGGTGATAACATCCTAGGGCTGCCCTACGCTAAGAGCGCATGCACCAGCACGCCCGGCCCGTGGCCTGCCCAGGTGAGAGCTGTATGCAGGCACCTCATGACTCAGGCCCTGCACGGCTTTAAGAGCCTCCACCTCTTGCCTGAGAGGATTGGTTGCTGGGAGGTTGGAGGTTGTTGGTTGTTGATGGGAGAATGGTTGGTTGCTGGAGAGAGAGATTGTTGGGGGTTTGTTGGAGAGGTACTATCGCGAGGAACGGCTACGGAGAACGAGAGTGGGGGGAGAGAGATGATTGTGGCTAGAGAGATGGTTACTGTCAAGGTTAAGAGAACGATTACTGTTGTTGTTACTGCTTGGGTAACGTCCTCGGTCCCAGAGAGAGAGAGGTATAATAAAGAGAAGCTTGAACCAGCAACATTTGGTTTTCATCTCCATTGGATCCTCACGGTTGAGGGTCTGGCGTGGGGGACGATACCCTCCACAACTTAGTGAGACCCTGTTTCCAAATAAAGAATAAAAAAATAGGGTTGAGGGTGTAGCTTGGAGGTAGAATGCCCCTGAGTTCCATCCCTAGTACTGCAAAGAAGAAGAAAAAGAAGAAGAAGAGGAGGAGGAGGAGGAGGAGGAGGAGGAGGAGGAGGAGGAGGAGGAATCCAAATGATTTCCACAGCTGCTCTGCCCTCAAG
The DNA here is from genome assembly GCA_004027655.1 of Graphiurus murinus. Lineage (NCBI taxonomy): Eukaryota > Metazoa > Chordata > Mammalia > Rodentia > Gliridae > Graphiurus > Graphiurus murinus. The sequence continues at coordinate 42,104 of PVLC010000580.1, forward strand.
GAGAGCAAACTCCCTAGAGCAAACCCCCGTTCCACTGCAGAAAGTGTCTGGCACGTGGCTGGACTGCAGAATAATCGAGTCAGAGACGCAGCATAAGACAGGGAAGGGACAGGGTCAGGGGCGTCCTGCTCGCTCTAGCTGAATGACCTTCGCTTGGCGGGCCCTGCAGGGCACTTTTAATGGCTTTCGGTCCTCTTCATTCAAACCCTAGGAATCCAGATAGGACAGACAGAAGCTGCCTCGGGTGAGCACCTGTGGACCTCTTAGGGTGCCAGACACCATCGCTTTCTGTCATCGTCAGGGGGGATTCTGGCTCCTGTCCCTTGGAGAAGGCTATGGGAATTTGAAGAATTTGCCCAAGATCTTAAGGCTAGCAAGAGCAAAGCTGGGGCCACACCAGGGCTGGATCCAACTCATTCCCTCTAACCATGAGCACTCGGAACGCAAAGGGGCTGATGGATTTTACCAACATCTGTCCAGTATGTAGGGTACCACCACCGGCGCACCTTCCCTCAGGATGCTTCTCCCCGCCTCTGCCTCCGGGACGGTCTCCATTACCGTGCTGCTCGCACTGTGTAACCTGAGGAATTAAGAGTCTGCGATCCCAGACAGTCTTACAGTATTCCTAATTTCCCAATTTAATCTGCCTTGTGTAAAGAAACCTGGAAAGGGCTTTACATTGCTCAAACTTGTTCACTGCATACGCTGTGTGTCTTGCTGAGGGTTTGTGTGGGCGTATTTGGGGACTGTCGTTGCCATGGAATGAAATGCCCAAGTCTCAAATCTCCAGCTCAATGATTTTCTACCTTGTAGATACCACCCTGCGTATGTTCTGGAACCTTCCCATCCCCGGAAATTCCCCAGGCCCCTTCTCCTGCCCCATGGCAGTAACTCCTCTTCTTACCATTGTAAGGTTCTTGAACTTGCATGAGCGGGAATTATATAGTAGGTGCTCACTTACACCTATATTCTTTGGCTCCACATGATGCCTTTGACATTCTGCCCCGTGCTTTTGTTATTCTCCATTTTATCCTGAAAACTTTCATACGTTCAGAGGAGATTTTTTTTTCCATTACTGGGGATTAAACCCAGGACCTCATGCATGCTGAACTACATCCCCAGCCCCACCAGAAGAAAAAATAATATGAAAAATATCTATGTGCAAAACCATCAGGATTGAAGAGAAGTTAACACATTGATAGTTGTTTCATAAATATATATATGTATATATATTTATGCATTCATATATATATATGAATGTGTGTATATAATATAATATAGTGCTTTTGGGTCTCCTCCCAAAATTTGCCTTCCCTCCTTCTTCTGAAGTGCATGAGCATACCTCCTCTTGTAGCCTGCATTTTTATGACAGATGTACGTTTCCATAAACAATGAACAGTACTGTTATTTCATGTGTTGTAAAATGTATTAAGTACAGTCACCCTCCGCGTAATGACGGGTAGTGACAGACTCCACATGTGATGGTGGCCCCGTGAGATTACAAGGGAGCTGAAAAATCCCCATCGCCCGGTGACATCATGGGCCCGTACCATCCAAGGCGACATTACTCACGCGATTGTGATGCTGGTGTAAAGGAACCCACTGTGCTGCCAGTCTCATAAAAGCTCCGTCGTGGCCAGTATCTAACGCCCCACAGTGATTATGCACGATTATGTTATCGCTGCACCCCGCCCGGGTCCCAGACTTATCAACAAAACAAGAGACTACTGTTGTTCCAAGCTGTTAAAGTTTCGGAACTGTTTGTTATGCAGCGATGGCTAACCGGAACCCCTGCCAGATGAATGTCTTACACCCAAATCCTCATCCCAGAGGCGATTCCTGGGGGCTCAGGCATGAAGCATGCAGGTGCCGACTGCTGCGGCTTCCGTGTTATCCCACCCTGCACAGCAGTATACAGATGTTCCACGACACAGCTGGCTGGGGTCGAGGGGAGCGTGGGCACTGGCAGCCAGGCAGCATGGAGGGTGCAGAAGCCCTCCCACGGGCCCCTGTGGGCGCTGCTTTTGTCTTGGATTGGAATCAGGAACTAAAATGTACTGAGGTGCATACTGTTTACCCAAAGCGCTGCACTGTGCGGGGTGACTGGTATGGCCTGCAGGAGAACCCTGCCTGTCACCGAGACTGTGGGCTGGGGCTCCGGCTGAGCCCCCACCCCAGCATGGCCCTCTCTGGGAAGGAAGGGGACGAGGCAGGGAGATGGGGACCACTCTCGAGAAGAGGTCGGGGAGTCAAGATTTGGATCCTAGAGGACAGGGAGTCAGAGTTTCGACCGGGCGTAGCAGGGGAGCTGCTGGGGGGAGAGAGATTTGTTCCTCCACTGAGACTCCAGGGAACAGCAAAGAGGCCCGGCTGCCTCCGGAGAAGGCTGCAGCCTGGGAATGAGGGCCAGGCCCCTGGCACCCCCAGCTCTGACTGCGCCCATCTGAGCTTCCAACGGCTGGGAACTCGGATGTCCTGGTCCCTCGGCTCACTCTTGGCAGCCCCTGCGGGCGGCCTGGGACAGCACGCCTGCCTGCTCCTGCGTGGACACATCACGGAAGGCTTAGCTGTGGCCTAGACTTTGAGCTCAGAGCTTCCGGTGAGGCGGCTCGCTTGATCTTAGCTGCATCCTGTGGTGAGCACTAGGACTCGTGCCCTCTGAGGTGCACCGAGGGCCATGTGGGTTCAGCCGTCACATCTAGATTGTCACCAGCACTGGAGGGAGCTCTGAATTCACACCCAGACCTGTCGCTTACCAAAGCCCTTTTGCAAACATTGGTGTCTTCAGGTGGGATTTTTTTTTTTTTTTTTTTTTTTGCTGTACTGGGGATAGAACTCAGGGGCATTCTTCCTCCGAGCTACACCCCCAGCCCTATTTTTTATTCTTTATTTTGAAACAGAGTCTCACTAAGTTGTGGAGTGCCTCACTAAGCAGCTGAGGCTGGCCGAGAACCCGGATCCTCCAGTCTCAGCCTCCCAAATGCTTGGATCACAAGCATGCACCACCACGCCTGGCTTCAGGTAGGGTTTGCATGCAATTAGAAGCACCCTCTTAGGAACATAGATCCATGAATTCTGGTACACATATGCACATGAGTGACCATCTGGAAGCTGGGGACCAGATTCATGTGGGCAGCCAAGCTGGGGTCCTGGGCCAGCTCCACCTCTGGAACTCTGCTGCCAGTCTGCCTCAGCTCCTGTCCATCAGGTATTTGGAATAGAGGAGAAATGGCACCTGAGCCTTTTTCTGTGTCTCCACCATCGACATACCGCCTGACCCCTGTGGGACAGGCACCTGCCTATTTCCACGTGATTTGACAGGATTGAAAGCATTCTAAAGCCGGGCATGGTGGCGCACGCTTGTAATCCCAGCATTCGGGAGGCTGAGACCGGAGGATCCGGGTTCGAGGCCATCCTCAGCTACCTAGTGAGGCACTCTGCAACTTAGTGAGACTCGGTTTCAAAATAAAGAATAAAAAATAAGGCTGGGGGTGTAGCTCGGAGGTAGAATGCCCCTGAGTTCAATCCCCAGTACCGCAAAAAAAAAAAAAAAGAAAGCATCCTAAACTTTGGAATCAAAAAACTGATGCTTTTTATTTATGGAAAAAATTTACTAACAAATATAAAGCCAGACAAAGTAGTCTTAAGCAGTTGGAGACAAAATACCATATTCATGGATAAGGAGATGATCTAAAATAATGTCAGAGTTTGTCCAAACAAAATGAAATACCAACAAAATTCTTGGGAGAGTTTTTCACAGAACTCAACCAAGCAGATCTCAAAAGCCATAGAAAAGCTGGGCATGGTGGCACATGCTTGTAATCCCAGTACTTGGGAGACTGAGACTAGAGGATCAAGTTCACAGTCAGCCTCAGTTACTTAGTGAAGCCCTGTTTCAAAATAAAGAATAAAATAGGGCTGGGGGAGTGTATTTTCAGAAATAATTGTTTAGATTTTTTTTTGCGGTACTGGGGATTGAACCCAGTGGCCTTCTACCTCCAAGCTACTGCCCCCCCTAGCCAATTTTTTATTCTTTATTTTGAAACAGGGCCTCATTAAGTTGCGGAGGGCCTCACTGAGTAGCTGAGGCTGGCCGCAAACCCGGATCCTCTGGTCTCAGCCTCCCAAGTACTGGGATTACAAGGGTGCGCCACCAAGCCCAGCTGTTTAGATTTTTAGTTGTCACCGAATAACTGTGTGCACCACGGAGTTCAGCGTTACACCTCCGTACATGCGTGCACACGCCAGCCCTGTTGTGCAACCTTAGGCCTGTGACCTAAACTCTCTGGACCCCCCTCTCCCTCTGTGTAAAGAACCTTCTGTGGTCATCATGAGGAGAGAAAAGGAAGTATTAGGTGCATGCAATAAATAACATTTTGAATCGTGCTGACTTTAATGCAACAGATGTGGAAAAAAGGGGTAGAATTGTAGGAAAAGGCTGAATAATGGAGAAATTAAAAGAAAAAAAAAACACTTTTAACTTTTCAGAAGGCCACCCATGTGTGTGCAGTGAAGATCTATTTTTCAGACAGGACAGTACCCCTTGCCCTCCGTCTTCTGACCTCAGGTGGGAAGGGGCTGCCGCCTTCTGGAGCAACCGGCCCTGGAAACAGCTGCCCGGCGTCCGCGTCAAACAGGCTCCCTGCCCCATCACCGGCTTGTTTTCCTCCTGGGACTCGGGGCTGTCTAGACGCGGCCTGGCCCTGTCCGAGCATGCGGAACGAGGCTGTGGGGCCTGACAGCTCCGCTCGGCAGCTGCCTGGCTGAGCAGTTGGCGCCAGGTTTGGGAGGGTGACATGGCGCGGAGCCTCCCGAGACAGCGTCCTATCAGATCGTGCCGCTGCCAGCCCAGGGCCCCGATGGCGAGATAGGAGGGCAGGCGTGAGCGACCGCCTGCGGGCGGGGAGTTGCCCCTCCCCCGGTGAGCCAGCGTGGGTGGCAGCAGGAGCCCTGGACTCAGAGGAGAAGCATCCCTCTCCTGCTGATGTGACCAGCCAGAGGGTGAGAGCACGAACCGCCACGGTCACCATCCTGTGATGTCACAGGTCATGTGTGCAAGACCTGCCTGAAATAGACAGAGGGAGGCAGGTGGATGGATGGATGGATGGGTGGATGGGTGGATGGATGGAGAGATAGGCAGGTAGAGAGATAGAGGGAAGAAATGAGAGAGAGATAAAGAGATGGGGAGAGAGACAAGCAGATGATGGATGGACAGATGAAGGGAAAGACAAATCTAAGGTAGAGCAGATAATACAGATGAATAGACATATACCGAAAAAGATAGAGTTATGGATAGGAATAGGGACATGCCCTTCAAGAAAATTTGAGCAATACCTGGATGTTTGGATATTTTGAAGAATGACTGCTTGTTTATTTTTTTGTTTGTTTTTGTTTTTGTTCTTGTTTTTGTTTGTGGTACTAGAGATTGAACCCCTCTATCTCTGAGCTACACCCCCAGCCCTATTTTATTTTGAAGCAGGGTCTTGCTAGGTTGCTGATGTTGTCCTCAAACCTGTGATCCCCCTGGCTCAGCCTCCCAAGTACTGGGATTACAGGTGTGCGTCAGCATGCCTGGCTTACTGCTTGTTTTTAGGGACATCGCTGGCATGTACAGAGAGTAAGAGCATGACCAGGCAACCAGAACCTTCCAGGAGCTTACCTGTACGTGCTGACCAGAACCTTCCAGGAGCTTACCTGTACGTGCTGACCAGAACCTTCCAGGAGCTTACCTGTACGTGCTGACCAGAACCTTCCAGGAGCTTACCCGTACGTGCTGAGCAGAACTGTCTGTGAGTTTACCTGTACATGCTAAGGAGACAGGGCTTCCGCTCATGTCCTGACCTCTAAGGCCTAGTGAAGTTGGCATGAGAGAGGGAACTAGAATAAAGTCCCCACTGAGCCAGGGCTCGTAGTCTGCCAGACTCCATCTTGGAATGGAGCCGAACCCGGCAGGGGCTTCAGGCTCGGGCCCCGGGGTCCAAGGCCATGCCCTCTAGCCACAGGCAGCTCTTTAAGTCCAAGAACTAAAACTGCACAGAAGTACACATGCATTTCAATTGCTTTAATGGCCGCATGTGGCTGGTGGCCACACCCTGTGGATGGTGCCATTCTAGAACATTCCATATTCCACCGGAAGATGCCCCTGTTCTGGGGGGTCAAGGTCTGAGGGTGGGTGTAGCTATTAAGGGGGCCACAGGCCCAGAGGTGCTGTGAAACAAAGCAGGAGTAAGGGCAGCCCCTGCAGAGTCGGGCGTGGTGGCGTGGAGGAGGGACGGGCTGGGCTCCTCCAGGGCCCTGGCTAGGTGCCTCCCTCCCTCCACTGCCCCGTGGCGTTCATGTTCATGCTTGAGGGGCGCTTCCGGTTGACCAGACCTCAGGATGTCCGTCCTCTGAGCTCAAGTTAGGCCTGCAGGGCACTGAGAGGCTCGGGCTCCACACTGGTCTCTCCTCTTGAGTCCAAGGTGAAGTGCATGTCGGTACCGCTGGGTCCCCTCTGGGCTCGAGGACCAGAAACAGGCCGAGCCCACAGCCCAGTCCTGACTCACCACGAACGCCCGGGGACCCTCCCGCCCACCCACCTGGCCCCGGGCCCGACACCGGGGAGGCCTATTTTCTGTGAATGTCAACAATTTGCAAATGATCCAGGCGTAAACCATATCATTTAGTGTCTGTTGGTGACAGAAGAGCGCGAGGTGGCTCTTGTGCCAGAACCCCCCACACACACACCCGGAGGCACAGGCAGCTCGGAGCCCAGGGTCGCTCCGGCGGGTGATCAAGGAGCTGACGTTTCTTAACTTGGCCAGCCACGCAGGCGCACACAGGCCTCATCTCAAGGAAGGCCCGGGACTGGTCTGAAGGTGTATCAGTCAGGCTTTTGCTGGAACATGCTGCATAACAACCCTGCCCAGCCCTGCATCTCCCGCTCCCGGGTGTGAGGGCTGGCTGGGGCTCGGCTGCGCTCTCCCCTCCTCCCTGTTCTCCGCCGGGGCAGGATGGACCTGGGGCTGTGGGTCCAGCGCAAGGTGGCTTTTGCTTCCTGAGACTCCGGTACTCATCTGGGGCCCAGGCTGAGGCTGTGACCGGTCTGCGCGCCTGGGGCAGGTTCTCAGGATGCAGGCTACACTGCAGGGAGTTACAGTGGAGCCGACAGACAGGAGGAGTTGGGACTTGGAGCCCTCAGGACTAGAGGGGCTTGGCCACAGCTGGTCCACACGCTGAGCTCAGCAGTGGGGTACCGATGGCCACGCCAGACAAAGGCACTTCTTTGGCTTTGAGTCTGAAAAACAAGACCAAAAGCACTGGGTAAAGACCCTGCGTGGAAAGCTTCCTATCAAACCAGGAGAAGGCGGCCTTTCTCCAAGTTCTTGTCACTCTATTGTTTTAAAATAAGACCGTGAGCCAGGCATGGTGGTGCACGCCTGTAATCCCTATATTTGGGAGGCTGAGACAGGAGGATCGCAGGTCTGAGACCAGCCTCAGCAACTTAGGTCCTCCACAACTGAGTGAGACCCTGTTTCAAAATTTAAAATAAATAAATAAATGAAATGAAATCGGTCTGGGAAAGCCGGGCGCGGTGGCGCACGCTTGTAATCCCAGTACTTGGGAGGCTGAGACTGGAGGATCCGGGTTCACGGCCAGCCTCAGCTACTTAGTGAGGCTCTCCGCAACTTAGTGAGACCCTGTTTCAAAATAAAAATTACAAAATAGGACTGGGAGTGTAGCTCGGAGGTAGAATGCCCCTGGGTTCAATCCCCAGTAACACACACACACACACACACACACACACACACACACACACACACACAGAGGATTGTGTTTGCCCCAAAGTTAAAAGGAAGCGGGGCTCCCCGGCTCCTAGCAGGTATGAACAGGAGATGTCATGAAGACTGGGGTTCAGGGAGAGTGGGGTTCAGAGGAACTAGAGAGCCAGAGGCCCAGAAGGAGGCAGAGCCCAGGACACGCAGTGCAGCAAGTATAGAGGCGGCAGCGCCCTCGGAGGAGGCTGCTGCTGAGTTTAATAAAGACAGGAGCAGCTGGCTGGGCGGTAGGGCACAGCTGCAATTCCAGTGCTAGGAAGACTGAGAGAGGAGGATCCTATATTGGAGGCTAGATAGCCTCAGCAACTTAGGGATACCCTGTTTCAAAATAAGAAAAAATACAAAGGGTTCTGGGGGTGGCTCACAGCAGTTGACTGTCCCTGGGTTCAATCCCCAATACCGAAAAAGGGGGAGAGGGCAGGAGCAGCTAATGTCAACTACACACAGCCAAGGATGCATTAGAAAAAAGTTGTTCTAACAATGGCTCCATGTACCTCTAAAATGTTACATAAGGTATGTAAGGTGAAAAAGCCACACAGATGCACCGTTTAGTTGAAATGCTCTGTGTGAAGGGCATTATGGATATATCTAGTATGTGATTTTTCTGACGAACTCCTGAGCCTTTGACTTCAAGTTCTTCTTCAAGAAATTTCCCCCAAGAAATACACTCATAAATGTTCTGAAGTAACTACACGGGGCTCTCGCTGCAGCATCATCTGTCAGAGCAAATGACTGGAAGCCAACCGAGGGCGCACCAACAGGGGCTTGCGAGACAGTGCCAGCAGAAAACCACGCAGCACCGAAGAAGAGTGAAAGGTCCGCGCAGGGCATCATGGGAAATTCCCAGGGTCTGTTGTTAAGTGGACAAGAAGTGATAAAACAGAAAGTAAGATCACTTCCCATTTTTTATTACAGTGAAATAAAAATAATATAAGCTGGGTGGACATGCAAATTGGCTCCAAAAGTCTCTTAAGAGAATTGGAACAAGCCGGGCATGGTGGCGCATGCTTGTAATCCCATCATTCGGGAGGTTGAGACCGGAGGATCCAGGTTCGAGGCCAGCCTCAGCTACCTAGTGAGGCACTCCGCAACTTAGTGAGACCCGGTTTCAAAATAAAGAATAAAAAATAGGGCTGGGGGTGTAGCTCGGAGGTAGAATGCCCCTGAGTTCAATCTCTAGTACGGCAAAAAAAAAAAAAAAAAGAGAGAGAGAGAGAGAGAGAGAATTGGAACAGACACCCTCTACCTCGTTACACATTACTGGGTTATCTGGATTTTTAAAAAAAATTAACTGTATGCCACTTGTTTGAGGACATAGTTTTAAAAAAGAAGTGCACAAAAATAATTATAAATTAAAAGTACAGAAAGTGAGTTAAATGAAATTTTTAGAAAATGAAACCTGTAATGCTTCATCTTTTTTACAAATACACACTAATTTACTTTTAGTTACTTGCAGAATTCATTTTTGGAACTCAGATGCTGGTATTTTGCAGACCTTTGGAAGAGTGTATTTTATTATTACTCTATTGAATACTACTCTATCGAATACGTTTTCTGCTAACAATGGGGTATAGTAAATATTCCCATTCACTTCACTTTGAAGAAAGCAGAGAATGTTCCCTTTCCCAGTGTTTTGACTCCAATTTAAATGAAACAGTGCACCAAGTCCTGCCTTTCAGGATAACCCTTGTGCGGATTTGCTTTGTAATAATAATAATACTTATTGTTGTTGTTATTATTTGTGGTGCTAGGGATTGAACCCAGGGCCTTGCATATGCTAGGCAAGTGCTCTACCACTGGGCTACACCCCCAGCACTCTAATAAATTCCATTGAATAAAAGCTATGTGCCTCAAGATAGGCAAAACCTGTTGGGGGAGAGGGTCAGGGTTTGGATATAGAATGTCCCCTGAGGAGCTCATGTGCTGATATTCAGAGTTGATGTGCTTACGTCATGAGGGTCATAGTCTCATCAGTGGACAAATCTATTGTAATGGATTTACTGAGTGGTCACCTAGGCAGATGGGTGTGGCCATAGGGTCTGTGCTTGTGTGTTTGAACCTCTTTGCTTGCTTGCTGTGCCTTGCTTCTGGCCTCCATGATGTGAGAGCAGAGCCCTTGCTCTCTCCCTCTCTCTCCCTTCCTGCCGCCATGCCCTGATTCTGCAGAACCAGCCTGACATGGACTGAACCCCTGAAATCTCCAGAACTGTGAGCGAATAAATCTTCCTTCTCTAAATTGTGTGGTCAGGGTTTTTTTTTTTTTTGGGGGGGGGGGTCATGGCAGTGAGAATGTAGATTGAAAGGGGATATATAAAGTAGAACAACAGAATCATCATTTGTGTTTTTACTTATCCAGTACTGAGGTGACTTTGCATGCACTCTACTCCCTCTCTACCCATACTTTATTTTTTCTGAGACAGACTCCCTATGTTGTCCAGGATGAACTTGAGTTCCTGGGTCTAAGCCATTCTCCTGCCTCAACCTCCTGAGTAGCTGGGACCACAGGTGCACATACACGACTGTAGCTGGCTCCATCCATACTTTTGAAGGTCCTTGGGTCTTCTTTTCTGAAAATGTGGTCTGAAACCAACAGGCCTCTTTCTGAAAAATAAATTTGTGTGCCAAATAATAGCAGTGTGTCAGGTCACATCCATACCCCAAAGTCGACCTTTGGACCAGCATCAAAGAATACACAGAAACTGAGCACTCCACCAGACACATGACTCGTGTGTGTGTGTGTGTGTGTGTGTGTGTGTGTGTGTGTGTGTGTGTAGAAATAGGAGCACCGGCACAGCACTCGCCAATCAGTAGGCCCAGCACATGCAGGGATAGTTGCAAGGAGCAGAAATCCACAGAGAGGCTGCGCCTGAGCCCAAGGGGCTTCAGGGCACTTCCCAAATCAAATGGAGTTTCTGTAGATATGTCTGAGAAAGCTCAGGAGAGGATTTTGAGTCAACCTTGCTCGGTCAGCTGTGTGATCTTTGACCCTCCCTGCATCTGACTTTTTGTCTGGAAAGCAGGTCAGCCACACCTGTCTAGCAAGGACACTTGCTGAGGCCTGCCACCTGTCGGTCATCAGGCCAAGCTTCTGGGATGCAGGGCAAAACTGCCCTGGGCTGTAGCTCGTGGAGCACACAGAAAAGACAGCAGACAGTTGACAACTATGCACGCCCACAGGACGTTCTGTCTGCTACCAGAGTCTGCTGATGGATTCCATAAATAATCAAAACTGTGCAGTTGAGTTTAGCACCATGCTCCGAGAATTCTGCTTTCCTTGAACAGAATTACACATTCCTGCTCAGTGTGAATCATAACTTGCTTGACCCAGTGAAACAGAAGCAGAAATCCTGCCCCTCAATTCTCCCAAGCCCCTTTCCCTCTGTTACCAGGTACCAATGTCCCCTCCTCTCAGGTTCCAAGATAGACGTGTAAAGAACATGGGCCAGAGCACATCCCACCTGTGAGGGACGCTGAGCATTAACAAGAAATGGATGGTGCTGCTGGAAGCCACTGATATCCAAGGGGTATTTGTTACTGAAGCATAACCGAACCCATCCTGACAGCTACTAAGATGGAAATAATAGTTTGAATAATTAGACCAAACATAGACTGTCTTTTAAAGCTTTTCAGATGGTTACATATTATTACAGGACTTTTCTCTGGAACAGAGACAACTCAGTGCTTCCTCCCTCTGCCTCACTCAGCTCGTGAAACTCAGAGCTTTTGCTGGGTGCAAACCTTCAAGATTTTAGAACAGGAGAGGCACCGGGAAAGTTACAGTCCCTTGCAGGTAATGCATTAGCCAGCTTTCTGTTGCTGTGATAAAACGCCCAAGATAATCAATTTAAAGGAGGAAAGGTTTCTCTTTTTGGCCTGTGATTTCAGGGGTTTCAGTCCACGGCCTCTTGGTGCTGGTGCTTTGGGTTTATAGAGAGCAGTTCATCATGATGGGAGTGAGTGTCGGAGGGGCTGGGACCCCAAGGTCTCCTTCCGGGGCATCCCCGCAGTGACCCAGCTTCCTCCCACAGATCCCACATCCCAAAGGTCCCTCTGTGTCCCAGTAGTGCTGCAGGCTGGAGACCAGGCCGTCAACACACAGGCCTTTGGGGGGCGCTTCTCCAAGCCACAGCAGGAGCACTAACATGCCGTACCCAGGCTTAGTATGAACTTGACACTTTTGTGGCTCTGTCTCCAGGATCCCGCTCACACCCAGGACCTCTGGAAACACTAGAGCCCGGGCACTGCGCCCCTGCGCTGTACAAACTCAAAAGCACGTGCACGGCAAAGGGGCTTCCAAAGCCGGGCTCTGCATGAACAGAGGAGACTGAGCAACACGGCAGGCACTCTCTCCTGCACCTCCAAGCCAAGACGAAGGCCGACTCATCCTCCCAGAGGCCAGAGGGGCTTGCTTGTAGCTGTATCTGGATGTGGTGGCGCACACCTATAATCCCAGTACTTGGGAGGTTGAGACAGGAGGATCGCAGGTTCGAGGACAGCTTCAGCAAGTAGTGAGACTCTCTTCAACCTAAACGAGACCCTGTTTCCAAATAAGAAATTTAAAAATCGGGCTGGGGGTGTAGCTTGAAGGTAGAATGCCTCTGGGTTCAATCCCTTGTGCCACAAAAAAAAAAAAAAAAAAGAAAAGAAAATTCTTTCCTATATCCATGTAAGAAACCTACTTGCCTATATTTTCTACCCAAAGCTTGAAAGCTATACTGTGAACATTTTAGTCCTTTACTCCGTGTGTGTGTGTGTGTGTGTGTGTGTGTGTGTGTGTGAGCATCTATGTGTGTGACTCACTTAACCACCAAGAACAGAATTAGTTTCAGGAATGTCTGGACCCACAGCTCAAACAACATCCTCAGGGCTGGGTGTTACTCTCCTTGGACTGTTTTCCTCTCTGCCAGCTCTGCTCTCAGGTAGGAACTGCCCTCATGGTGCCAGAATGGCTGCCTATAGCTCCAGGCTTGCATCCTGTCTCCCCTCAGCTACCCAGGCAGGTGGAGAAACTTCTTTCCTGACAGCCCATGACCTCTGGGTGTCTTTGGCTTATATGGGTACCATATCCATCCCTGGCCCCAGTACTGTGGCTGGGAGAGGGAGGGGACAAGGTCTTTATCTGACTGGCCAGTCTGCTCCTAGACCCCTTCTGGACACAGAAGGAAAGGAAGTCCACCCAAACCAAATGCACTGAGGGTGGGGGTGGGGCGGACCCGCAGGACATCAGCTCTGCTTCCAGGTGACAGGACGTGGGTGCTGAGCTGGCAAAACAGCAACGTCAGCTCTGCGAGGCAGGGCCGCCCCCTAAGTGTGCAGAGTGTGCAGTGGTCACCCTCCTGGGGTGTCAGGGGCATCCTCTGGATGTGCTTTGGGGTTGTCAACATTTATTTATTTATTTATTTTATTAATTAATTAATTTATTTATTTATTTATTTATTTATTGTGGTACTGGGGATTGAACTCAGGAGCATTCTACCTCTGAGCTATACCCCCAGCTCTATTTTTTTTATTCTTTATTTTGAAACTGAGTCTCACTAAGTTGCGGAGTGCCTCGTTAGGTAGCTGAGGCTGGCCGTGAACCTGGATCCTCCAGTCTCAGCCTCCCGAATGCTGGGATTACAAGCATGCGCCACCACGCCCGGCTTGGTTGTCAACATTTATTTCCACCCTGCGCGTCACAGGGCTAGAAGACAGAGAACTGCATTTTCCCCAGACGCCTGGTCTCCAGAGTTCTACCTGCAACATAAGTTTCATCCGTGGGAAACTGTGCGCGGCTCGGAGGGCAGGAGGCGTGCTCCTTTCCTGGCAGCCGCGGTGCCTGTGTGGGCTTCGGCGGGGTCAGTGTCTGTAGCCACCTGTGTCCACTCTCTGGACATCTAGACGTGTGGGTCAGCACTGCATGGTAGCTCTAGGGACCGCTGTTTCCTAGAGCATTCTAGAGAATGCACAACCTGGTATTCCTCTTTTTTTTTTTTTCTTTTTTCTCCCACCGTGCTGAGGATGGAACCCAAGGCCTCCCGCATGCTGGTCAAGCACTCTGCCGCTGAGCTACGTCCCTGCCTGCTTCCCATTCCAAGCTTGTAAACGACTTTGAGCGTGCTCTGCTGCGCCCCCGTGTTCCCTAGGAGCCGGTAACCAGGAAGGGGACATACCTGCTTCCCATGAGTTACATCCCAGGGGGTGTAACATCCCCTCCTGATTAAAGAACTCAAGGAGAGGAGTTGGCAGACGGCTGTGGGTGACGGAGGGGTAGTTACTTCCTAGAGCAGCTTTTCCTCTGCCCAGAAGAGAGAATGTCCGGGCTTCTTCTGCCCAGGCTGGGAGCTTCCCCAGTCGAGGCAGCGAGGACTGTGGTTGCGCTGTCTGTGGGGTCTGGAAAGGAGATAGGAGAACAGCCAGCAGAACCTGGGAAGGCGGCAGCGTGCTCCCCTCCACGGAAGACTTCCTCCCGCCTGGCATCAGAGACTGTCAGAAGCCGGGCGCCGGTCCAAAGGTTAGAGGTGGGGCCAGAATGTATAAATTTAGCTTTTCCAATGGCCCTTTCTGTCTCTGAAATGTTAAATAGTGTCTCACCACAGTTGCAAAAGGCTTGCACGCAGCCGGGCGGGTCAGCGCGGGCTTTGGGGTGTCCAGGCAGAGACTAAACAAGCGGAGAGCACCTTCCCCAAGTCCAAGAGCCTGGCTGTGCTGCCACCCACCCGGGGACCTAAGAAAAAGGCACAGCAGGGGTGGCAGGAGGGTGGGGTTCCGGAGCCAGCCCCCCAAGCTGCCAGCGACAGATCCTGGCGCCCTCGCCCCTCGTATGTGTCAACTGAGGCTGGGCCGCAAGCTCCCAGGGTCCCCAGTGGGACTGAGCCAGGTGTCCTCCCCTGTCACCTGTCATCCGCCCCTGCTCCCCCTCCCCCCTCCCCCTCCCCCCAGGTCTCTGGAGGGTCCTCGCGCCCAAATCCTTATCTCCAGTTCTGCTCCTGGGAGACCTGAGCTTGGCCGTGTGGCCGGTGCTGAAGGGCCCTGGGAGAGTTCTTCGCCTCTCACTCCCCCGAGCTCCTCATCAGAGATTTACCCTGGGGGTGTGAAGACTGCAGGCTGCTCAAAGGATCCAGCGAGCCCACCTCCGGGTTTGCACCTGCAGGACTGGGGAACAGGGGCTCGGGCAGATGCTTGCAGAGAGCAGCGCTGCTCCCCAAAAAGCAAGAGGAGGAGGCACCCCGAGTGTCTGTGGGCCAACCAACAGAGGGGCGAGATGGGGCCAGTCCACACCGTGGAATATTAGTCAGAGGAAGGAAGTCCTGGCACGTGCTCCAGCGTGGGTGAACTTTGAGGACGTTACGCTAAGTGACAGAAGTCAGCCACAAAAAGACAATTCTCCTCACCTGAGAGTGCTAGGATGGTCAGGTCCACACGGGCAGAATGCAGGAGGGTGGTGCCAGGGGCTGGGGCAGGGAGGCGTGGGAGTTTAATGGGTGCAGGGTTTCCGTTCTGGGAGACGAAAAGAGCTCAGGAGATGAACGGCGGTGGCGGCTGAACGTGGTTAATGCCACTGACTGTGCACTTCGAGATGGCCAAGATGAACCGGGTGTGGTGGCGCGCACTTGTAATCCCTGTACTTGGGAGGCTGAGGCAGGAGGACTGCTGGTTTGAGGACAGCCTCAGCAAGTACTGAGACTCTTATCAATCTAGCGTGACCCCGTTTCAAAATATGAATAAAATAGATAGAATGAGGTAGAATGCCTGAGTTCAATCTGAAGGAAGAAAGGAAGAGGAAGAGAGGGAAAGAGGGAGGGAGGGAAGGAGGAAGGAAGGAAGGAAGGAAGGAAGGAAGGAAGGAAGGAAGGAAGGAAGGAAGGAAGGAAGGAGAAAAGAAAGAAGGAAGGAAGGAAGGGAGGGAGGGAGGGACTAGTCAGGCAGAGTGGCACACTCTTGTAATCCCAGTACCTGGGAAGCTGAGACAGGAGGATTGTAGGTTCACTGCCAGCCTCGGCAACTTTGAGAGATCCCGTCTCAAAATAAAAAATAAAATAGAGCCGGGTGTGGTGGTACATGCTTGTAATCCCAGCATTTGGGAGGCTGAGACTGGAGGATCCGGGTTCGCCACCAGCCTCAGTGAGGTACTCCACAAATTAGCGAGACCCTCTTTCAAAATAAGGAATAAGAAATAGGACTGGGGGTATAGCTCGGAGGTAGAATGCCCCTGGGTTCAATCCCCAGTACTGCTAAATAAATAAATAAAATAGCCTGGGGGTATATCGCTCAGAGGTGGATTGCCCCTAGTTCAATCCCCAGTACCACACAAAATAAATTAAAGAAAGAAAGAAATCTAAACAACTTTAAAAAAAAAAAAAAAAAAGTAGACTGAGGTCTACTACGCAGGGGGCCTGCTGGCGAGTGTCAACTCATCACCAGAGCGCTGGTCCCGGGTGCCGTGCTGGGCTCCCTCTTCCTCCTCACCTCCAACACACCAGTCGCCAGCCCATCCCCCTCTTCAGCACCGGCCAGCCAACGCCGGGCCCTGGAGAACCGCCCAAGGGCCCAGTGTCAGCTCCGGGTCATGTGCGGTTGACGGTCAAAGCCCAAAGACCACAGCCTCGAGTGGCGGGCCATCCTCCTGAGCGTGGTGTGGTCACCACCCCCCAAAGCCCCGGTCGCTGGTACCCTCCTCCAAACGACTCCCTCACTCCTAACCAGACTGACTTTAGGAGAAAACTTCGTGTCTCTAAAATTGATGGAAAAGCTTGGTTGGAGTCCCCAAGAGAAAGCAGCTAACTACAAAATAAGAGGAAAATAAACAAAAGCCCTGAAAACAGGAGAATGTTGATTAGCGTCTCATTGGATGGGCCATCAGCCTGCTGCTCTGAACTAAGATTTGTCTCTGTTTAAAATGGAGACACACCTGTGATCCCAGTACTTGGGAGACACACCTGTGATCCCAGTACTTGGGAGGCTGAGACAGGAGGATCGCAGATTTGAGGACAGCCTCAGAAAGTAGTGAGACTCTCATCAACCTAGCGAGCTCCTGTTTCCAAATAAAAATAAAATAGGGCTGGAGGTGAGCCTCAGAAGTAGAATGCCCCTGGGTTCAATCCCCTGTAACACACACACACACACACACACACACACACACACACACACACACACATACACACACACACAATGGAGACATGCTTGGTGCATCTCCATGTGTTGGAAGGGAGCAGAGCCAATTGCAGAGGCTTACAGTGTCGAAGGAGGAGCAAAAGGAAATAGCTTTCTGCATTTTTCACTTAAATACATTTCGTGTCAGGCCTGACGTCCTGCCTAAACCATCTTAGGAATGCCCAATGCTACAGGGCTGAGAGCGCAGGAAACGCTCGTGTCCAGCAAAAACTGCACAGAGGTTCCAATCACCCTGCCAGCTCTCATCGGCTGGTGTGGCTGCATCCGGAGAAGGATACGACCTCACATCCAGCTCCAGCAGGAGACTCACGGTGATCGATTAGCAATGTCTGCCAAGGGCACGGGCTAGGGAGGCAGCCGCGGTCTAGGTACCTGACCCCAAAGAATCAGGTCCCAAGCCCTACAAGACTTTGGGATCTGACCCCACCAGGCTCATCTCAGGCCAACTCCTCCGAACCTCTGTTTGCATCCACCCTGATCCACTCCTTTTTTTCTTTTGATTCTGGAGGTTGAACCCAGAGACATCCTACCTCTGAGCTACACCCCTCCAACCCTATTGTATTTAGTTTTGAAATAGTCTCACTAAGTTGCTGAGGGACCTTGCTAAGTTGCCGAGGCTGGCTGTGAACCCGTGATCCTCCTGTCTCAGCCTCCCAAGTACCAAGATTATAGGAGGGCGTCAGCACACCCGGCTCACCATGGCCCACTCCTAACAGTCCTGGAGGTGAGGTTTAGGGTGCTCGTTTCATAGTTCGGCGACTTGCCCAGGGCCACGCAGCTAGGAAGAGGCAGAGCTGCTGCACCGACCCAGTCTCCTGGCTCCAAATCTAGTGCTCTGCCTCTCTGCTGAAACCACCCCTGGGGAGCCACCCCCGGAACCTTGTGAGCCTGTCACCAGCCTGAGACAGACGGCAGCAGCGGGGTCAGGGGAGCAGCCGCAGCTCTATATTTATCCCACGGTCCAGTCAGCTGCCTCGTCCTAGGGCAGCGGTTGTACCATCAAAGTAGACACAACAGACTTTTAATAATTCTGCGTGGCTCTGGCCTAGAAGTGTATTTTTACCCTGGTGAGCAAGTCATTTATTTGTCAATAAGAGGCCAGTAAAGGAAAAGGCCCGGGGGCCATTTATAAACAGACTGTAGCCCCTGGAGACACCCCAGGGAAGCCAAGCTGTCTAGAAATGATCTCGTCCCCGAAGCAACGCCACAGAGCAGGAGCTGCCCGGGAAGTGGGTCGCTGGGTAGGTCGAAGGCATCGAGGGGGCCCAGACGGGGCAGCACCACAGCTGAGTATGTGGCAGATCTGCAGACATCTGTAACAAGCAGCCCACAAATGTCACCTGTGCTGGCGGTGACAGGCGGCTAGGACAGTGGTGCTGGTGGGATGGGAAGAGGGGTTCATACAATATTCACTCCCCAAATATCACTGCCTTAGCTGAACACCTACTGCGTGCCAGGTGCCTGACTGTGTGCTGAGAGAGGGGGAGGAGGAGGCAGGTGTGATGAAGACCCTCTCAGAGAAGAAATGAGGGAAAGGGTACTCTGAAGGACTTACCAAAGCCAGAGAAGCATACATCGCGCAGCCCCACAATTCCTTCTCTGGACACATACCCAGTAGGCATGAGCGTTGACCCTCTGGGAGAAGGCATGAGCAAGAAAGCTCGTGGCAGGCAGCTTTCTCAGTCAAGAACTTCAAAGGACCCGGCATCTACCAACCACAGAATGGGTACGTGGATTGTCGTGTACTTACATGGGGAAATATTATTCTGAGAGGGAAAAAGGAACACATGGTTGCTGACACACACACTGATCAGCCCCATGATCACAGTGCTGAGGGAAGGTGCAAAACACAAGATACTGCACCCTGTGTGATACTCCACTTCCTGTAGGAGCCGGAATATACCAGATGACCCATGGACTTCCTGTGTGAGCCCAGACACTGCTGTGAGCCCACAAATACCTTATATGAACCCACTGGCTTCCAGCAGGAGCTCACTGACACCCAGTACGCGCCTTTTGTCTTTCAGAATGAGCACGCTGATTTCCTGCATGAGCCTGCTGACCTCCTGTATGAGCCCATGGACTTCCTATATGAGCCCGCTGACTTCCCGTTTGAGTCCACAAATATCCCAGATGAGCTCATGAACACCCAAGTAGGAGCCCACGGACTTCCAGAAGGCAGCCATTGTCTTCTAGAATGAGCACCCTGATCTCCTCTGTGAGGCCGTGAATTTCATGTATGAGCACACTGACTTCCTGTCTGAGCCTGCTGACTTCCTGTCTGAGTCCACAAATGTCCCAGAGGAGTTCACAAATATCTAGTACGAGCCCACTGCCTTCCAGTAGGAGCCCCGACTTCCTGTAGGAGCTGACAGACTTTCTCTATGAGGCCTCAGACTTCCTGTATTAGCCCACTGACTTCCTGTATGAGCTCACGGGCTTCCTGTATGAACCCTCAGGCTTCTTAGATGAGCCCACACAGTTCCTGTATGAGCCTATGACTTCCTGTATGAGACCAATGACTTCCTGTTTGAGCCCACGAACTTCCTGTCTGAGACTACCAATTTCCTGTATGAACCCAGACTTCTTGTATGAATCTACTGACTACCTATATGAGCCCATGAACTTCCTTAATGAGTCCAGGCTTTCTTTATGAGCCCAGACTTCCTGTATGAGCCCACCAACTTCTTGTATGAACTTGTCGACTTCCTGTATGAACCTCCCGACTTCCTGTATGAACCTCCTGTCTTCTTGTATGAGACAAGACTTGCCATATGAGCTCACAGGCTTCCTGTATGAGCCTACTAACTTCCTGTATGAACTCATGGACTTCTCGTATGAGCCATAGGTTTCCTGAATAAGCACATGGACTTTCTATATGAGCCAACTGACTTTGAGAATGAGGATACTGACTTCCTGTATGAGTCCATGAACTTCCTGTATGAGACCATTGATTTCCTGTATGAGCCCAGACTTCTTGTATGAGTCCACTAACTTCCTGCATGGGTCCACTGATTTCCTGCATGAGCCCACTGACTTCCTGTATGAGCCCACTCACTTCCTGTATGATAATAGATAATAGATAATAGACTTCCTGTATGAGCCACTCACTTCCTGTATGAGGTAATGGACTTCCTGTATGAGCCCACTGACTCCCTATATAAACTCAGACCTCCAATATGAGCCCACTGACTTCCTTTGTGCATCCAGAGACTTGGCAGCCAAGAATAGAGAAAACTAGTCTACAGCAAAAGAAGTCAATAGAACACCTCTAAGGCAGGAAATTGATGAGGAGGCCACAAGCCATTTTCTAGGGTGATGGAAATGTCCATGTCATAATCTAGGTGGCGATCATAAGGGTGCACATAAGTGTAAACACTTTGCATGTCCTACCTATTTTATAAAAAAGAGTAAGATGTAATCATGGGACTATCATGGCTAACAAGTAAAGGAGACCACACAGTGGTCCAGGGACCACAAACTCAGAAGCCCACAAGGGCCAGAAAGACAATAAAAAGGACTGAGGGGAGCCAGGCATGGGGCAATAAGGACCAGGCTGCTCAAACTGCTACCAAATATAAGATTTATCTGGGTACCAAGGTTTAAAAAGATTGTTGGCCTAAAGACAATAGCCAAGGTCCATGCCCCCCCAACAGGCTGCAAGTCTGAACCCCCTGTTTGCAGTCTCATTTCATAGCTAGGAGTGGAGGAGCCGGAGGTGCTGATGGACCTGCCTGCCTTGATTAAAAAGCAGACCACGAGAAGCATCCAAGAGCAGGCTTCTTTTCAACACTCAAAAATGGCCAGGGGGCCGAGGTAGGAAGGTTCCGACAGGGAAGTCAAGAGACACAGTGTGACTGGACTCAAAGCCCTGGAACTTCTTAGCCTCACTAGGTGTCCAGCTTCTTTATCGGGAGATAGCGATTCCTGAATATTAGCCACTCAGACACAGAAACTCCATCATCATCATCATCATCATCGTCGTCGTCGTCGTCGTCGTCGTCGTCGTCGTCGTTGTTGTTCGTGTGTGTGTGTGTGTGTGTGTGTGTGGTACTGGGGATTGGTCCCAGCCTGGCTTGCTGGCTGCTATCATTATTATTATTATTATTATTATTATTATTATTATTATTATTATTATTATTTTGCAGTACTGGGGATTGAACTCGGGGCATTCTACCTCCGAGCTATACCCCCAGCCCTATTTTTTTTTTAATTCTTTATTTTGAAACCGAGTCTCACTAAGTTGCAGAGTGCCTCACTAGGTAGCTGAGGCTGGCTGGGAACCCAGATCCTCCGGTCTCAGCCTCCCGAATGCTGGAATTACAAGCGTGCACCACCACGTCCGGCTATCATTATTATTATTAATTATTATTTATTTCTATGGTTCTGGGGATTGAACCCAGGGGCATTCGACCTCTGAGCTACAGTCCCAGACCCTCATTTTTTATTTTGAAACAGGGTCTCACTAAGTTACCACACACTGGCCTCAAACCTGAGATCCTCCCATCTCAGCCTCCCCGATCCTGAAGTTCATAGGTCACTGCACCTGCTTGGAAACTCCATCTTATTCACAACTTTCTCATGTCCCTAGGTTGCCCTACTCACGGTAGACACTCAACAAATGTAGCTTGGTCAAGTTAACCTATCATTCTTGACCATATAAAAGGGAGAAAAAAAATCATCACAAACGTGAGACACCAGGTAAGGTTATGAACACGCAAGGTGCTGGCTGAACACCCTGCTAGGGGAAGGCAGCCGACAGCCACAGGGCCGAAGGCATTTCAGATTCAAGCACCTAAACTAGGTGTGCGCTGCCAGCAGCCACGGCAGCCTCATCAGCCTGTCCAGAGTCTGTCTGCAGACCCGCTGTGTTCTACACACCAAACCAATAGTCCAATGTGTGTTTTTAGAAGTAATTTTAACAAGTGCATTTAGTCAAGACTCTTGGTTAAAGGTGACATAAATCTGACAAAAAGGGGGGAAAAAGGCTTAAGAATTTACCAGCTTCTTTAATCAACTACTAGGAGCAGACTGGGACTCGGGGACTCAAACGCTTCTTTTCTCTCTCTCTCTCTCTCTCTCTCTCTCTCTCTCTCTCTCTCTCTCTCTCTCTCTTGTCTCCCACACACACCCTGTTCTTTTTCCTTCCAAGAAAAAGAAGAAAAAACCAACAAAGGAGACTCTCCCTGATATAATCCGTTGGTGTGGGAAAGAATGAGGAAAGGAACAGCTTTCCCACTGGGTGACTCTCAGGTCGGCGCCACCCACCCACTGAGGCAGCGGGCACCACAACCACAGCCCCTCGCGCCCATCCTTTCCCAGAGAGGAGGACTTGCTTCCCTGCTCCGGTGAGAAAAAAAAAATTACTTGAGGCGCGCTCCGATTGGCTCTGTGTGGGTCACGTGTCTGAAATCGAGCCAATCACGGTGGCCTGGGTGGAGTCTCGTCTACTGGAAGGATCCCTGGGCCGCCAGCCCAACTTATTTCCAGCGCCTCCAACAAGGGCTTGTGGTATTTTTAGTGTCTACCCAACAGCCTGCGTTACATCCTTTAATGGTTCCAGGAAGATGCTGAGAATCCAGAAGAGAGGCTAAAATAAAGAAGGAAGAGGAGGAGGAGGACAGAGAAATGGCAGCTGGACCAGTAAAGAGAAGCCCATTACATCATGCGTAATAATTAAGGTTTACAAGGCACTTTCCCGGTCAACATCTTTTAGCTCCTCAACCGCAGCCCTGGGGGTGGGGCGCGGCTCCGGGCAGAGCTCATCGGCCCGCTCTACAGATGAGACAAACAGATTTCAGAGAGTCCAGGTGGCTTGCCAGCCATCACCACCTTGTTAGATTAGGAAGACAAGGAGACAGAGCCAGAGCCAGAGCTGCCACTGCCTCCAAGAGCTGCTTCTCAGACCTCCCTCCGCCCAGCGCCGGCAGGAAGCCCAGCTGACCACCGACCCACCGATATTGCCAATACCGCCCTCCAAGTCCGCTCACATCTTGTACTTCAATCATTCTTAGAAGTAAACTTCAAAGCACTGTGGGAAATGGAAAATCAGCGGCGATAAGTAGAATGGAACTAAAAGTCAACACAGTAAAAGCAAAGCAATGTCATTAAACGCTAGTGAGACATTGTTACCTGCCGAAGGCTCCAGGCCCAGGAGCCTCGAGCTGTCTGTTAAGGGGGAAGATTGGC
Source organism: Graphiurus murinus (assembly GCA_004027655.1). Taxonomy (NCBI): domain Eukaryota; kingdom Metazoa; phylum Chordata; class Mammalia; order Rodentia; family Gliridae; genus Graphiurus; species Graphiurus murinus. The sequence goes on from PVLC010000580.1 coordinate 65,263, forward strand.
GGTTGTTAGAGCAAAGTTAGACAGGTTGACACCGAGCTGAGACGCTCCTCAATGTAATCAGACCGTGGCAGGGAAGCCAATGGGAAAGGGGAAAGTTTTCCCACTGGGCGACTCAGATAGGAGATGTGGCATCCCACACCACTGTCGGATCAAACGCACCACACCACGGCTCCTACTGTAATGTAACATTTCAGGGACACCTTTCTTATGGCCAGAAGTCATTGAACTTTCCTTCTCACTGGGGATATAAAGACTTCTAAAAGAAATGTGTTTAGCTGGGCATGGTGGCGTATGCTTGTAATCCCAGTACTTGAGAGGCTGAGACAGGATTGCGGGTTTTTGGCCAGTCTCAGCAACTTAGTTCCTCCTCAACTTAGTGAGATCTGGTTTCAAAATAAAGAATAAAAAATAAGACTGAGGATGTAGCTCAGAGGTAGAATGCCCCTGGGTTCAATCCCCAGTACTGCAAAAAATAAATGTGTTTGATGCCCGGTGTGGTGGCATATGCACAGTACTTGGGAGTCTGAGACAGGAGGATTGCAGGTTTGAGGCCAGCCTCAGCAATGTAGTGAGACTTTCAGCAACCCAGTGAGAAGTGAGACCCTGTTTCAAAATAAAATAATAATAAAAAATTCAAAGAAGTAGAGATGTAGCTCAGAGTTACAATGCCCTTGGATTCAATCCTCAATGTCCTCCTCCCCCCAAAAAACTTTTTTCTCAAAATAAAATAAAGGTGTTTGGGCTTCTACTTTCAAGATAGCAGAATAAAATTACTATTCCTCTTGGCTTTTGGAAAAAAGCATCTCCTCCAACAAGAAAAAAAAAAGGGGGGAGGGAACCTCCAAGTTCCTTTTCAATGACATGAGAAGATACCTCTCACCATGAGGGGTACAAACATGTTTGTACGTGAAGCTGACAAGCCAGAAGAAGAGATCCCCCAAACTAAGTGTCTGAGGAGGGGGAACCCCACAAGCCCCCTGGCTCACTGAAGTCCTACAGACCTATGGAAGAACTTGGGACCTGGAAGCACCAGATGCCTTGGAAAGCGGTTGAGACATGGAGCTGAACGGAGGAGAAGGAGGTGGAGGAGGAGGAGGAGGAGGAGGAGGGAGGAGGAGAGAGGAACACTTAGACTCCAGGGCCCCGGGCCCCAGGCCCCACACCACTCATCTACGCCTGCTCCTTTGGGGGATCCTGAGCATTTTCTCTATATAGATGAAACTCAAGAGCCCAGCTCAGAGTCCCCAGAGCTCTGGAACAATACTGATTGAAAATGTAAGAATAATAAAAATCAGCGTGGTGTAGTGTAAGAATGCATGACCTGCTACCCCGCCCAGCCCCAGCTCATCAGCAACCAGACTTAGGGCCCCAGACAGGGCGAGAGTCATCTCTGGAGGAACTGGGTGTGCAGGGGATCTGTGGATGTGTGCAAACCCCGCTGTAACCCCGTGGGGAAGTCACCCATATACAGACCTCACCTGTGCCCACCGCTTCCCAGTGTGATGCTGCTGCATGCCTGAGTTTGATTGACAACCAAGGACACCCCAGGTGAAATTTATGAAATGTTAGAGACCATAAGGGTGGGCACGTGCTTACACACACACACACACACACACACACACACACACACACACATCTTAAAACACAGTCTGAGTTAAGTGTAGTGGTGCACACCTGTGATCCCAGTACTTAGGAGGCTGAGACAGGAGGGTCGCAGGTTCAAAAACAGCCTCAGCAGCATAGAGAGACTCTCAGCAATCTAGCAAGACCCTGTTTCAAAATAAAAAATAAAATAAAATAGCTCAGAGGTAGAATGCCCCTGGATTCGATCCCCAGGATCACAAAAAGTGTGTGTGTGTGGTGGGGGGGGGGGAGGAATAGTTGCTATCAAATGAGAACAGCAAGCACAGAGTGCTATTTTTAAAACTCAACCCTTGGGACTAGCAAGCATGGCAGCATAAATTTAAAATTCAAAAAAAGTGTTGGAATATAACGTTGAGAAAACGCTCCCAGAAAGTAAGTAGTGGGGCCAAAAGGGGAGCTAAATAGAAGGATAATAGGAGAGGAAATTAGAAGTGTAGACAACAGTCTAGAAGTCCAATATTCTACTACTAGAAATTCCAAAAAGACAAACCAAGCGCCCTCTCCCCTCCAAAAAAAAGCCATAGGTAAGGAATTATCAAAGAAACAAGACAAGAGAACTTCCTGTAATTAAAGAACTTGCATCTTCAGACTGAAAGGACCATTCATCCCCCAGCATAGGGGAAAATGGCATAACCAGGCTCATCAAGCATTTTTTAAAAATTAATCCCCAGTGCCATCCACCGACTTGCCTCACACTTTTGCTTTCCAGCCCTTTTTTTTTTTTTTTTCTTTTGCTGTACTGGGAACTGAACCCAGGGGCATTCTACCTATGAGCTACATCCCCAGCCCTATTTTTTATTCCTTATTTTGAAACAGGGTCTCACTAAGTTGCAGAAGGCCTCACTAAGTAGCTGAGGCTGGCCTCGAACCCAGATCCTCCAGTCTCAGCCTCCCAAGTTCTAGGATTACAAGCGTGTGCCACCACGCCCGGCTCAGAGACAACCACTTTCGACTCCTTTTGCTCTTCTTCTAACTAATACTTGCACTAGTATTTCTAATATGCATGTATCACTGTATCTCGATTCATCCATCTTAAGCATTAACCACTGGTGGATTTAGTCAGGATTTGTAGTCCCTGTATCTGCTCTGTCCCATACCCTCCTAATACAATTATAGTGTAATTTCCCATAAAATTGGCATTTTTCCCCTCTTGACCATAAATTTTTACTGTTCATCCTGAGACAAGTTGCATGGTATCATTTTATTTCCTTTCTTGTGTAACTTTTTGTTTTTCCTGTACTTCACGGTTGCCTCAAGTTTTCATTTGATTTGCCTTTTTAAGAATAATTTCAGAAGCCTGGCGTGGTAACCCACGCTTGTCATCCCAGTGCTTGGGAGGCTGAGACAGGAGGATTGCAGGTTTTCAGCCAGCCTCAGCTACTTAGTGAGGCCCTCTGCAACTTAGTGAGACCCTGTTTCAAAATAATGAATAAAAAATAGGGCTGGGGGTGTAGCTCAGAGGTAGAATGCCCCTGGGTTCAATCCCCAGTACCGCAAAAAAAAAAAAAAAAGAAGAAAAGTTTTAGAAGTCAAAATGTAAATATTATTTAATGTGTGTGATTTTGATGAAAATATTACTTAATTAAAATAAAAAGAGAGGGAGAGGAGAGAGGAGAGGAGAGGAACCAAATGCAACAGACAACCCTTGTTTAGATACTTACTTGAAGCCAATTGTAAATATAGAAATGAGAAAATAGGGGGAATTTAGTAACTACAGAAAACTGTATAACACTTGAAATTCTTTCCTCATTATGTCTTAGAGGTAGACATTGAAATTCCTAAGGATAAAGTGAAATGAGGTGCAGAATTCATTTCAGCTCTTCCATATGGCACTGAGTTCATGGTTGCTGGAGCCAGGCAAGGGGTCTAAGGGGACCGAGTCCTCTCTCCTCTTGTACAAGTATTAAACTTTCATCAAAAAAGAGGTTCAAATTCATTCATATTTTGTGAACAAATTCCAAGTCCCTCCTAAATGATATTTCCCTAAAATGTGGAGACACCGGTCTTTTTTTTTTCTTGCAGTACTGGATTGACCCCAGAGGCATTCTACTTCCATGCTAGACCCCCAGCCTTATTTTTTATGCTTTATTTTGAAACAGGGTCTCACTTAGTTGTGGAGGGCCTCACTAAGTATCTGAGGCTGACTGTGAACCTGCAATCCTCCTGTCTCAGCCTCCCAAGTACTGGGATTACAAGTATGCGCCACCACGCCCGGCTCCATGGGTTCTAAAGGAGGCCATGCAGACCGCACTTCTCCGTGCGGAATGGAATTGTTCTGTGCAGATGGGTCTTCACAATCCTTGTCATTCACCACCCAACAAGCAGGCTCCTCTACAGCAGGGCCGTGGGCCCTGGTCCTGCAGCCCTGACAGGTCTTCAAAGACGTCAGTTTTTGCCCATTTCATGGCCTGCTGAGAATTCACAGTTCTCTAATTGTGAACCAAGCATGAACCTTGCATCGGCTGGGGAGTTCATTTGTGCTTGGCAAAACGCAACATCTCATTTCAAAGCCGGGAAGCGAAGACTTTAAAAGATTTAAAAACCCAACTCCGAAAGCTCCTTGGACATCAAATAGCTTTTCTGAAACAAGGTTTTGATGAGTTAAGAGCAAACGAATTAGAAACATATGGACGAAATTCCCCCTCGGAATCCACGTGGGCTTAAAAATGAAGGAGGAAAGGGAGCTTGGCAAATATCCTTCTTGGTTTTGATCAAACCCCAAGCATTTTTAAAACAGTGTGAGATACTTGGAAACTCCAAAGTGCAGCTGAATTCGCCCGATGCTCATAGCCAGGCTAAGGAAAAGATCCCAGCGAACAAGCTTGGAAAGCCGTGTCCGGTGGAGTGTCAGTCCCCGACTCCACTCAACAGGAACAGGCCCCCATCGACTCGCCAAAGAGCCACCAGCTGAAGGTTCCAGCTCAGGATGCACAAGGTGGTTCTGGTCTCTGCAGCCACCCCTGTTCTTCTTGAAGGCACATAACTAAGTTAAAGGAAGTGACAAATGGTAGCGTTTCCATGTCCACCCAGTCCCCGCCTGCAATGAGAGACACACTTTCAAATTCCCCCTGCAGCCATCTATGGGAAAGCAGAATTCCCCCCTCCCCCCCAAAAAGGGAGTGGCATCCTCTCCACCACGTATGGCAATGGACCTGCCCCAGGCTCTGAATAACAGCAGAGCAGGTGTCCTTTTAGAATCAAAGTCTGGGTTCTCGAAGGAAGTGTGAGGCCAAGCATGTACAACAGACTCAGCTTGGCATGTCGGAACTCAGGCAATGGACACCGTCACTGAGGCCGACATCCTTTTGGTTACAGGTAAGGAAACTGAGCCCAGGGAGTGTAGGGACCTGCCGGGACACCCATCAACACAAGCAGCCACAGCTGGGAGTGGTGGCGCAGGCTTGTCATCCCAGTACTTGGGACGCTGAGACCGGAGGATCGCAGGTTCGAGGCCAGCCTCAGCTACTTAGTGAGGCCCTCCGAAACTTAGTGAGACCCTGTTTCAAAATAAAGAATTAAAAAATAGGGCTGGATGTATAACTCAGAGGTAGAATGCCCTGGGTTCAATCCCTAGTACGGCAAAAAAACAAAACAAAACAAAAAAATCAAGCAGACAGGCAGCCACGATGTTGGGGTTGGTTCTAGGATCCGGGGTTCCTGTTTCCCAGGCCACACAGAGGCCCCATCTCAAGACCCTGTGTCTCATGACAGCAAGGAAATGTTCTAGAACATAACTCCAAGAACCCTTGTGGATGGTCCCCCTGGACCCCCGGAGTCGTGCAGAGAACGCACACACATCTCCAGAATAAAGCCTTCTCACCTCCGCCCTCTCGGAGCCTTCTGGATGAAAATGCACCTGCCACCCGTGTTTATTGAGAACCTGCTACAGAGGCTAGCGTGAAGAGGAGGCAGAGGACACGGGCTGCCACCAAACTGCCTGGGTTCGCCTCCCGGTTCTGCTACTTAGAGCCGTGTGACACGGGCAAGCAGCCCGGCCTCTCTGGGCCCCTCGGGCTCATCTATAAAACGGGGAGCAGGGGGGGAGTGATGACTCCCGTCCTGCATGGGTCTGTACATGTGAGCCCCGGTGCTCCAGCGCCTGCCGGGGAGATAACGACAGGCTGTCACTGCAGATACATGACCTCACCCCTCTAAACCCTCGCCGCCGCCTCGGGGTTATGAGCCCCACTTGTGGGATGAGAAACCCGAAGCTCCAAGAGGCTGGCTGGCTCGCAGTAGCCACGCCAGATTTCCAGCCCAGATAGGCTCCGGGGCTACCTCCAACCCAGAAGGCGCCTCATCACGGAGGTGCACAGCTTGGCAAGCCGGGCCGGGCTGGTTTGCAGGTCAGCTCGGCCCTCCGCTCTTGCTCTGTGTAACACCTCGTTTGGTTGCAGAAAAGCCAAAAGCCAGGTGCCGTTTAAGTCCAGAGCCTCCAGCTGGGCTCGGGGATGGGGAGTAGGGTTCCATGGGGGGCCGGGAGCGGTCTCACCACAGCATCCAGAGCCCTGTTCTGAGTTCTAATCTCAGCTCAACTCAACCATTTGAGCCTCAGTTCCCTAGTCTGCAAAATGAGCCCAGTGCTGGCACTTACATCGCAGGGCTGGGAAAAATAAATGACAGAAGAGTCCTAACGCTCTGGCTTGGCCGGGTGCCCGGCACGCACTAATTGCCTGGTAATTGTGGTGCTCAGGACTTTACTGTCACAGGCCGACGCTCCAGCCTCCGCCTCCAGGGGCAGGAATGTCTGCATGGCACCAAATGCCTGCAGCCTGCCTCGATTTCCCCAACTCGTCCCCACGGACTCCCTCCCGGGTGGCCAGCTCCCCACTCACCAGCGCCTGCCCTGGAGGAGGCAGAGGAAACCAGCCTGTCTGTCTCCAGGGGTGTGCCAGATGTTTGCCAGGTGTTATGTTTGTGGATGTGCAAATATCCACGTCTAGTCACAGTTTCAGCAGTATCCGATGTCGAAGGAATCACTGTAATTCTACATGTCGCCGAAGACAGGGTCATGTACAGGAGTCATTTCTTCTGCTCTGCCTAATGAATACAGACTAAACCTCTCTCAACCTCGGTTTTTTTCTTCTGCAAAATGGAGCCAATAAGCCGGGCGTGGTGGCAGCACGCTTGTAATCCCAGTACTTAGGAGGCTGAAATGGAAGGACCACAGGTTCGAAACCAACCTCGGCAACTTAGTGAGCCACTCAGCAATTTAGTGAGATGAGACCCTGTTTCCAAATAAGAAATAAAATCGGGCTGGGGGTGTAGCTCAGAGGTAGAATACCTCTGGGTTCAATCCCCAGTGCCAAAAAAAAAAAAAATGGAGCTAATAATACTTGCTTCTATAAGGGGTCCTACCAAGACTGTAGTATATGATTTTTTTTTTTCAGTACTGGGGATTGAACTCAGGGGCATTCTACTTCTGAGCTACACCTCCAGTCCTATTTTTTATTCTTTATTTTGAAACAGGGTCTCACTAAGTGGCGAAGGGCCTCACTAAGCAGCTGAGGCTGGCTGCGAACCTGCGATCCTCCTTGTTCAGCCTCCCAAGTACTGGGATTACAAGCATGTGCCACCAGGCCTAGCTATTTATTTATATACTTATTTATTTATTTATTGCAGTGCTGGGGATTGAACTTGGGGGCATTCTACCTCCGAGCTGCACCCCCAGTCCTATTTTTTATTCTTTATTTTGAAACATGGTCTCACTTAAGTTGCGGAGAGCCTCACTAGGTAGCTGAGGCTGGCTGCGAACCCGGATCCTCCGGTCTCAGCCTCCCAAGTACTGGGATTACGAGTGTGGGCCACCACACCCGGCTTTGTAGTATGTGATTAATAAAGCCATTCCCACCATGAGACATTCTTCTCCAATCCCCAACCCAGTTTCACACTAAAAGCCCAGAAAACTGCAGGTTCAAACCGTAAGTACCAGCAAAGGGATGCGTCCACACCCCGGGGCTTGCTTGACATGAAAAGAATTGCTTCGCTACGTCAAGATCACAAATCTATTACATTTTTAAAACCCAAAGAGGGGGCCCAGGCCCTTTGAAGCCAACGTAAATACAACTGTTTAACAGCTTATTTTAACTATCCAATGGGAATCGAGCTGTTTAAACAGATTCCCGTTGCCAGCAATTTCTTTGCGAGACATGGTATTTGTTAAAAATCAGGATTTTACTCGGCTAAATGTCTTGTGGTCACCTCCGCTTTGTTTCTTACTGGGGTCGTCTTTCTCTGCGTTTTCTTTGGCTCCCCAATAGAAGGGTAACAGATTCCTTTTGAAGTTTTTTTTTTTTTTTTTTTTTTATTGATGAATGAGCCGCTGTAAATAACCGTCCGTGGCAGCCGCCCCATCTCTGAAGTTTACTCTGGAATCCTAGTAGCAGAGGGAAGGCAGGGCAATTTACAGCCGCGCGTCATGAAATAGTTTAATGGGCTTCATACTGTTTAACTTAATCTTTACAGATGTAAAAACAGAAATACAATTATTTTAACAACTATTACTACATATTGCTTTGCGAAGGAAAACAAAGGTTAGGGAAGCGGTGGTGAGCAGGACGCTGGCTCAGTAAGGCAGGCGATGGTTAAGAAGCCGAGAGGAGGAGCGGATACTGGGACCCGGCAAAGACTCCCTGGTTTGGGGCTAGGTCAGGAGTCAGGGATGGAGGCTTTTAACCCCCCCCCCCGCAAGCCTCTTTCTGCCTCCCGACTTTGTGGCACACACACACACACACACACACACACACACACACACACACACACACACACAGCCACACACGCAGCCGCACACACGTCATAAAATCATGTGGTCATTCACAGTGCAACTCCCGGGGCTGATCTCAGTATGAATTATGGGGCCCGTGGAGAATTTCGGTTGCTGGGAAAGGGAACCTCTTGCTTCTGGTGAGCTCCCAGAGCTCCGTCCTGTTTCTCACAGTCCTCAGCGTCCCCTCCCCCTCCCCAGTGTCCCTCGCCCATCCCCCCAGCGCTAGAGCCCCAGCGTCCAGGGAGCATCATTCTGGCCAGGGGACAGGACACACTTGAAAACCTATAAATCCAGAGTCTGCAGTTGGAAAATCCTCCCTGCCCCTCGGGAAGTCGTGGGTTACAAAGGGAACCAGGTTCCCTCCAGGGTGGAGCGGGCAGTGTGGGTACGGCCCCCTCCTCTGACTCGTCAGGGAGGGCCTGGCCTCCAGGCCTGTTCAGAGTTGGAGAAACGCTATCTGGATGAGAGCTTTTTCTCATTGTTAAGGGCTGGACCCTTAACAATGTAGCATCACGCCCCAGGAGAGCGACTTCTCCCCCACACCCCAGTGGGGTACTCACCACTGAAACAGGAGGTGGTCTGAACTCTGAACTGTTTGGGAAATGGCAGATTTGGGCAAAGATCAGCCAAAACACTGACTGAACGCTCCGTTGGAGACCACGGATTATCTCGGTGGTGAACACAAACCTGCCCACCCAGTCGATGGCAGCTGGGGACCACCACAGCCCCCACCCCACAGCTGGGTGGGTGTCAAACCAAGCAACAAAGAATGACTCCCTCTGGAGGGGGGCAACTTCCTCCCAGGGGGAAAGAGCCAGGCTCTTCCAGAGTTGGCCTCATATGCCCATGTTTACCCACCAGATGAACCCCACTGCACATTCCCCTCCAGAGCAGGGCCCCAAGAGCAAAGGAATGAAGGAAAGCCATCTGCTGGGAAGGAGCCGCCAGGGGCAGGAAGGAGACATGGGGGCGGGAGTGGGGGAGGAACCTGCTTCATAAGATGATGCACCCAGCCCAGGAAGGACTTACACACCGAGCCCGCGGCCATCAGCCCAGGGACTTCCACTCCAGCAGGAGAGCCGGCCCTCAGGGAGAATTGAGTCTTGCCTTGAATGTTTTTGAGGGCCCACTCTGTGGCAGGCACTGTGCCGGACACCACAGAAAAGAAGGAAGCGGCTCGGGTGATGGGAATGTTAGCTCTGTGGAGCTTAAGGAACATCGGGGGAGACAGGCAAACTTTATGACTGACCAGTTGCTTAGCGGCCGCTGTGATGAGTGTGAGAAAGAACGGCGGAATTCTAGAAAAGCGTGTGAGGGGGCAACCGAGAGAAGCTGGTGTCGTGATGGTAAAGATGGTGATGATGGTTGATGATGCTGATGGTGATGGTGGTGGTGGTGGTGATGATGGTAATAATGGCGATGGTGATGGTGGTGATATGGAAGTCCAACTCAAGAGCTGCTAGGTAGGCATCTTTCCTGAGCACGTGATATGTGGCTCATCTAAAGTAAGGAGCGTCATAAGAGTAAAATACAGGCAAGGGATTTCAAAGACTTAGTACCAAGAAAATAATGTAAAAGATCTCAAAAATTCTTTATATTAAATTACATGACAAAATGATATTTTTGCCATATCAAATCAAATGTATTACTAAAATTAATTTCACCCATTTCTACTTTTTCAATATGATTACTAAAAATTGCTAAGTTACTCCTTCCTTGTTTTTCTTTTTTTCTTTTCTTTTTTGGCTCACTGGTGTAGAAGAAAAAAGACACCTTTGATTAAAAGACACTACGTGCCATTCTTTTGGTGTTGAAAGCCCATGGAGAAATTATGCAAGGCTTCTCAAACCTTAGTACTGAAGGTTGAAGATCCCTTACTGGAATGATTGGGACCAGAAGTGTTTGATATTTTGGATTTTCTTCAGGGTTTGCGATATTTGCACATGAGATATCTTGAGGATGAGACCAGACCTAAAAACATGAAGTTTATTTATGTTTTGCATGCACCTTACACACGTAGTCTGAAGGTAATTTATACAATATTTCAGTGGGCCTCTGTTTTGACCAGGCATCCTGCACTCTCAGATCCAAACTAATTCTGAAATTGACTAGTCATGTCTCCTAGGGGAGCCGTGTGTGTGTGTGTGTGTGTGTGTGTGTGTGTGTGTGTGTGTATAATGGAACACCTACCTCATATGAGGGTAGTTAAAACTAAATGAGAAAATGGATATGAAAATTCTTGTACCAAATAAATCTCTTTTACCTTCCTATACAGTTATTATGCCCCTCAGTAGCTCTGGAAACACATCAAAATAAAAACTTTTGTTAAATAAATCTATTTTCTGATCATTTCCTTCCCCAGAAAGGCTGTTAGCAATTAAAGTAAAATGACTTACAGAGTTTTTGGTCTCCGGTATTCTGGATGTGCATAGCATGGGAAATATTGAAATACTTTTTGGTGATGATGATGCAATGGTGATGAGAAAGACTGGAAAATTGGTGATATGAGTGTGATAATGATGATGACAGCGGTGGCGATGGGGATGATGGTGACGATACCGATGATTATTATGATATTGATGGTGATGATGATGGTGACGATGGTGGTGATACGAGTGTGAAATGATGGTGACAGTGGTGGTGATGGTGGTGATACTGGTGATCATTATGCTATTGATGGTGATGATAACGATGGTGGTGGTGGTGACATTGATGATAATTATGATGTTGAGGATGGTGATGATGGTGATGGTGGTGATGGTGGTGGTTGTGATGGTAATGGTGGTGGTGATGATGATGACGATGGTGGTGGTGACATTGATGATAATTATGATGTTGAGGATAGTGATGATGGTGATGGTGGTGATGGTGATGGTGATGATGGTGGTGGTGATGGTGATGATGACGATGGTGGTGGTGACATTGATGATAATTATGATGCTGAGGATAGTGATGATGGTGGTGATGGTGATTATGATGTTGATACTGATGGCGATGATGGCGATGATGGCAATGATGGCGATGGCGATGGTGATGATCGTGGTGGTGATAATGAGGATGGTGATGATAGCGTTGATGATGGTAGTAGTGATGGTGGTCGTGGTGGTGATGGTGATGGCGATGGTGGTAATGATGAAGATGGTGGTGGTGGTGGTGGTAGCATTGATAAAAAATAAAATACTCTATGTGTGCACATATATATGGAGGAAATGCCAAAATGCATTGGAAATATCAGCCTTAGAGGTGAGATTATTTCAAGTGAATACAAGATTACAAGTTTGTTATCTTTTAATGCTCTTCTGAATATTACATGTTCTTGAAGGCAGGTAACTTCTACAATGGGTGTCTTGGTGGAGGGTAATAAAGTAAAGGAAAGAATAGTTGGGGTCACAGAGAATTGCTGAGTCTGCTCTGGTCAGATGTAAACTATACAGAGGAAGTAAAGAACAAGTGGGGAGTCGTGCTTGACAGCCCTCACCCCTAAAATCCACCAGTGGCTTCTTCACCTCATTGCAGTGACTCTTGACTCTGGCTAGAGAATCAGTAGAACTGTGTAAAGAGCTTTTGAAAACACAATTGTCTGGTCCCACCGTGAGCCAAGTGAACCAGAGCCTCTGAGAACAAGACATGGGAGCCGGGCGTGGTGGCGCACGCTTGTAATCCCAGCATTTGGGAGGCTGAGACCGGAGGATCCGGGTTCGCGGCCAGCCTCAGCTACCTAGTGAGGCACTCCGCAACTTAGTGAGACTCGGTTTCAAAATAAAGAATAAAAAATAGGGCTGGGGGTATAGTTTGGAGGTAGAATGCCCCTGAGTTCAATCCCCAGTACCGCCAAAAAAAAAAGAACAAGACATGGGCCCAGGGAGGTGGACACAGAGGCAGAATGATGGTGGTGATGGTGGTGGTGATGATGGGGATGATAATATAGCTAAAAGTATCCCATAAACGGTCTCATGCCATGTGGGTGCCTCCATGGACACCTGGGCTAGACAGCAGAGACCCCTGGGCAGTGCCCACCGTGGACGATCCATCTCCTCCCCCACCCGTCCTGCTCTCCAAATGGAGCCAGCAGTGCCGACGGCAAGGCCAAAAATGTGGGAAAGTTTATTTATTTCTGCAAAACATTCCTGATTTGTAATGTGCTTTCTAAAAATGTTCTCGCTGACCAAGGCCCTGCTATATTTAGCTGCAGCATTTGAAAAAGAAATGCGCTTTACACTTTATAAGGCGGGCCATGAAAGCAAGGGCTTAAGGGAAAAATCCTTCCTCCTCGGGTCCCTTGCTCCCCAGGAGGCGGCGGGCAGAAGCTCTCCCATGGCCGACAGCAACGGCCTCGGTGCTGGAGGCAGAAAGCGGGGTCTATCCATTTTCAAGGCCCTGGAGCTCGCGGGCTGGACAGCCAGCCCTGGGAAGGGTCTTCTGAGTGCCTGCGCCTCCTGGGCACAGCAAGGAAGTTTTCTGTCCTGCGCCTGAGCAAGACACGAGGCCGCCGTCTTCCTAACCCTCCTCTGCCGTCATCCCCGCTGCGCACAGCAGCTTATTTTGCTTTTGATTTCATGTTCAAAAGGTCAGATCAGCACAAGAGATGAAACAAGGCAACAAAAGGCTGAACTGGGCCCCAGCCTGCCGGGGGAGGGAGTGTTGACGGCCGCCCCGGAGCCAGCTATGGCCGGGGAATCGGGAATGACAGGACCTGGGCAGAGTCGCTGGTACTGGGTTTTGTTGCGGAACCAAGAAGTCACAGAAGGAGATGAGAGGTTCTGTCCGCGTACAGCGAAGAGCTTCCACTCCTCCTCCACATCCTCCTTGTGCCAGGCATTTGACACCCCAGCGAATTTCACTCTGACGGCCACTCAGCACAGGGGGCGTATGGCTCCCGCATTGCACACACTGTCAGAATGAGCTCATACCTGCCAATTCGCTGCGCCTCACAGCACGGCAGAAACTATGGCTCCCTCTGCTTGACACCAAAGAGTCCAGACCAATAGCAAGCGAGGGTAGAGCTGGGTGAGCAGTCTCCCGCATGGCCACCAGCGCATCCAGCCTGCTGAGTAGTGGGGATCCTGCGAGGTGGAGGAGAGGGATCGACCCCTGGTGGGTGCGTCCAACAGGCCGGGGAGGGAGGGGTCGTAGATGGTGACTGTCTTCCTGGCAGGGACATGGGAGGTGACGATGCCTGGATGGCACCCGGGCAACGACATCTCACATCACGCACTGAGAGCGCGTGAGTTGTGCTTGGACTCCAGCACTGCCCAAGGGGACCTGACCCCGAACACCGAGAGGGCCTGACATGCTGGCGCCTGCCTTTAATCCTAGTCCTTGGGAGGCTGAGACGGGAAGATCACGGGTTGGAGGACAGCCTCAGCAATTTAGCAAGGCTCTCTGCAACTTAGTGAGACTCTGTTTCAAAGTAAAATAAATAAATAAATAAATAAAACTGGGCATGGTGATGCATGCCTGTGATCCCAGGACTTGGGAGGCTGACCTAGGAGGGTCACAGGTTCGAGGACAGCCTCAGCAAGTAGTGAGATTGTCATCAACCTGGTGAGATGCTGTTTCCAAATAAGAAATAAAAGCCGGCTGGGAGTGTTGCTCAAAGGTAGAATGCCTCTGGGTTCAATCCCCAGTATCAAAAAAAAAAAAAATTTAATATATAGACTGGTGAGGGGGGGACATTTAGCTCAGAGGTAAAATGACCCTGGGTTCAATCCCCAGTATCACAAAAATAAATACATAAAATTAAAAAAAAATAGGGTTGCATGTGTAGCTCAGAGGAAAATGCCCCTGTTTCAAAATAAAAAGGGCTGGGCTGGGGGTGTAGCTTAGAGGTAGAATGCCCCTGGGTTCAATTCCCAGTAACACACACACACACACACACACACACACACACACACACACACACACATATACACACACACGCGCCTGCGCACACACACACACGCGCGCGCACACACAGGACTTGATGTAGATACTGCTGCCCAGGAAGATGACAGCAGGGGTGCGACTCTGAGAGCCCAGTCCAGGCCCAGGCTCTGTCCACCCGGAGGCCCCAGATGAGGGGGAGGCCCTCCCAGGAAACTTGCCAGATGGGAGAACCCAGGCCTCCAGAAGTCTGGTGCAGCCGGGCATGGTACTTGGGATTGAACCCAGAGGCATTCTATCTCGAGCTACACCCCCTAGTCCTACTTTTTATTCTTTATTTTTAAATAGGGTCTCACTAAGTTGCGGAGTGCCTCACTAGGTAGCTGAGGCTGGCCGAGAACCCGGATCCTCTGGTCTCAGCCTCCCAAGTACTGGAATTACAAGCGTGCGCCACCACACCCGGCTGTATGTGGCTAATTCTTTAACTCACCTGTGAATATGCTGGCCGGTTCGTATGAAATGATAGAGGCCGCACGTGGCCCCCACTTCAGAGCGGCGAAATTACACATGAAAACATCCTAACAGACCTTGTCCCAGTTCTCAAAAACCCTAGGGTACACTGGAGGCCATCAGCGTCCACGAGAGCCAGCAAACATCCAAGCAGACAAAACAAAGGCCAGAACGAAGTTCTCTGTCCTTGTGAAAGTTGTGGAGGCAAGCCAGGTCTGGTGGTGCATGCCTGTAATCCCTATTCTTGGGAGGCTAAGACAGGAGGATTGCAGGTTCGAGGCCAGTCTCAGCAAATTAGCGAGACCTGGTTTCCAAATAAAAACAAAATTTAAACAGGACTAGAGGGGTAACTTAGGGGTAGAATGGATGTCCCTGGGTTCAATCTCCAGTACCAAAAAAAAAAAAAAAAAAAAGAATAGAAAGATAAACTTGCTATTGCTTTACCCTAAATAAAGCTAAGGTTTTAATTAAAAGGAGAAGCCTTTTTTTGTCATTTTGATCCATAATTTTGAGCCAATTGTATACATTAGAACAGTTGTTTGGATCAATAAGACCCAAATCCCCTCTTTTTCTTCAGTAAGAAGAAATATGCATATAATCATAACGGTCTCATAGAAAACCACTCCACTGCCCATTACTCTTAGCATTTTTAAGCCTGGTGAAAGTGGGAATTGGAATTTCTCTGTATGTATAAACACACAAGGTAGATACATACTCCTGGCTTTTTCTGTGCCTTAAAAATAATGCTCACACAACACTTTTTCTAATTAGAACTCTAAAATACTATGTTCTTCAAACAGCGGTATTAAGTGATTTGCATCTCCAAACATAATTTGTCACAAATCAACAAAAATACCCAAGACAGCGTATCAAACACAAAAAAGAAAAAGAAAAAAACCTAAAAAGCATTGGGCGGCAGAATTATTGGTCCTTGTGCCTGGCATTCAGGCACTTTGGGGGCTCTGCAGTCCCCAGTCCTCCCCTGCAGCCTGGCTTGCCCACCCCCCCAGAAGCTGGAGCCTCCCACGCCGTCGACAGGATTCTCAAATATAATCCCAGCCTCCTCTTGGCTAGTACACTGTTTGTTTATTACACACGCACTCCTCCCCTCCCGCCCCAGTAATCCACTGAACCAGTCACTGAGAGGTTAATGAAGAAAACCACTTTATTCACAGGAGCTGAGAGCCTGGGATAACCAAATATGTAGCAACGTTTTAAGTTCATCGCCGGGAGCCTGGCCCTCGCCGCCGACGGGGTCTCAGCAAAGTTCTTCAAATCAAGGGCTGTGCGGCTCACCCACATCTCCCGTCAGCCTGGGCAGCGGCCGGCCCTGGGCATGCGTGTGGGCCAGTAGCTCATGGGTCGGCGTGGCCGGAAGAATGAGCTCGGTTCCTACTAGTTACCAAAACACCATGCCTGCTTGAAGCATCTTTTTGAACAGATTGACCAGCAAGCCCTCTTGGTTTAACATTCCTAACTTTATTTTATACCAGACCTAGGAAGGATCTGAAAAAAAAAAAAAAAAAAAAAAAAAAAAATATATATATATATATATATATATATATATATAAAAGCCCTCTTTCAGACTACCTGTGAGAACTCATGTTTACTCATGTTTTTTTGTCCCTTTCCTACACTGGATTTAAAAAAAAAAAAAAAAAATCCATTTCCTTGGAGATTCAGAGAACCAAGTTCCTGAGCCCACAAGATGGCCCAAGGAGAGATGCTCTTGGAGCCGGGGAGTATTTCCGGCAAAGTTTCAGACTGGACTGGACTGGACTGGACTGGGGAAAATCTCAGCTTTCTTAACCAGAGCTTTGTCACAGACCCCTGCGGCCAGCCCCCAGACTTCCAGTCACTTCTTTAGGTCTTTACTTAAGGTCAGCCCCAGGCCTCTGGCTGGGGGGAGGGGCTTGGAGGAGAAGCTCAGCCCCTGGACGCTGGAGGCTGGGCTAGTCTGAGAACCCTCCATCAGGCCTCCTGTCTCCTGGGGGCTCCGGAAGACCCCAGCAAGCTTCCTTACTCCCCCCACCATTAACCCACCTCTCTATCTCTCAGCTTTTTGTTAATTTCACTCAGGTTTTAAAATTATATGTGCTTAGCTGCATGTGGTGGTGCATGCTTGTAATCCCAGCATTTGGGAGGCTGAAACTGGAGGACCCGGGTTCGAGGCCAGCCTCAATTGCTTAGTGAGGCCCTCTGCAACTTAGTGAGACCCTGTTTCAAAATAAAGAATAAAAAAATAGAGCTGGGGCTGTAGCTCGGAGGTAGAATGCTCCCAGGTTCCATCCCCAGTACCGCAAAAAAAAAAAAAAAAATTATATGTGCTTCATTATGTGAGTCCGGAAACTGTAGCAAAAACCAAGCCTAGATCTTGAAAAACCATGCGCCCCCTAAAATCTTTCCCTGTGCCCCCTAAAATCTTCCAATCCCTTGAAAACAAAAGCAAAAGAGACAGGACCCCTCCCCCCCCATCTACTCTGAGTTACATGGACACTGCAGAACATGTGTATTAATGAGTTAGCATAATGCGGCACAATGCTACGCTATATAGGATGTACCTTAATAGAGGCTGTTAATAGTTGTAGTAAAAAGAGCCAAGAATTTAGGCAAAAGATAAAGCAATTTCCTTTTACTGTCTAGAAAAAAGAAGTTAAGAGAAAAACATCTCCATTTAAAATAATAAAGGTGTGACTGCTCTCTGAGGTTTCTCTGCCTTTCCCCCCTCACCTTAGATGTAAAGGCTAACCAGGCCCTACATTTTCTCCCAGACCTAAAGAACAGGAGTGGTGGGTGGCGACCCCCAAACTGGACCTCCTGGGACAAATCTGTGAACACCCCCCGCCCCCCCAAACAGGTTTAGAGCCAAGGCGGGGGCCGCACAGCGACCACAGGGCCAGCAGAAGGTTAGAACCTAGCTCCAGGTCCACCACCAGGTCTGGGGCTGGGTGGCTGGTGGGCCCCTCGGGGGCCCTTGCTTGCCGGGGATGTGCAGGAGCTGTGCTGGGGTGCGGGGGCTCACACCAGTAGGTGGACCTAAGTTCAAGGACCGGTCACCGGACCGAGGGACAGCGATGCCCAAGTCTCCCATAGCGACCTGTCTTGTAATTCTCCGAAGCTGGCCCCTGTAGCCCGGTGAGTCTTCTTCTGAGAGGGCAGGCAAACGTGCCCACCCAAGTGAAGATCATTTTTACAACCACGTGCCTCGCCCCCTCCCGGAGCCCCCACCCCACCCCCGCCACCGGCGACTCCGAGGAGGCTCCCACCGGGCAGGGGAAGAATCACAACTCGCCAGCTCTACTGAAAGTGAAGAAGGGCGTCGGAGAACCGCAACGGGAAGTAGGAGAGGAACGGGATGCCCAGCTGGTAAAAGCCGCCCTGGACGTGAGGATCCAGCATCAGGGAGGCGTTGAAGGGAGGACGGAGGCCGGAGGAGGCGGCCAGGAGCGAGGCGCCCCCCAGGACCTCACCCCCTCTTCCAGCGGGCTTCTGGCCCTGCCTCCCCGCCAGGATGCTGTCGATGCTGAAGCTCTTGGGCCCGTCGGAGCCCTTGGGAGAGCCGCGGGAGGCGGGGCGCCGAGGGGACCCCGAGCCCTCCACGGCGCGGGCGCGCGCGCGCGCGGGCTGGCCGACCGCTACTCCCTGGACGCACTCAGGCCCCGGCCAGTGCGGGGTCGCCGGCGGCGGAGAGGCGCCTTCCCGGAGGAGGAGGAGCCGCGCGCCCTCGTCGCCGGGGGTGGCGGGACCCGGGCGCCCGGCCCCGCTGCCCGCCGCCGGCCGCGCCTCGGGGCCGAGCTCCCGCAGCTCCGCGCGAGCCCGCTTGGCCTCCGGGGCGCCCGCGCCGGGCTTGGGCTTCCTCTTCCGGCGCCGGTAGTTCCCGTTCTCGAACATATCCAAGCAGCGAGGGTCCAGCGTCCAGTAGCTGCCCTTGCCCGGCCGCCCTTTCTCGCGGGGCACCTTGACGAAGCAGTCGTTGAGCGACAGGTTGTGGCGGATGCTGTTCTGCCAGCCCTGCCGGTTGTCGTGGTAGAAGGGGAAGCGGTCCATGATGAACTGGTAGATGCCGTTGAGGGTCACCCTGCGCTCCGGCGCGTCCTGGATGGCCATGGCGATGAGCGCGATGTAGCTGTAGGGCGGCTTCTGCGGGGGCTCCGCGCGGCCCGGGGCGCCCAGGGCGGCCGCCGGGGCGAAGGCCAGAGGCAGCGCGGGTCTCTCGGGGCCGTACAGATACAGCATGGGCGAGGGGGCCAGCGCGGGCAGCCGGGGACCGAAGAGGTGGCTCATGGCGAGCGGAGCCGGCGCTGCGCTGCTCCCCGCGACGACGCCGGCGACCCGGGCAGCTTAGGGACTGCGCCCCGCGCCGCAAGGGCCCTCCGGGGGAGCCGGCCGAGTGTCCGCCCGCCGCTCTGCCGCTCTCCCCGGCCGCTGCGCGCTCTGTCCCTCCCTCATCGCTTTGGAAATGTTAAATAATTGTTGTAAGTTTGCTATTATATGTTGACTTAGCGCTGGAAAATAAATTGTCTATGATAAACAGCCGTTGTGTCCTCAGCCCACCCACATTAATTAAAATTTCATTGCTGAAAAACTCCAAGCTTTCCCCCTCCACGTGTCTTTTTTATACCAGCCAATCGGTTTCGGGGCTATCCCTTCATTTGTTTATAGAATTAGTCTGTTGATAAGTCCGCCCACCCAAGTTGAATCAAGCTGTGTTTATTTGGAAAAATTTCCGGGCACCCAATATATAAACGCACTGATCTGATGTTTGAAATATCACGTCCACCCCTTGACGCTGTAAGCACACAGTCGGTGAGGCAGGATGTGGACGGGGAGGCTGGAGCTGGGTTTGCTGGGCCAGCCGGGCCAGGGAAGGAGGGATGGGGGGGGGGGAGGCAGGAGCAGAGGGTGAGCTTTACCTCTGGCCTGGGAAAGCCTCCCACACAAGGGCCTTTCTTCTCTCTGCTTAACAGGAGATACTGAGATAGCACTATTCTGCAAAATGAACCTCTTAGATATTTTGGGGTGGGGGGGTCCTGTCTAAGATGTTTGGGTGTCTGATGAGAAGAGGAAGGGTCCTCCCTGGAGGAGATTCTGGGCACCCCCTGTGAGAGGCAGATATTCTAGCGGTCAGCATAAGCCCCTCCCTTACAGGGTCCCCTGGGTACCCAGGGAAGAGGAGTGGACCCCAGACAGGCCAGCCTCTCTGGAAAGGAAGGAGGGGCAATGGGGGGGGGGGTCCAGGTACCTGGTCCATTGCTCAGCGGAGGAAAGTGTCAACATAATAAACCTGATTGGAGAGTTGGGGTCAAAACTAGGGTCTCTCTGGGGATGGGGGAGGGGCTAAGGGTGCAATCGCCAGTCCTCTGAAGGGACCTGGCAGCTGGCGTGGAGACCTGGTGTTTGTGGATGCGGGTCTTTTGCTTTATATTCTGTGCTTTCCTGTTTATAACAAGGAGGGGGTTATAACAACTTTACAAGTGCACACAGCTGGCCCGTGATTACATTAAGCTTTGGGAAGCCTGCTTGCTCCCCCCCCCACTCACCCACCCACCCCGGGGTGTAAGCACCCCCACTCCTGTCTCGTCTTACATTGAGCCCACGTCACACTTGGAATCAAAGAGCCAGCAGGACACCCTGGGATGCTCCTTCCGTGGGAGGACGGGTCTCCCTCTGCCCCGCTCTGGGGTAGGATGGGGCATGTTAGCGTGACGGGTTCCTGTTTATGATCTCCGCTGAGTCTTCTTTTAAAGGGGAAAAAAAAAAAAAAAAGGAGAACACGGAAGATAACTGAATTAGCGTTTCTTTGAGTAAACCGTGGGGCGACGCCAGGGAGAAGGGGGGAGCGGCAGGTGGGCGCCAAAGGAATGAACGGGAGAGACACGAAATGCACATTCATGGGGGCGGGGAGGGACTCTACCGCTGCTGTGACACGCAGGGACAGCCGGCCAGTGCTCGGGTCGCCGCTGAACACGAAGAGACCGGCCAGCATCCTACTAAGACCCAGAAAATAACTCACGCGCTGGCGGGGCGTGGGGAGGGGCGGCTCTGGATACCGACCCCGTGGAATAAAAGCAGATTTCAGAGGAGCGGGTACGTTTTAAATACCAAGAAGGAAGTCGATCTCGGGACCGAAAAACCGGTTTGGGTGCAGGCCCCGCCTCAGGGAGCGCCAGGCCGGGTCCGGGGGACACCTCGGGCTCTCCCTCCTGCGGGCACCGCGGCTCCAACCGCGGCCCAGCGTGCAGCCCCGCCCGGCCGGCCTACGTCCTGGGGGTGGCCCTCCGGCCGAGAGGGGCGGGGCGTCCTCCTCTCCGATCCACCTCTCCCCTAGGACCCCCTCTCAATCTTCGGGTCAAAAAGGAGCCTTAATACCCGCGCCTTTGCAGCCCAGCCTCCCCTTTCCTCCTCCCCCAGGCCCTGGGTTCACTCGGTCTCTCCAAATCCGCGCGACCCCCCAAGTTTGGACGGACTCAACTCCGGGGTTCCAGCCTGTGCGCCAGCTCCAACAGACCTCAACCCAGAGACCAACTGGGGTCACGACGACGCCACTCCTCCCTTCACCTCAGCATCTCTCTGCCCGGCCCGCAGCTCCCCGGGCCCCCCGAAGTCCCCCGCACCCACATCCCTGACTCTCCCGAAATTTGTGCCGTCCGGGCGCGTCTCCCCAACTCCAGCTTGAATCTGTGCAAGAATAAACAACCGCCCGATTTGGGCATGGGCAGGGCCCGGGCGGAGACTCGCGCGGCTGGTGGGCGGGCCACTGATAGGAGAGGGGGAGGGGGAAAAAAAAGCCGAAGAGCTTCGGAGTTCGCTCCGCGCTTTGGAAAGAGTTCCAAAGCCTCCAGGAGATTCCAGCCCTAGAACTCCCGCGTCGCGCCCCGCCCGCCCCTGCGCGGGTGTAAATCCTGGGCTCCCAGGTGACGAGTTGGTAACTGGAGCCCAGGACAGACGGCTGCTGGGAGCCGCCCGACATATTTCCACGTTTCCGGGGAGTGCGAGGCACCCGCGCCCAGCGTCCCAGGGCGGATGCGCCCTCGTGCGGAAGCTCTGTTGGCTAAAAACCCAGCAGAGGACCATGGGGCGGGCGGGCCTGGGAGAAAGCCGGGGAGCTGGTGTCCCAGAGAAGGGGAGGGGAGACCCCGGAGAGCCAGGCGGGGACACTCTTAAGTTCCTTACAGGTTCGTGAGTCTTCAGATCCCAGAAAAGCGCGTCATCTCCAAGCGGGTTGGTAAGAGCGCATCTCCCAGCCTGCAGGAAACACAGGGACCTCTGGCCTGCGGGATGCTCCGGGAGGCTTGAGGTTTCCAACTCGGCGGCGGCGGCAGCAGCGAGCAGAAATTGGGTTCAGCGTGCCGTGAGGGCCGGGAGCAGTGTTCCCAGTCCTGGGACAAAGCTGACGTGCGCTCCTTGGGGAGGCTGAATAGAGCCCAGGCACGGGAGAGGAGAGAGGCCTTCTAAAGAAAGAGGGGTGAGAGACCAGGGCTCCTCCCACTGCCCCCCATCCGCCCTGTCCCTGCCCTCCCCCGGAAAGCAAAAAAACCAACGACGTCCAAGTAAACCGACATATGAGCCTCTTTTCCAAGTATCTGCATTCCTTTTTCAAATGTGAAGACAGTCAACACGGTTGTGTGTGTGTGTGTGTGTGCCCGCGCGCGTGTGTGTGATATGTATATGATTCCACCATATGTGCTTGAGAAAAGTAGGGTGAAAAGACTCAGGATGTAGCCCAACCACTTTCCTGACAGCCTGGAAACAGTGAGGAAGAAGACGGTAGTAACAGTATTAATGGCTGAGATTGGCTGAGTGCTAGGATGTGAGGGCATTGTCCTGCTTGTCTCATGCCCCCCACACACTGCAACTCTACGCACATACTTGGGTCATTCCCATTTTGCAGGCCAGGAGACTGAGGCCTCCCAAGTGAACTTTCCCTGGGCCTCGAATGCAGAAGTGTTCAAAGTCAGAAAAGCAATCTTACAGTAACCGGCTACCACGGGCGGAAGTTCTCTCCTGAACCTTGTCTCTGAAAGACAGGCATGGAGGATCTGCCCATGTTACGGAAGACAAAACTGAGGCCGGAAACAGATGGCCCCCAGGGCCGTGAAGGTCACCAATGGCAGGACAGGGACCCGAACCCACCACGCTGCTGTCCTCCCAAGGTGGTGCTCTGGGTCTGTGATCAGGCATCCTCAGGGCGGGAAAAGTAATGAGACCACCACAGAGGAGGGGGTGCCACACACCAGAGCTGGGAGAAACCCCAGAGTTCTGGCCTCCAACCCTCCTCTTCCCTTCCCTCCCTTCCTGCTTGGGGAAGAGCAGAAATCTCCCCAAGTCCCCTGCTGCTTCTCCAGGAAAGCGTCAGCCAGGAGGCCAGGATGTGAAGGTAATGGTCGCCAGGCTTGGTCTGGGCCCCCGAGAGCAAGGCCACACTTTATTTATACTTCATCTCATTCCCAGAAGTGGAATTGCCTCCGAGCGAGGCCGCAGGGCGCAGGCACTGCCCTGCCAGAAGCACGCAATGACAGATGCCGCCGGAGGAGACCCAAGACTCCTTTCTGTTCTGAGGCCCAGGAAAACCCCAAGGGTGGACAGTGGACCCTTACTAAGGACAGGTCACTGTGTCCAGTGCCTCGATCCTCACGATCGCCCTATTCCATGATCCTGCCTCTCTCTCTCTCTCTCTCTCTCTCTCTCTCTCTCTCTCTCTCTCTCTCTCACACACACACACACACACACACACACACACACACACACACCCCTCAGTTGGGAAGCTGACCCAGAGCCCTTAGAGTAATAGGGCGGCAAGGTCACAAAAGCCCTCTTCTATTCTGAGCTGGTGCCTGTGAATCCAGCCATAGAGGGAAAGACTCCACTGTAAGTGAACAACAGGAGCAGGGATAAGAACGTGGACCAGGGGGCTGCTGGGCCGGGGAAGGTGCAGAGCTGAGCTGTGGCGCTCAAAGGGCCTCTCCAGCCACCACGACCTCACAACGTGGGTGGATGCCGAGACTGGCATCCCTGCCACAAAGCTGTGTCCCACTACCCAGCTCCAGGCTTTTAAAGTCTCCCAGGAAGCCAGCCCCCTTGTCACCCCCAGGATGGAGTCCCCACAAGCCTGACATTTGGGGAAACTGCCACACCCAAAGAAAGAGAGGCACTCAAAAACCACGGCTGTGCTTTCCCCTGGGGAGCAGGCACGTTGACAGCCAGGGGAGCCTGGTGCAAGTTAAAGGTGGGTGGCGTCTTCCCAGGCCCCCCTGCGGCTGTCCCGGACCATGAGGGACCAGGGATGGTGGCTGCCAGCCTTCCCCACTCCCCTGAAACATTCCGCCCCTTCCCTGCATGCCTGTGTCAAAAAGCAAACATTTCAAATGCCTTGGAGAGACGGGGCCAAGCGAGAGAGGCGGGCAGGGAACTCGGCTCGAAGTTTGGGAAAGCATCTCAAATATGTGGCACAGGAAAGCACTCTGGTGCCCCCATCCTGCCTGTCCCCCCTCACCTGGGACAGAGGCCCTGGGCACCACATTCCCCTCCCCACACTGCCCCTAGAGGGCACCTAAGGCAGGGAACCTCAGACCTCCACTGGCAAGTCGGGCAGGAGTGTCCCGTCACAGGCAGCCACAAAGGACAGGGCCCCCAAGGGCGAGGCGCAGGCTCAGACACTGGTTCTGCCCTTGAGCCTGCCGAAGTGGGTCTTTTCTCTGGGTCTCTGTGCCCATGCATCTCAGATTTGAGTCAGCAATAAATTCCCAGCTGGGCATAGCAGTGCACACTTGTAATCCCGGTACTTGGGAGGCTGAGACCTGAGGATCCAGGTTCCGGGCCAGCCTCAGCTACTTAGTGAAGCCCTCTGCAACTTAGTGAGACCCTTAGTGAGACTAAAAATAGGGCTGGGGGTGTAGCTCAGAGGTAGAATGCCCCTGGGCTCCATCCCCAGTACCGGGAAAAAAAAAAATCCCATCCGCAGGTCCCACCCAACAACCCCTCCCCTGGGTTGAGTTTGGGAGTGGGGCTGGGGAGGCCGGAGACAATCCCTGTCCTGCAGGGCTCCTTCTCAGGAGGGAGCCAAAAAGTGGCTTCTGGCTTTGGTGTCCTGCAGAAGCTACCCCCAGTGCCTGCAGGACCCCCAGGGAGTGGTAGGGGACAGAGGAGGATGACGCCCCCGGAAAGATTTATGAGCAAGCCCCAAAGTTCCCAGGACCCTTCACTGTTTTCTCCCTCTAACTGCTGGCCCTGGTTTCTTGAGGCAGCAGAGAGGGCCTCGGGGATAAGCCCGGTCCATTGCAGCAGCCCTGGCCATGCCGAGGGACGGAGACAGGCTTCTTCTCACTGTGGGCTGGGGCTGCTAGTCCGATGTGTGAGTCCTGCAGGGCACCGGCAGCTGCAGAATTTGTACCTTCAGGGACGAAACACCTGAGCCAGGCCATGGGAGGGCCACGCGGCTGCAGAGCCCAGGCTGTTCTGTCTGGGAGAGTCCCTGGCGTGGCCTGACACTGCGTCCCTCTTCCTGAGAACGGGGAGGAGGCTGGGGAGTAGCTTCAGAGTCTTCCAAGAAGCCGATGGTAGAGGGTACACAGGCTGCAGCCTCTCCAGGGCGGGGGATTCCAGGCACGCTCAGAGCCCAAAGGAGAGTCTGTCCAAACTGGACTGTATTTACAGTCCACCCCGCGGGCACCAGGGACTAGACCTGCAGGGAAACAGTCTCCTCTGCCCTGCTGTTCGGGTTGGTTTCATTTTATTTGCAGTATCTTTTCAATCTGCCCAGGCGGATCTTCTTATTGGGTCGAGAAGGAACAGGGTTACCAGACGGGGCTTCCTGCAAACCTTGCAGCCACCCTAGTCCCTGAGACCAGCAGCCGGGTGGCGGCGGGGATCCCAGCCATTCCCACCAGACCTCCTTTCTCCATTTCTGGGAAAGCCACGGCCTTCCCAAGGACAGAGGGACCTAAGGAAGAAGTGGCCAGCAAAAAAGTGAAGCAAAGACGGCCCGCCTGGCGCTGAGGTCTCTTGGGGCCAGGTCGCAGACGCAGAGGGTGGCTTCAAAGATGCACCACAGCGGGCCGGCTTTGGGGATTGCTCCGCTCTGCTCCGCTCCGCTGAAGGAGAGGCTGCTAAGCTCTAGGCCCAGGTCCACTCGGAGCTGCAGGAGACCGAGCCAAGCTCTGAGCACCGAGCTCAGTGCGCACCACACACAACTAGCTTTCCCCCATTTACCCTCACCTCGGGGGTCCCACCGACTTCAGACTGAGGAAGCTACATCTCAGGTGCCTGGCTCTTCCCTCTAACGCCTCTAGGGGCCTGGATAAAGTCCCCGGTATACCTCAGTCCCAGTTGCTCATATTCCCAGGGGAATGGGAGGACCCCTCCTCATAGTCTCTATGAGGCTGGGTGTAGGGTGGGCGGGGGGGGGTGTCTCCAGCCTCCAACTCCCAGCCGGAACTTCTCTAACAAGTCTTCCCAAAGATCTGAAAGCCCAGCTGGGTTGCAGCAGCAGCAGCAGGGCTGCAGGGTCTCTTGCCCGGCTCCATCCACCTCTCCTATTCCTTTATTCCCTCCTTGGGGCTCCGAGGGCTTCAAATCTGAAGGCAAGGACAGCTTTTTCAGGGAGGCCTCTTTGACACACCTGGAGGAGCAAGCCAGCTTCCTTGGGCAAATGGCGGGAAGGAGGCAGTAGCAAAACGAAACTGGAGCGGCGACGGCGGGCAGGCAGGCTGGCGGGCGCAGGGCAGGGAGCTCAGATGCCCATCTGTCCGGCGCTGGGAGAGGAGCCGGTTTCTTTGCCACCTCCTACCACCCACTGAATCGGAGCGTGCCTGCCTAGGGGCCTGCCCACGGCAAGTCCCCGCTCCCACAGGTATGAAGGGATAAATCGCAGTCTTTATATCTTAACCGCAGGCCACCTCCCGGAGCCCCAGATTGAAGTCTGTATTGCACACATGGGGGGAATTATTATGCGTCGAACTTCTCCTAATTCTACTTTAACGCAGCAGAGAGATAAATAAAAAATACCACTTTAACAACATCACCACCTGGGTTATGTTGGTTGGTCGCCACTGTGCTGAGAAAATCACCTTTGGCAAAACCGCTGGGCCCCGGAACGTGGAATTCACAGAGTTCAGCTCACTTGCTGGGGTGGGAAATGGTGAAACCTGGGGTCCCAAAATTCACACGCAGAGGCCAGCAGGGGAGTTGTAGATTTCAGCCAGTAAAACAAATAAGAAAGGCATTTTCCCAGCTACATTTCACAAAGGCTACCCCCCTATCAAAAACAAAACAAAACAAAAGACCAGATATCAAAATTGAAAAGAATAAGCATCTCCCTATTGTTTAGCATCTCAAAAGACTTGATACATGTTAGAACTCCAAAAGCATCACCAAAAAAAAATTTTTTTTGAAGAGCAATGGGGCTTTATACTTTTTTATCTTATTTTTTCACTGTAATAGGGTTAAGACTTAGAAATCAAATCGAGGAGTAAAATGACCAGAAACCCACCTCTGATATGGCCACCCAAGGGTCCTCTGGCCATTAAGTGCTAGAGAATCAATGTCCTTTGGCCCAGTTCAGCTTCTTCTCAGGCAAACCCACTAATGTGGGCGAAGAAGTCCGCATTTTAGGAAATCAAGGGAACGCAAGATGCCGGCTTACAGTCAGCAAATGGACTGTTTGTCCTTCTCCGTGGCCTCCCAAATTGGGGACAGATGGACACTCAGCCGGGGCGGCACTGTTTTGTTTTGACACTTGGCATGCCTCTGCATATAGCAAAGTGCTTTGCAGCAAGTGGTCAGCTAGGGAGCCTTCAGAAAGCCTGGTCCAGGCGGGCAGTTTCTCAGATTGCCTCAAGAAAAAAGAAGAAGAAGAAAAAAAAAGCATCCAGGGTAGGATGTTTTAATTAATCAAAAGCCTTTTCTGTGACTAAATAAGACTCCCGAGGCATGCGCCTTTCCCCCTGTGATCAATATACATGTCTACACATACAGCCACCTGTATTTAAAAAAAAATAAATAATCAGAACAGGTGGGTTTGCAAACGCACCTTGTTTTTTGTTTTTGTTTTTTTTAATGCAAGAACACAAACACGCTGTCCGAACTTTGGGCAAAAAAACCAACATGGGTTTATTTTAAGGTAAATACAACAATTAAGACCACATAAGACAGACACAGACAAAGTTAAAAATTTTAAGACTTTCTTTAGGGAATATCCAGGGTGGAATCTACTTTACAAAACCATCACACTTTGCAAATAAAAAGTGTCAGACACTTGACTTCTTCATCCACCAACTCCCCCGCCCCCAAATAAATTATTTTCATGTTTTGAAAAAGACCTACAACTGGGAAAGGAATTAGATCTCATGATTGTACGGGTGTGGTGGTGATGGAGGGGGGGGGGGTGACCCACACGGGTTTCTTCAATTCAATTTGGCAGAAATGGCTGGGCAAGATGAAAAATTATCCAGTGAAATCAACTTTAAATATTATATTAATGGCTCTGAACAACAACAACAACAACAAAATAGCCTGATTACAAATCCACACATTTGTACAGCACGGTTAGAGAAATTTAAAATTACACACAGCACATACTATCTCTAGAGACCCCCGTTATTATGGGGAGGGGGAGGTCTCTACAGAAAGTCATTCATGGGTCGCTTTGGGATTTGGTCCATAACTTAATCTTTAAAACCCCCGTGGCGCCTAGCACAGCCTCCTGGGGGAGGAGGGGGTGTTAAATCAATTCTTATTTCGCTGGGCTGCATCCCTATAGAGGGGCCTCCTGCGATCCCAGAAACGGGGCGGCGGATTAAAGTTACCTGCAGGCTTCGCCGAGGACGGCCGAGGGCTGGCGCGCCAGTTCTGGGCTCCGGGGTCTGAGAGAGGAGGCTGGGTGGGCACGCTCTGTTTCTTTGTTATGTCTCTGTCTCTGCAGCCTTCGGGGTCGGTGAGGGTCGCGGCGGCGAGGCCGGCGAGCCGGAGCAGGCCGGGAGCTGGGGAGGGCTGGGCGCGTCAGTATTTGGTGCAGTCGTAGGAGTAGGGGGCGGCGTGGCGGTAGAGGGACGGCGTGGCTCTGTAGGGCAGCTGACAGCTGGCATTGCTCACCTGGGCCTCCCCGAGACTCGAGTTTTCGATCCCCAGCCGGTGGGAGTTGAACATCTCCCGGACGTTGGGGAAAGTTTGCTGCTGGGGAGCGAACGTGTGGCCGGGGAGGTGGTTCAGGTCCCCGCCGTGGTTGAGATACCAGGAGGCGGCCTGAGCGGCGGCGGGCGCGGGCTGCGGCGCGGGCTGGGGCTGGGGCGCCTGCGGGGGCGGCGGCGCCTGCGGGTGGTGGTGGCCGTGGTGCTGGTGGTGGTGGCCGGCGGCGGCGGCGGCGGCGAGCGCGCCCTCCTGGCCCGCGGCGAGGTTGAGGGCGCTCAGCGGCGACGCGGGGCCGCTCGGGTGGTCCGAGAGGGCCTCGTCCAGCGCGGGCGGGACGCACATGTGCGGCGGCCGCTCGGCGCCCGTGTACAGGCTCATGGCGCGCATGCTGCACTGGTAGCCGCCGGCGGCCCCGGCCTCCAGGCCCTGCGCGCACGGCTGGCCGTAGGCGGCGGCGGGCGGCGCGGCGGCGTAGGGCAGCGCCAGCGGCGGCACCACCAGGCCCGCGCGCCCGGCCGCGGGGCTCAGCTCCGCGCCCGGCGGCGACGTTCGCAGCGTCATGATGTTCTCCACGCTGAAGCCGGGCAGCCCGTTGGGCGCCGCGGCGTGGTGCTCGGGCAGCGAGCCGTCGGGGGAGCCGGCGGGCGTGGAGGCCGCGCTGCGCGGACTGGCCTGCAGGGCGCCCTCGGGGCTCAGCGCCTCCACCTTGGTGACCACGGGCAGCGCGGGCGACGCCGCCTCGCTCTTGATCACCACTTTCTTGTCGGCCTCTTTGGGGGCGTCCGCTAGGGGGGGCCCGGCCGGGGCGCCCTTGGACGGCGGCGGGGGCGGCTCCTTGAGGTGGGCCCGCTCCTCCTTCTCCTTGGGCACGTCCTTCTTCTTGAAGCGCCGCCGGCGCCGCAGGAAGCTGCCGTTCTCGAACATGTTGTAGGAGTCCGGGTCCAGCGTCCAGTAGCTGCCCTTGCCCGGCTTCT
The DNA here is from genome assembly GCA_004027655.1 of Graphiurus murinus. Lineage (NCBI taxonomy): Eukaryota > Metazoa > Chordata > Mammalia > Rodentia > Gliridae > Graphiurus > Graphiurus murinus. Next base: position 95,143 of record PVLC010000580.1, read on the forward strand.
TGTCGTCGCGGGGCACCTTGACGAAGCACTCGTTGAGCGAGAGGTTGTGGCGGATGCTGTTCTGCCAGCCCTGCTTGTTTTCCCGGTAGAAGGGGAAGCGGTCCATGATGAACTGGTAGATGCCGTTGAGGGTGATCTTCTTGTCGGGCGCGTTCTGGATCGCCATGGTGATGAGCGCGATGTAGCTGTAGGGCGGCTTGACCAGGTCCTTGGGCGCCGCGGGCTGGTGGTGGTAGGGCGCGTACGAGCGGCCCATGCCCGCGCCGTACTGCTCCGGGTGGCCGGAGTAGACGCCCATGGGGCTGGCCATGCCGCCGTAGCCGCCCGCCGCCCGGTAGTAATTCGGCTCGCTTAAGTAGGGGACCACTCCCAGGGCGTTGGGGTCGGACACGGAGTAGCGCGCCTGCATGCTGCGTTCCGGGCGCACGGACCGCGGCGGGGAGCGAGGAAGGCCTGCCGAGCGGGAGCAGGAGCGAGGAAGGAGCCGGCGCGGGCAGCTCGGGCTCCGGGAAGCCTCCGGGGCGACGTGGAGGAGGCGCTCGGGCCGAGGAGCAGCGCTGGGTTTCAGCGGACCGGGAGGGTCAGCATCTTGCGGGGCGCGCCCCGGGCGACCCCAACGCCGGCCCTGCTCGCCCGCGCGCTCTCGGGGCCCGGCCGGTGGCGGGCGGCGGCCGGCGGGGACGCAGCGGAGCCGCCGCGCGTGCAGAGGACCAACGCCGGGCCCCCGGGCCCCGCGAGCAGGGGGAAGGCGGCTCTCCAAGCCCCGAGCGAATTGGCAGCTCCGAGGGCCAGCGAGCCGGGGTCCAGAGCGGCTGCCCCTGCCGAGCCCGGAAAAAGAGGCGAAGTCCCTTTTAGGGATTGGGAAAAGTTTCAAAAGTCTTCTTGCTGAAAGCGAGTTTTTACTTTCCTCAGGCCGCGCCCCCTCCTGGAACTTTGGACCAATCACCCGGCAGCAATGCGGAGAGGGCACCAATCAGGACTAGGAGCGCCGGAATCCGTCGGCTCTAAGACCCAGCCGCGAAGCACCAGACTTCTCCAGCTCAGTCCTAACTTATAAGGACTTTTTCTTTTTCTTTTTTTTTTTAATGAGAATTATATTATTAAAATTTATTTTATTATCACATTTTGGTTAATGGGCCCAAGTGCCCAGGGCAAAAAAAAATCGACGCTTCTTTACAGAAAATTAGTTGGAAATATAATATCGAATAGATTAATGTAGACAAGAATCTACCCGAAAGACCTTGTAAGTAGCCAAGATCATGGGAGAATTTTCTTATTAATGAGTGATGAGGCGGATAATTAGATTCCTAGCGATCGGGGCCCAGGTGGAACGCATTCAAAGTGCCAGGTTGGAATGGAAAGGGCCTAACCCTGGCTGTCGTCCGAATTTGATACAATAAATTGATAATCGACAGGGGGTTTCCAGGTCCAGGTGGTCAGGAACGACCTAGCGAGGCCTCAGAGCGACGTTATAGGAACCGAACTCCCCTCGCCCCCAGCCCAGGAGTCCGGCTCCACCGAGCCGGTCTGGAGAAGCCAAGTCCTGGGAAACAGATCCCTCGAATTCGCCGAGGATTCGGTAAACCTTACCCCCGTCCCCTCGAGCAGCTGTGTGGGGTTTGGGGAAGAGTGTGAAATAATTCTGCTCATCCCTCTCCCCCCGCCCCAACCTTTCCTCTCCCTCGCAGATGCCTGCCGCCTGCCAGGGCCAGCTTGGCCGCGTCTCTCCCCGGTCCCAGGTATAAATTCCCTTTGACAAGCTGACTCCCGCGCTCCTCAAAGACTAGAACAATGCAGCAACCCCCTGGGCCCAGGCTGAGACCGGATCCCTGGGCCCGGAGAAAAGAAACCCCAGCATGGTTTCCGCGGGGGGCCTCGCTGGCTCCGAGACGCGCACGATTAGCGCAGCGCACCTCGGGCTCCCGGAGCCTTCGCTCCCCGGCGGCGGGGCAGGCTACGCGGACCCCAGGGCGTCGTCCCTAGCCAAGTCCCCTGGGATTCTTCGGTTGAGTTTTTATACCATAGCCTTTTGGGTTCTGTTGAGTTTTGCTAAGGTGAGTTGGGGGCTGGGGCTCCTTGGAGGGGTGGGGTGGAGGGTGAGCCGTAGCCACGGTTAAAGGCGCCTTCAAGATTCTCCCATTCCGGGTTCTGACCTGGAGCGCCTGGGAGTTTCTCGACCTTCACAGTCGCCTCCCTCCGTCTAGGAATCCCGCAGACAGTTTGTTTATTTGCGGAGTGATTATTTATTCATTCAACACCTCGAATAATCGAGCTTCCCAAGCCCACTTCCCTGGAAGTGGTTCCACACCCTTTAGGTAGCAAAGGCTAACCGCTCGTCCCAGTCCGCCTCGGACTTGTTCCCTTGGTGGGGTCGGGGAAAAGGACTGCAGATAAAACATTTTGAATTCGGGCTTTTTTTTTTCGCTCCCCTATTCTTACTAGATTCTGCACAAGAAGGGATGTTGGTGAATCCACCCCTCATTCTTAGCTTTCGGAAGGCGAATGGAAGACCCCAGGGACATCTCATTCATTTTCGACAAAAGAACAAGAGAGGGAGAAAAAAAATGTGTGTGCATTATCTTTGCCTCTTGGTAAATTCAAAACCAAAAGGAAAACACTTTAAAAAGTTTCCTATTCCCTTGAATATTCTACTTTTGAAATACTATATTTATCTGTGTTCTGAATTCTTTCTCTAACGTGATCTTTCTCTTTTGCAACAAAGTAAAATAAAGCCATTCAATTCTTAGTTCACAGGTAAATGTTTTGAGCTTTTTCTCTCCCCCACTTCCAAACTCCCACCACGTCTTTATTATTTTTAATACTTATAGTATTTTTGCTTTCATCTTTAAAAAAAAAAAAAAAAAAAGGACGGCAGCAAAAAGTACCTTCCTCCCGAAGTGCCTAAGAAGTTTGCAGTCCTTCTCACGGTTTTACTGGAAATGCAAACTATTGATGGAGAAACACCCCTTGGTCCGTAGGCTTCTTGGAGGAATATTATTTACTCTGCTTTTACGAGGTGTGTGTGCGCCTATGTGTTTTAAATATCCCAGCATAGGGCAAAAACAGAACTAGCTAAGGAGTGTGTGTGAGGGGGAGAAATTCCAAACTGTCATTTTCTGCCTGAGATTGTATCTACAGGAGAGCCCGGGTTTAAACCAAAGTCATCTGCAAAGAACTTCCATGGAGTTGCCAAAAATATTAAGCTTCCCTCCCCCCAAAGAAAAGTGGGGGTGGATGGGACAAAATCCTCCTCACCAGGACAGAAGTGAAGAGGGAGACACTTCTCCTTGCCCCTGGAATTAGGTTTCTTCTCTGCTCAGTAGGAGCCGGGGAGAGATGTTTGTTCAGGTTATTAAAACAACACCTTCCACACACCTGGACTTTGCAAAGAAATATATATATATATTTCCGATCTTTTCTTGAACCTGCTTAAGAGTATTTGGGTTTGGGGGCTGCGATTTTCTTGCCGATTCCCGCCCCCCTTCCTGACCTTGTCTTCAGCGAGCCGAAAGCCGAAGCGGGCCCCAGAGGGCCTTGCGCATTACTAAAATAATAAGCGATGAAAAAGGCAAACGATATTCAAGTCGCTTCTCGTCCCAGCGTGGCCGGGCTTCTTTACCTGGCTCGGGCGGACTCTGCGGGTGCTGGCGCCATCGTGAGGACAACACGGAAACGACTCTGAAGACCGAAAGAAAGAGAAAGAAAGGGAAAATGGGACCCGTGTGGTTACATGAAGGTGCTGACACCTGCTGGACACACCTGGGCATTGCGCCGCGGGAAGAAAGCCTTTCAGTATCTGTGAGCGGTCAACAGCGCCACTCCACAGCCCAGGAACCAGGAAGGTTTTTGAAATTTCTCAGAGCAAGAGCTTTCCAGTTTTCCTGAGGTATTAGACAAAGAAAACCTGTGCCTCTCCGGTGGCTCAAGTTTGGATTGTCTTTTCCCTCCAAGATTGTTGAACACATTGCTCCTACCTGTCTTCATGCTGCCTGAGGTGTGGAGGGCATTTCAGGGAATTGCTCAGAAGGCTGTGTGCAGGGGCCGGTGTTTAAACAGCTGGCCTTCTCAGAAGGACCACTCACGCTGGGCGTGGCGCACGATTGGAATCCTGGTGCTTGGGAGGCTGAGACAGGACGATCGCAGGTTCGAGGCCAGCCTCTGCTACTTAGTGGGGCCCTCTGCAACTTAGTGAGACTCTGTTTCAAAATAAAGAATAAAAAATAGGGCTGGGGGTGTAGCTCAGAGGTAGAATGCCCCTGGGTTCAATCCCTAGTACCAAAAAAAAAAAAAAAAAATGAACCACTGATAAGTAGGTCTGTTTTGTTTGTTTGTTTTCTTTTGTGGCACTGGGGATTGAAGCCAGAAGCATTCTACCCCCAGTCCTATTTTATTTTGAAACAAGATTTCACTAGGTTCCTGAGAGCCTCGCTAAATTGTTGAGGCTGACCTCCAACCTGCGATCCTCCTGTCTCAGCCTCCTAAGTGCTGGGATGACAGGGTTGTACCACCACGCGTGGCTGGCAGGTCTGCTTTGGAGGCACCACAGAGAACTCCAAGAGTGGACAAGTGGAAGTTATGTTTCTCTTCTCGCTTCCCCAGTTCACTCTTCTCCAGTCCACTCATCCCAGGGTCCTTCCGATTTCTCTTGGGGCTCACAAGACACCTTGGGGCTTAGGGTCACGGACCAGGGCAGCAGGACTGTCTCAGGCCTTGGAAAGCCACACAGGAACTGACTGCTGGGTTAAACAGAGCCAGTGCTGCTGCTTAAAAGTCCGTTGTCATCTGGCTTCTAGAAACTACCTTTTGTGGGACAAAAAGTATGTCCCCGATGAAACCGGCCCAAGCTGATTTTACTGAGTGTGACTTTTCTGAGCAGTGGGAGCCGTGTGGCACCGATCACAAATGGTAGTGTCAGAAGAGACACAGGGTGACAGCGAGGTTGTTCTTGGTTAAAAGGGACTAAAAAGTCGGGCGTGGTGGTGCACGCTTGTAATCCCAGTACTTGGGAGGCTGAGACAGGAGGATCGCAGGTTCGAGACCAGCCTCAGCTACTTAGGCCCTCCGAAACTTAGTGAGACCTTGTTTCAAAATAAAAATAGGGCTGGGGGTATAGCTCGGGGGTAGAATGCCCCTGGGTTCAATCCCCAGTACCTAAAGAGGCCAGATATGGGTGGCACAGTCCTGTAATCCCAGTACTTGGTACTTGGGAGACAGAGCAAGAGTCTCAGCAATTTAGGGAGACCTTGTTTCAAAAGAAAATAAAAAGAGCTTGGGGTGTAGCTTGGCAGTAGAATGCCCCTAGGTTCAATCCCCAGTAACACACAGGGGGAGGAGGGAGGAGAGATAGATGAAATAAACTCAACAATTAAGTGCGATACTTGATCCTAGATGGAAAACAATTAAAAACTAATAAAGGATGTGTTTGAGGAAACTTGGAGAAATCTGAATCTAGGGTGTGTATTAATAATCTTCTATCAAGGTTGGTGATTCTTCTTTTTTTTTTTTTTTTTTTTTTTTGCGGTACTGGGGATTGAACCCAGGGGCATTCTACCTCCGAGCTACATCCCCAGCCCTATTTTTTATTCTTTATTTTGAAACCGGGTCTCACTAAGTTGCGGAGTGCCTCACTAGGTAGCTGAGGCTGGCCGTGAACCCGGATCCTCCGGTCTCAGTCTCCCAAATGCTGGGATTACAAGCGTGGGCCACCACGCCCGGCTAAGGTTGGTGATTCTTGAGTGCGATTGTTACTTGTGGCAAGGTAAGCGTGTGTCCTTGCCCTTACAAGGTATGTATCAAAATTCGTAGGGTTGATCGTTATCATTTCTGCACCTGGGGTCAGGGGTGTGGAGAAGATGGACGGGGGGCTCAAACGTGGTCAGAGGACGGTAGTTAGTGAACCTGTGGTAGGTGGATGTTCATCTTACTGTTGTTGCAATATTTCTGGAAGTGTGAAATTTTTCAAAATAAAAATAATGGGGAGAGCCAGGCGTGGTGGTGCACGCTTGTAATCCCAGTACTTGGGAGGCTGAGACAGGAGGATCGCAGGTTCACGGCCAGCCTCAGCTACTTAGTGAGGCCCTCCACAACTTAGTGAGACCCTCTTTCAAAATAAGGAATAAAAATTATGGCTAGGAATGTAGCTCGGAGGTAGAATGCCCCTGGGTTCCATCCCCAGTACTGCGATGATGATGATGATAATAATAATAATAATAATAATAATAATAATAATAATAACACCTTTGTTACTCCAAAAATTGAAAGGAAAAAAAAAAAGGTGACACAAAGTAAAGATCTTTCCGTGGAGGGAATTGCAAAGCATTTAGGGGAATGTTTGGGAGATTAACTTAGTCCAGTGTCTCTCTCTCCTCTTCTGGAAGTCTGTGATAAACAACCATAAATAGCACGGCAGGTATGACAACAACTTGTGGTTACTTTTTAAAAGCTGATTCTTTAAGGAGATTATCTGTTTTATGATTCAAGCCATAATCAACACAAAGATGAAAGGCATTCAGTAGAGTGCTAGAGATGTTTTAAAAACATAATACTAAAAAGACATGAGGTAGCATAGTGGCACACACTTGTAATCTCAAGTCTTGAGAGGCTGAGACAGGAGGATCCCAGGTTCACAGCCGGCCTCGGCAATTTGGTGAGCCTCTCAGCAGCTTAGTGAGACTCTGTTTCAAAATAAGAAATAAAAAGGGCTGGGGGTGTACCTCAGAGGCAAAATGCCCTTGGGTTCAACTGTGTGTGTGTGTGTGTGCGCGCGTGTGTGTTGCTGGTAGGATAAATGTTCCACATAGTATCAAATGCCCGCATTATTATTCGTATCATCGTGTAATTGATCAGTTTCCACGATGCATCAGTCAGCTTAGGTTAGTGTTTGCTGCCGTAACAAATAGCCCCTGTATCAGTGACTTAATCCTGAGTCCACCCCAGCCCAGCAAGGGACTCTGCCCATGAAAGTCTCTCAGAAGCCTGGGTTTTCAAAGACGATCTCTCGTCACATGCTTCCCCGACATCTCAGCAAGGGGAAGAGGAGGATATCCTGCCCTGAGACGCATCACTCCCATCCCTTCTCCAGAGGCCAGAGCTGCTCAGGTGTCTCCAACACAACACAGGGCCAGAAGGCTTGGACTTCCCTGCACTGAGGCAGATGAGAAGCTGACAGCTGTTCAGTTGCCTTGTGTGTGCCTCGTGTGTCCTGACTTTGTGGGCAGCCAGCCGTTGCACCCTGTCCTTTCCTGCAGCCCTAGTGCCCTGTACAATACCCCGGCACAGAGTAGGTGCACATGGAGTGAATGAACACATGACTCTGTCCAAGGTCTCTCTCCCTAACCACCAGAGAAGTAACACAGGGCTCACCATGTGCAGCACCGCAGCAAGCATTTTGCCCAGGATGCCCCGGTGAATCCTCTTCAGGACTGTATACTATTCATACCGCCATCTTACAGGGGAGGAAACTAAAGTTCAGAGGCCTTAAATAGCTACCAGGTGATAGAATTGGGCTTTCAGCCCCATTACCTTGCTGCCCATTTGAGATTAAGGGCGAGGGCGTTGGAAATTAGAGACTTGGAAACTTCCAGATAAATACCAACCATTTCTACGGAAACTTCATAGCTGTATAGACACAGTTGACCACATGTGTATGAAGTCGTAACATGAGTTGTGGGTATAAAATCTTAGTGTTATTTATTTATTTATTTGTGGTGCTGGGGATTGAACTAGGGGCATTCTACCTCTGGGCTACATACACCCCAGTCCTATTTTTTTTTGTGTGTGTGTGGTACTGGGGATTGAACTGAGGGGCATTCTACCTCCGAGCTATACCCCCAGCCCTATTTTTAATTCTTTATTTTGAAAAAGAGTCTCCTTAAGTTGCAGAGGGCCTCACTAAATAGCTGAGGCTGGCCGCGAACCCAGATCCTCTGGTCTCAGCCTCCCAAGTACTGGGATTACAAGCGTGCGTGACCATGCCCAGCTCAAATCTTAGCGTTTTAGCTCACCGGCTTGAAATCCTGGGATTAACCCTTCAAAATAAGTGGACTTGTTATCAGAGTCCACACAAGGTCGTTCATGTGGACTGGATCCTGGGGAGAAATAGGCCAGGGGGAGGCTGGTAGGTCTGTGTGGAATTTGCAGCTTGTGGGATGGGGGTACCCCAGGGACTGAGCCAGACTGAACCGGCGTCCAGGCCTCGAGGTGACTGTCCCCTGGAGAACTGGGATCCTACAGTAGCGAGCGCTGAGGGAGACCCCAGTGTGGAGCTTCGGAGGACAGTATGAAGCAAGGACACAGAGTTGTCCCCAGGGGAATCCGGCCACCACCGGCACCTCAGGACCCTCCTCACCTGCAGGAGTAAGGGAAAGCCACGGCACTCCCTGCCCAGGTCTCAGCCTCGGCGCACGCTGTGACCTCTGCCCGGCCCTCCTTCTCAGCTCCCTGCTCCCGGCCACCTCATCCAAGACCACCCCCAATAAGCCGCCCCCCCTCTCTCCACCTCTTATCCTGGTTCTCCTCCCAGCTGCTCTCACCACCCCAACAAGATCCGATCTCTTTGTCTATTTGTAATCTGCCCTGCCCCCTCCCCATACCAGAACACAAGGGACAGGGAAGGGGCGCCCCACACCCACCACCCTGCCCTGCACAGACTGCTGCTCCGTAACCATAACTGAATAAGGGGATGCCCCTTGGGGCTTCACAGACACGGCCCTCTCCCCACGGTCATGACCATAGGACTTGTCTCCTGAGCAGAGGTTCAAACCCAGCATCTTAAGCAAACATTCACTGGTTTGTCTTAAGCGGATACGGCACAAAGGCGAAGAGAATCAACAGTCTCCCTGGATCCGGCTCTGCCGCAGGTCCAAAGGCAATGGTGTCACAGTGTTCACTTTGTGCAAACACATTTAGTGCCCGAAGCCATTCCAAGTGCCGAAGCCATTCCAAGTGCCGCACGCACACCCAGCTTTATTTATTTATTTATTTATTTTGTGTGTGTGTGTGGTACTGGGGATTGAACCCAGAGGCATTCTACCTTTGAGCTACACCCCAAGCCTGATTTTATTTCTTATTTGGAAACAGGGTCTCACTAGGTTGATGAGAGTCTCACTACTTGCTGAGGCTGTCCTCGAACCTGTGATCCTCCTATCTCAGCCTCCCAAGTACTGGGATTACAAACTTGTGCCACCATGCCCAGCTCACACCCAGCTTTTAACCTCACCAGCAGTGGCGCTGAGCCTGTTCCACAGACCAAGAGCCAGGCACAGAGATGTCTAGACTCTCTCCCAGGGGCACACAGCTGGCCAGCCAGCCTGGGATTCCACCCCGACAGGCTCAGGTTCCACCTTGTAGGGCAGAGCCTGCCCTGCCCCAGGGCTGCAAGCCAAGCAAGCTAGACTCAGGGAGGGGAGGAGGAGAGGCAGGAGAGGTTCTTGGAAAATCAGCAATCTAGCTGGGCTTTGAAACCTGAAGAGAAAGAAAAACTTTATGCTCAAACCTTTTTTTTTTTTTCTTTGACACTTGGATTGCTAGATTTAGCAAATAAAAAAGTATGGGACATACTTATATGTATGTATGTATGCATATGTATGTAATATATATATTCATTGTTTATTTGAAATTCAAATTTAACTGAGAAATCTGTATCTGATCTGGCAACTCTGAATGTGGGGGAAAAGGTTCTTGAAACGCTTTTTTATTAGCTTCCTAAACAATATTGTATTTATTATTAGATGCAGTTTCAAATAACTATGTAGCATTAAAGTTCACCTAAAAGGAACATAATCTAGCTATACCACTCCTGGGTGTCTTTCCAAAGAGGTTGAAACCAGAGAACTACAGTAATATATGCATAGCCATGTTCATAGCAGCACAATTCACAATAGTCAAATTAAGGAACCAACCTAGGTGTCCATCAACAGATGAATGGATCACAAAATTATGGGAAATACATACAATGGAATTCCACTCAGCAATAAAGAAGAGCAAAATTAAGCCGGGCGTGGTGGCGCACGCTTGTAATCCCAGCATTCGGGAGGCTGAGACCAGAGGATCCGGGTTCGCGGCCAGCCTCAGCTACCTAGTGAGGCACTCCGCAACTTAGTGAGACCCGGTTTCAAAATAAAGAATAAAAAACAGGGCTGGGGGTATAGCTCGAAGGTAGAATGCCCCTGAGTTCAATCTCCAGTACCGCAAAAAAAAAAAAAAAAAAGAAGAGCAAAATTATGTCATTTGCAAGAAAATGGAAGGACTTGGAGAACACTATGTTAAGTGAGATTAGCCAGTCACAGAAAGTGAAGGGGCATATGCTTTCTCTAATATGTGCAAGCCAGGGAGTAGCTGGGATAGCAGAGGGACTCCAGACAATGGAGGAGAAACCTCACTGGAGCCAGGGAGCTGGTCTAAGGGAAGGGGAGGGGGAGACTGAGGTTCATTAATGGAAATACTAACATCAACTATGTGTACATAAGTGAATCCAGCAACGCCAATCTCAGTCCTCTGTATTGGGAAGATGGGAGACGGGGAGGCAGGGCAGGGGAACGCCAAGTGCTGTGTGCGTGCCTGTCACTGTCAACATGATTTACATTATGGAGTGAGACTATAATGCCCCAATAAAAGCACATTTGAAAAATAAATAATAGCCGGGCGTGGTGGCGCACGCTTGTAATCCCAGCATTTGGGAGGCTGAGACCGGAGGATCCGGGTTTGCGGCCAGCCTCAGCTACCTAGTGAGGCACTCCACAACTTAGTGAGACTCGGTTTCAAACTAAAGAATAAAAAATAGGGCTGGGGGTATAGCTCGGAGGTAGAATGCCCCTGAGTTCAATCCCCAGTACCGCAAAAAAAAATAAAAATAAAAATAAATAAATAAATAAATAAATAAATAAAAGGAACATAAAAGGAAAAGCCCTCGCTTCCCTGTACGGACAGTGCCTAGTGTGAGAGATATCCAAGGCTGGCCCCTCTGAAACATGGGAGAAATCAACTGACGGCCAAAAGTATGAGCAGCAACACATTTCAGGCTGACGCCAGACCGCACCTCACAGAGGAAAAGCTGCTGGGTTGTCCTTCCTGCCCCTAGAGATGCCTGTTGACTGCTTCTTCTGGCAGCTACAATGTATCTCACTAGGCCTTTGTGACTGTTTCTTTGCTTGGCCACTAGAGTTGTAATCTGCTGGCTGCTGCTGTGGATTTAGATGTCATTAGTTTACTTTAA